>BSBM01000126.1:1447500-2047500 GCA_027924585.1 Larix kaempferi
GGATGACATTGATTCAATCGTAACCTGTACCATTTGACAACGAACATAACTACCTTGAAGGAGTTAAAGTCACACTGAAGAATATCTTCCAAATACCCATAGTATCGATTTTCTGAGAGTTCTGGATGTCTGTCACTTCTAGAGGAAACATTGGTCACCTCAAAGACTGCAGATATCCCACAATCTGATTTATTCTTTGTTTCATCCAACTTTTTGATGCGATATCTATAGCCATTGCACCACATAGCCTTATGGTGTTTTACCTACAACAATCCATACACGAAAAGATTACATAATGATCCAATAATTATGATTAAGTGCATGTTTATGCCATACAGGGAAAAAAATCAACGTGTACATCAATATGTTTGCAAAAAAAATAAATAGTGTGGTTGATTAATATGTTTTCCTACTTATCTTTTAAACCATATGCTAAATCGATTTCCCTTTGTGTAAGATTAGTATCTCCATTGCGATGTGTTGCTTTAACCAATGAAGCCACACCTTCCCATGATTTTCCATGACCAGATTGTTCACATCGTTCAATCCATACCTTCATCCAATCAAGATTGTTTGCGATGTATAAATGAAGTGCATCCCACTCTCGACCAATTGTTTGGTGACAATAAAATATTTAAAATTCAATACAAATGTATATTCACTTAACAAAGTATACACTCTTAATTGATGCATATTGAATATAAAAACATAATATGTATGATATATACATAAAAATCAACAGTCAAATGTATTATATTAATTAATATCCACTATCTAATAATTACCTTTCACCTTCCTCGATCTACCTTTCTCACTCAGGTACTCCCCTTCAAAATTGTTATTGGAGTCTGAATCACAAATGTGACGTAAATTGAGCTTTGATGCTAATTTAGGAATATATTCACTAATAGACAACATGTTTTGGTATACCATACATCCCTCCATCATAGACCAAACCCTTCATAAATTTCAAGTGCCTCTCAACCATCCACATGGACCTTGAGTGCACAGGTCCACACAATTCAATCTCGTCAACTTGGTGTATGAGGTAGTGTTCCCATGCATTGAAAAATGTATAAGGTAGATGCTTCTGCATTTCACACATGAGACGAGGAATTTCTCTCCTCCAATACTTTATATCTTCTTTATGGATTTCTTTAGATGATAACCATCTACAAGTGATGCAAACCAATCATGAGATTTAACAAAAAAAACCATTATATTACATAACATGAATTAGTGCACAAAAATCATAAGTTCTACGATGAATTAAACAAACACTAAGCGCATGCAAAAAATCGCTACTTACCTCATGTATTTCCCAAGATTATATATAACTTGTTTGACATTGTTGTCGAAGTTGTCCGGGAGAGAGAGAGGTGGAACATATTGTAACAATATACAAATCGTTTCATATTTTAAACAAAGAGTAGACAAACAAAATACCAACAATATGCATTGTAATAAAAAAAAGCAATAATTATATGCATACCATAATAATTACCTTCATGAAGACATGCCAATCATGCGTTTTCACCCCCAAAAAATCACCTTTCTTTGTTATGATATTCTTCATGTTCGCATGACTTCTTTTACAACATCACTTTGCTACTTCGTTAACATCCATGGAAGTGAGTTTATATTAATTTGGTCTCCGTTGCTATGAAATTGAATGACATCTTTCATTGCATGGTTGCCTTCTTGAATGTCTTTGCAAATTTTGACAATTTTTTTCTTTTTCATTCCTTCCAACCAATATTCTCCATAATGTTTCAATCACATTCTTTCCGATATGCATTGTATCAAACAGATGAGCAATTTGTAGGTGCTCATAGTAGGGCAACCTACTAAATTCTCTAGGATAGCTTTTCATTCCTCATGGAAGCCCATTAATGCCTTCATGATCACAACATCCATCATGAATCGTAGTTTATAAAGAAATTACATAAATCAATGTCAATTACAGTAAACAACACACAATAAAAAAAAATACATAACATTTCATATACAATGATTCATACATACCTTGACGATTTCTATTATATTGCAAATTCCATAGGTGAGGTGTCATTCTCTACGGTTTTAATGCAGTCTCTTGCTTCCCATTGAACAAATTTTTTTGGTAGTTCGATACCTGTGATTCTTAGAGAGGAAGTGCCTATACTCATCAAACACCTCCTTTCTTAATCTTTTTGAACGACGATATTTGATCTTAGGACCACAAACTGGACATGCAAATTTTCCCTTTGTCTGAAGACCTGCATAAAGAGATGGATTATCTATGTCAATTATAATTATATATAAAATGAATTGATTATTTAAAAAAACATGCGTGCATAGTATATTAACTAATTCATAAAATTAAATGAAATTAAAGTGGAACTTATAAGTACAAACCGCAAAAATGGGTTAACCCTGGGGCATCATGTATTGTCCATACAAGCATTGCATGGAATTGAAATTGCCTTTGTCATATTTGTCTAGATACGTCATACATAGTGATGCCATTGCATAACTTTAGTAGCTCGTCAATAAGAGGTTCGATATATACATTCATATCTTTAACTTGGTACTTACCTGATTGATTTGAACATATAAAATATATAATTATGAGTACCATTTAGATATGTAAACCATGCACAAGAAAGAAATAAAAATTATATATATGGAATTATGCAACAAAATACGACAAATGAGATGCCACTACATTAAAAAAAAAAGTTGTAGACACAATATACCTGGAACAATCATCAACAACATTATGTGCTCCCTCTTTATTGAAAACCATGGAGGAATGCTATTGTTGATAACAAAAATAGGCCACATCGAGTAAACGGATCTCATCTTTGCAAAGGGATTGACACCATCTGCTACCAAAGAAATCTTAATATTATGAGGTTCTTCTTTAAAGTGAGGCCATTTTTCCTCCATATCTCTAACTGCAGACCCATCTGTAGGCATTCGAATAATGTTATCTTGACTTCTGTTCCGTGCATGGTAATCCATAAATTGTGCTATATTTTTGCACCTGAACAGTCATTGAAAATGTGGAATAATGGGAATATAACAAAGAAAGTTGCGAGGCACATTTTGTGTTACTTGATATGTTTGATATCTACTGATATGACATTCCGGACATTCTGTTGCAAATTCATATTGATTATAATATATAACATAGTCATTGGGGCATGCATGAATTGCTTCATACTGCATTCCAATTTCTTTCATGATGGCAGATAAATCTCAATATGTGCAAGGTAAAATATTTGACGGTGGTAACAAAAATTCAGATATCAAGCTACAACAAATTAAAATAAAAATCTAGTTAATATAATATATTAACAATAACTAATCAAGTTAATTTGACTTATGAATTAATAATAAAATTATTTGACGAACAGTGATAACCCTTAGCACGATCATATATATTATGTGATGGAATATATTACATACCTTAACATCCGTGTGGCTGATATGTTTGAAAGACCATTCATAACCTTCAAGTTCATTATCAACAATATAGAAGAGAGAAGATTTATGTTGGAGACCTCATAAAGGGGTTCGTATGCCTTCTCAAGAAGAGGTAAATCATGAATATCATCATCATCACCATCCATTCTAACATTAAATGAACATGGATCAATGTATTTGTACCATCATCTTCAACTATGTTATTAGTATGATCATCTTCTTCAAAATGATCATTAACTTGTTCTCCATTATTCATAGCTCCATGTTCCTCCGATACTTGTTCTGAAAGCACTTCCTCCAGACGATATGCCGTAGGATGTCTTTCCTTTATAATTACATGAAACCATCAATATATATAAGTGAATATAAGAAATATTAAAATAATACATACATTTACAAAAGCAATCAGTATAAAAACCTATATAATGCAAAACTTACAAATGGACGATGTTCATGTCCCCTCCTCAGCGTTTCCATGTTCCATACATTTTTTTCTAGTTGTTGTGATATTTATTCTTCTCCTCTTAAAGCCCCTGCATTGGTTACATGGGCAATAACATTTCTCATCACCCTTTCTTTTCAATCCATCCCACAATCTAGCAAGCAATTGTCGATTTTGTTTGTCTAGATCAGGAATATTGCTATTTGACATTTTCTCATAAAGAGCTTGAATGAAAATTATCGATCTTAGAAAATCAAGCTCCACACTTCACTATTTTTAATCACAAAAACAATAGAAATAATTTTGTATTCTTTTACGGAAAACAGTCCATTGAAGAATAAAATAATTTCCACAAACCGTCGCTTGTATAGCAAACATGTAAGAATGTTTCGAAATTTTTAAATTTTAAAATATAAATTTTCGTCGGATATCCGACGACTTGAGCTTAGTTACCATTATAAAATACATGTCGGATATCCGACAACTTTAGCATAGTTACCGTTAAAAAAGACATGTCGGATATCCGACAACTTTAGCATAGTTACCATTAAAAAGACATGTCAGATATCCGACAACCTGAGCATCGTTGGAGCTGTCAAAGACCTGACGATGCTTGTCAAATATCCGACTACAGTTGTCAGATATCCGACGGCCGTCGGATATCTGATAGATCCTTCTATCAATTTTTTTTTTTAATCAAAATTCATAATTTTGAAGGTGAAATCCGACGACACAGTCCTTTTCGTCGGATTTTCTCGTTGGATTTTGGGTTCAAATTTTGTAGTGAACACACAGGGCGCTCACATAGACTGGATGTGAACTGAATGCCAGAAGATGGCTTCTATTACTTGAATTGATTACAATGTTTAACTACCAAACGGATAAACAAGTCGGCCTTAGCCGGTTACAATATATAGAAATAAAAGTCCGTCTTCAGTGTGTTTCTCGACTGTCTGTGATCCTCCCCTCTTCTGGTGAGCAATCTGCAGATCCCTTTCTTCGTGCCTTTGCACTACTCTTCAACTCTACTCTGCTGCTCTTCCCGAGGTCCACTCCAACTGGATTCTCTGAGACGTCCTTCTATGTCCGTCGAATTCTCCCTGATCCTACATACCTGCAGTGGTCAGCTCCCCTTAGCCGTGCTGCACCACCTCCACCTGTGGTGACATCTAGCGCAATCCCAACCACTGTATTAACTACCATAACTCCCTCAACAACCACGAACGGCTGCTAAGTACGTCGCCTTGACTCCTGCACTTATCTGACTCTACTATAGTTATCAACCCCATCACATGTCTCGACCATATTGCACTTAGTCACCCTCAACCTTACTTGTCGGCTTCACTTAGTATCCATGGATGCCAATCTGCCCCGTCCTCCACGCTTGGCCTTTGTCGCTTTCATCGGTGTCGGCATTCGACAATATGTCGACCTTCAACGCCTTCGTTATGTTCCCTGTCATTTGTTGACATCAGATTTGTCGAATCTCGACCTTTCTCCTTCTGACCGCTCATCGCCAACTTCTACTCGACTGCCAGTCTCCTCTGCACCAGTGGTCATCGGAACCTCCCTTGGTCGGTTCTACTTGTCGATCAAATTCGACTATTTTTTCCTAGGCCTCGATGCTCCTGCATCACCTACCCAACAATGAAACTGTGGCAGTGAAGCACCTATGGATGGACACCAAAATGGATATGGATGATATCAATATGGACAATCATACGAAGAAGAATAAAAAAAATGATAACGTTTATAGAGAGTATGACCATAGATTGGCCAAGGAAAAAGTTGACACTTTGGGAACTATTCTCCACAAAAACATAGTGAAGCTTTATTGTTATTTGTCCAACAGGAATTCAAATGTGTTGGTCTATGAATATATTCCTAATGGGAACCTTTTTGAAGCTTTACATAGCAATAATGATTTGGATAGGCCAACGCAACACAAGATTGCATTAGGGGCAGCTCATGGATTATCGCATATTCATCATGATTGCTCCCCTGCAATTATTCATTTGGATGTCAAATATACCAATATCTTGCTGGATCAATTTTACGAGGCCAAGATTGATGATTTTGGTGTTGCAAAACTTCTTCAAGCTTGTAACAGAGGAGGGAATTCAACCACAACTTTTGTAGGCACTCACAGTTACATTGCTCTTGGTAATTTTTTCTGCTCTTTTGTCCGGCATACGTGCTCCAATTTTCTTTCTTGATGTTTTTCTTTCTTCTCTCAAGTAGTGTGTTTTTGTAACAGGTTCTGCAGTCCATGATCTTTATATTCATTTTATTGATGTTTTCTTCAAATGGATGAACCCTGAACTTTTACTTTGTTTATCTATTTTTCTGGCAGAATATGCATACTCTTTGAAAGTCATGGAGAAGAGTGATGTTTACAATTTTGACGTGATTTTGCTGGAGCTTATAACCGACAAACAACCCAACAACCCATTGGACCAGAATTTGGGGAGAACAAGGATATTCTTTATTGGACTTCACACAAAATATATGAGAAGGAATATGCATTTTCAATACTTGACCCGAAGTTTCCAAGTCATTCAAGGAAGAAATGATTCGGGATTTGAGAATTGCAGCATCTTGCACACACAAACTACCAGCTCTGTGGCCTTCACAGAATTCACCTGAGAGTGTTCTATCACCATACAGTCCCCGAGAATCTCTTTTCCCAAATTCGCCAACTATGAAATCGTCCTTTGAGATAATTGAAAGCAGTACGTTCAGTCATGTTGAACTTCCCTACTGTGGACACTGTCACGAACAGAAGGCTATCTAGGTTGTAGTACCTTGTTCACATAAATATTTGTGCACCCCATGCCCCGATACTCTTAAATTTAGCCAAAAGATGTTGAATTGCTTCATTTTTGTTCAACCAATTAGTAAATTCATTGCGCTTCACTAATGAGTGGTGGCAAATGCAAACGAGGCACACTTGCAATGTCAGAGCAACAAAATTGAATGAATGTGAGGTTATCGATCAATGAACATTGCTCGGATGTCTCATAAATAAATTTCACATATAATATAGGCGCCTATAATATATGCATTTTACTTGCACATGTATGGCTAATAATAATTTTGAATAGTAATTTGCACCAGCTCCTTGCATGCATGAATAGCTCTCATTCTTGTGCTATGGCATTTTGTGAACTATTGTAATGCATCTCCGAATGACGTCCCAGACTTAAGAGGGCTATAGCATGATATTCAACATTGGATTAAACATCAATTGATTTTTATTTTGAATAAAAAACATCAATTGATTTTAAATAAATCACATTTGCAATAAGATCAAGCAATTGAGATTACTGATCACGAATTAAAAACGAGAGATCGGCAACTTTAAGTCTTATTTCACCTAATTAAAAACAAGAGATCGACATCTTAAGTCTTATTTCACCTAATTAAAAACGAAAAAACGAGAGATCGTCGGCATTGTAAGAATCATTATCTAACTATGAATTTTCCATAACTTTACTTTAGCACTAACTCCAAACAATGTCTGCGCCACCTTAAATTATGTCCTAGCTATGACATGCTAAAATGATAGTAGTGCATTCTTTATTTTTAAAACCTTTGACGTTTTAGCCCAATATTACTTCAGAAGCCTCCGACAAGTGCAAGCAAGGGGATGACACTTTTAGTTCATAATCCTCCGATTAGTGATCGTTGTTTTAATTATTAGACCGTCGATGTGTATCGGCGTCTTAGTTGTTAAACTTCCACTGTAACAATGGATTAGCTCTTAACCTGTCGCGGTGTGAATGGATGTTGTGTGGCCATTTCATTAACTTCCTTTTGTAATTTTCTTATCATCCACTTAAAAAGAAATGTGAATAGTTTTCATTTGAAAATAACAAATGGTATTTATTTTTAAACTTTATATATTAAGTTTACAAAAATTTGGTTTATCCTCGAAGCTTCTAGACATAAACCGCGAGGCAGAAGAGAATAACACTATTGGAGGATACTATGATGACTATTTGGAGAAAGCTCTGATGATATATCGGTGTATATATTTTGTATTATATAAAATATAAAAAGAAAAAAAAATGGTTCATCCTTGGAGCTTTCGGGATGAACCATTTCAATTCTTGGAAAAAAAAAATGGTTCATCCTTGGAGCTTTCGGGATGAACCATTTAAAATATAAAATATAAAATATAAATATAAAATATAAAAAGAAAAAAATCTACATTGCGGAATGCGGGAATGCAAAAGCCCAATTTCAATCCTTGGAAAATTTATCCTTGCGCATTGCGAAATGCGGGCATGCAGAAGCCCAATTCCAATTCCCGGAGATTTTTCCCCTTCCGCATTCCGGAATTCCACAATGTAGAACTCAGAAATGCGGAGGTTCAAATTCACGTTATTTTTCCAATGTCCGCAATCCGCATTGCGGAAGCACCTCCTTTGCTCTTGCAAACTTTCCAGGGCAAACTTCTGAGTGGAATAACTCCCTCACCCTTGGTCCAAATGGGACACAGTTGGTACCATTGGAAAGCTCTTGGAGATCTCTATACAATGGTGCAACTCCCCCCTACGTCTAAGCATTCCAACAATGCCAATTTTCTAACTGAGTTTCTGTTCATAACCCCACCAAAGTGACTTATCCTCCTACAAGGTTTCTGCGTCCTTCCTGCCATGACTTCTTCCTTCACCTGATCTACTGGAAGGTCCTGAAACACATCAGGTTACCCCCATTTCTTCCCAAAGACGAAGTGAAGTCCAACCATCCCTTTGAAGGGTGAACACAATGCATAAAAAACCATATCTAATGAACTAAGCTAGTTAACATATCAACCACCTGCAGGGGTTAGCCATGCATATCATTCATGTAAACAATGAAGTATTCCAACATACATTAAATCATGCACTCAACCTCATGCCCATACTTATCTCCTTAATGAGCTAGTTCATGAAACCACCCATTCATTAATCTAGGGCATGACAAGCATAACAATACATAAGGTGCATGAAGCTAGGTCTAACCAATACATCTACCACATGCAAGATTTATAATGAATTAAACTCATGCAATTGAATGAGGCATCCAACATGAACTCAACCTTCTACTTAGGCTTATACATAGTATACATATTGCTCACATTCATATAAACATTTATTCAACAACTTGAACAAAACAAGTATAACATAACACATGAAATATCAACATTCACTCCACAAAACACTTATCTTTGGATCTTGAAGTTGCCCAAGCAACTGGCTAAGTGAGAGCAACGTTCCACCCAACCTTAGGTCTCTGTCCAGCCTATACTCTTTCAGCTAAGAGACCACCCTTGATCTGGGCCATGTATCCACCAAGGAGGGCTAACTAGGCTCTCTAACAATCAAGGTCCACTTCAATGCTAATCCAACCTACAGTTGGGTTTATCAAGCATGTAGGGGTAACAGGAAGGATATTGCTAAGCCAGTGAGTTCAACCACGGAACTACAGGAATCTCGACACTCAGTAGCCATGGAACCCACATTATCTGTCCCATCCAACACAAGGAAGGCCCTCTTCTCTATTGCACAATCCCTCAAGGCCCCTTCCCTTCCAGTTCTATTCAGGATGGGCATAGAAGGGTCCAAATGCTAGTTTTATGAGATTACAACCTTCACTGGGTTTATCAAGCATTCCAACCCTAAATCTAACCTTCTACTTCTGTTAGACAAGCTGGGATCTTCACAGAGATGCGGACTAAGCTCTGTCCCACAACTCGACTCTCTGCCCACAGCTTCCAACTCTCCCACGGCTTCCTCAAGCTACTAACGCTCTGTAATTCGCCTTAGGGTTTGTTTTCAAAGGTTATATCAACAGATAATTCATTCACGCAGGATTTCTATGGCATTCAACTCTTCAATTTCGGCTCACAAAGAAATCATGTTTTCCTTCTCTATTTCACGACGGGGCTTTGCATTTCATTATGAGTATGAAGTTTTGGTTCACCCAGGCATAGCCAAATAGGGTTCCCCGGATTCCTAGGTGATCTAATGCTTCAAGGGTGAATGGCAAGAACCCTACCTCCCGGTTCTCAGGGTCATTTGATCCCCAATCCCCTTCCTCAACCGACCTTCTTTCCCCACCTTCTGTAACCAAATTCTATGTTAGCATGGGGAATCAAATCGGTTTCTCCTGTATAGGTGGCTCAGTTTCTCCTGTACAGGTGGAAACATGGGTTCCCATCCCATAACCCCCTCACCTCTCCCTAGTGGATACCATAGGCCCTTCTCATTAACTGTCTCACTTATCCAGTTTCCTTAGTATTTCATTGCAATATTAAACATTTACATCAATTACCATATCTCATGGCTTAGTAGCACATGAATTGAAAACTGAATTCATAAATATAAATCAAATAAATATAAACCATCACATCATAATCACTCATATTGGTTTTCATCTACAATACATGAGCATTCGCTGGTTTAAAAGACATTAAAACAGAAATGAAATCATGCACTGAATGATCAAACTGATCAGGAATAAAAACTCAATCAAATAGTATAAAATGGCTTATATAATATGTGTATTAAGTCTCAGTTCTCATGACTTACATGATAGTTTTGCTAGCTTCATATCACTGTAAAATAGCTTCTTGAAATCAACAATCCAACCCCTGCTCACTCCTCATTTGTTTCCTTTTAACCATTTACAAAAAGAGTAGTTTGCTAACTACCTTCTAGGTCGAATTTTGGAATCAGTTACATCCATTAGTTACACTCTAACCTAAATCTTTAAAGACAATTAACTAAAAATAGCAAATCGGCCTTTTGGAAATTAGACGAATTTATGGAAAGTTGGGTCTCACAAATGCCTCCATATCTCTCAATGCTTGACACCTGTTATAAAAATGAGAGAGGTTTTTTTAAATGAGTCCATGATGGACAAAAACCTCTCTTAGTTTTTGAAAATTCATCTCCAGTTGATCAAAAGACGTGCTGAAATTTTGTGACTAAAACAGTAAAATATTAAACATTTTTAACCCTGAAAAATAGGCCACGAAGATGAATTCGAATCTCTCAAATAGTGATAGCTGTTGCAAAACTAGAAGAGGTTTTTGTGAATGATTCTATGATGGACAAAAAACTCTTTGGGATTTCTAAAATTTGCTTCCATCTATTCATAATTCGCGCTCAATTGTGATGACCAAAACAGGGAAAAACATGGAAGTTTAGTTCTTGCTGCTGCACCATCTTTTGAATTTCTTCATATGATTCTACCATTATGCAATCATGCTATAGGCTCATTTGATGAGAATCTGATCTATCTTTCTCCTCCTCACCTTCATCAGACGAAGAGCTTGGAACTATATTTATCTTCTCTGTTTTCTTATTGGAACTCAAACCTCTTTCCGCATTACCTTTCATAGTCGATCTTGTCCTATACTTCCATATTGATTATTTTAACTGCATGAGGAGACTTGCATCTGCTTCTAAATCCATAGCCTGCAAACTTTCATTCTTTATATCTTCTGCAATAGGTTTTAAAACCAAATTCTCGACTGTGCTCTGTTTTTATATGTTTGGAATTTGAACTTGTTCCTTAGTAATATCAATTACCTTTTCCATTTTCTGAACTTCTTGACAATGTACCTATTCTTTCTTCTTTGAAATGTCAGATTTTCCCTGTAACAGAGGCTTTTCAAAACTTCTCCCATTGCCCTTTTTACCCTTCTCTATAGATTTATTCTTATATGTGCGCTCATCTCTTTCAGCCAAAAACCCAGACCAAAATATGAAGTGTTTCCAGGTCTTTTGTTTTTTCTGCTATTCCATTTGAATGAGCAGCTTTATAAGCCCATGATGAAATAAGGAATGTCTCATATGCTCAGGATTCGTTTTCACTTTATTTGACATCTTTTGAATGCTCTTATACAGGAAATAGGGTAAATTTACTTTATAATGCGATTTGAGATGCATCAAAAACCTTACATGATATTTAAAAACCATTGTAAATATACCTTCACATGTGATGTAAGATTGTATAACGCCAAGCACCTCTCTCCATTCTGGTTGAAAACTTGTTATATGAACTCCATTACTCCAATTTAAGTTTTCATTACCTGGTAACAAGAACGACTTTGGGTCGAATCTGAAAGGAAATGTTTTGAACCACAATTCCCCGTCCATGGCGAGACCGGTGGCTTTAGAAATTAGGGCTTGCGAGAGCTGAAATGTTAGGGTTTTAAATTTAACAACATCTTCAGCCAAATTCCTTGCAAAGTAGATCGAAACTTCTTCATTAAACCCATTAATTTTCTCGAAGAAATTTAACCATCCTGCTGCTTTAAAAATCTCTGCACATTTCGGAAATTTCACAGCGCACTGCATGTCCATCGGTTCTACCCTATTTACTTCACCACTTCTTCCCATCTCTCAACTGCAGATTTCTTAATTTCGGATTTTGAGAAAACATAGATGACAAGTATTCGAAGATCAAAACACTAACTTCCTTCAGCAACAGATGTCCATCGGTTTCATATTTTGCGATTCCCAAACTGATTTGTGACACCTCAAAGCCAAATTTCTATTAATGATTGAATGTGGTGGAACTTTGAAAATATAATAATTCTTTGATATGTGTTGAAACACTTCAAATCATCATAACATAAGTTGTTTAGTCATCATAATTGAAGCGAACCATTACCCATCCTGGAAAAGCATGATTTTTCATCATACCAGATTCTCGTAGTGCATTAGGGGTATGTTTTGCATTTTGCACTACCAGAATCTTTCAACATAGCTAATTTGACAAATGCACTTAGCAAAAAGGTTAAATCTTGGTTATGAACTTTATAATAAAGATGAATAAGCATAACTGAAAAACTTTGAGACTAATACCATGTTGAATAAGCCATTTGAAGATTTTGAATTAAAGAAAATAAAAACAATCAAAATTTAATAAAAAATAGATTGAAAACAAAATAATCCAAATTATGGATAAATGAAGGCAAATAAAGTTCAAATAATTCTGAAAGAAACACATAAAAATGAGAACAATCTTAGCATTAACATCTGGCTCCTGCTATGGGATGAAAGCCTCCTTGTGAGGGTTCAAAAACTTGTAGACCTTGTGCCTTATCCATTCGGCAATGGAGTCATTTGTATCTGGTTGCCAACCTATTCCAAAACTAACAAGCCTGCTCATAATTTTTAAATTGATGAGCTTATTGTATGATATTATAACAAGATTCTGCTGAAAAACACTTTTCCTTCCTCAAATTTTGATCCTGGCTATCAAAAACTATGTGACTACTGCTAAGAAATTATATCTGCGTTGTAATAGAAATCCACTCTTTAAATTGCAAATCCATCTGCCTGGTAAACTGAAGAACAATCATATTTGCTGAAAAGAGACTGCAGGCTGAAAACTGATCCATGCTTACACTATACAAACTGAAACCAATGCTCGAAAAGGAGATTATTTATTTACAACTTCTACTTCTAACCAGCTGAGATTATTTTTATCATGCAAAGGAAAACTTCCAATGAAGCCAAGAAATTAATTGACTAACAATTTGAACCTTCCTTCCAACTTTATGCAAAGCCTCAAACAAACAAACTACAGTATGTGAATCATAATGTTTGAAATCATACTTACAATAAAAAAATCCGACTTTAAAAATGGCAATAGCTGAAACTTCATGACTACAAAACATCTTCATGTAAGTGGCAATTGGATCTTGAAACTCATACAAAACTTGTTGTTGCTCAACCACTGACAGTAAAACATGCACCATCAAATGCTCATCTAATCCTTTCGGTTTTCCTTTGCTATATCCCAGTGACTTGGATTCATTACTATATTGGTGAAATGTTGAAGTATCGAGATAAAATCCTAATGGCAAAGATGAATTTTTCTGCAAAGAATAATCATCAATATGATTTCGAAACAAATTTGAAATAATATATCCTTCTTCCTCATAGATAGGTTGATCTCCAATAGTTTTATGATTAAAAATATGTTGAAAATTGTCTTGAACAATGGGATGATCATCAAACAATTTGGGAACAACAATTTCATCCTCTGAAACAGAACCAAGGGCATCTTTAATTCAAATTTCATCCACACTAATTTTAACATTGTCTTGTAAATCTTCATCAATGGTATGATTCTCAACGTTTTCTTCAATAAAAAGTCGATCTTCACAAGGATTTTCAACAATAAATTCTACATGATAATGATGTCTTGACTCTTGAAAACTGTCAAATATCTCTTGAACTTCGTTTTTATTAAAAATTTCTTCATGAACTTCATCTTGATCATCATTGCTAAAAGATTTCTTAGATTCAAATTGCTCACAACAGTCCTCTAAAAGGAGATCAGCAGGATAAATCATCTTACAATATGAATGAAAGACAACATGAAAATCTTTTAATGAAGAGATGCTAGAGACAGGAAGAGACTTGTACCACTGTCTGGCCTCTCCTCCCAAGGAGTGCATAAACATTTTCAATAGCACATCCTCGTGATGAATATCGAGCTGGTCCATGTATTGATGAAAATTAATCAAGTGTTGTGCCGGATGGTCATGATCATCTCCTCTAAATCTTGGAAGGAAGTCTTCCCATTCATCCATAGTGGGAACATCATTTGGAAATCCTGGAATATCAACAAAACAAAAAGGAGCAAACCTCTGTGCCAATATAGAAGCAAAAGACTTTGACATTCTGAAGGTGTGAAGTTTCTTCTGAATTTTTCAAACATGGAGTCGCCAACAAATCCTTCCTCTGCGGGGTCACCTGGTGAAAAGCTTGTAGTCTGAAAGAATTTTTGATCCTGTTCACCTCAAAACCAGAACAATAAAAATACCCCAGGGAAGATGAAACTTCACTTCCGTCCCTGGCAACGGCGCCAAAAGATGTTAGTGCCAGAATTTGTTCCTAGACTACTAAGGGACAAGCCAGCACAATCTTCACAATCTCAAGATAAATATGCAATAGTTTTTTCTGTTGGTTCGATGTTTTTGGTTTGAAGATACTATACAGTGCTATTGAATATGCTTGCAAGTTTTATCATGTAAGTTTGAAGACTGAGATCATATATATACATGTTATAAGCCATCTTTATATGAATTGACTATGTTTTTATCCCTGATCAGTGTGTTCATACAGTGCATAATTTCATTCTTGTTTTGATGTTTTTGATTCAATGAATGCTTATGTATTGTAGATGGAAACTTGAATGTGTGACTTTGGAATGTGATGGATTATGCCTTATTAAGATCTTGATTTCAGTTCTTTTTGCTACATGGTTTAATTGAAGTTGATTTTTCCTTTCTTTATTTATATTGAAGTTTTCAAATCATTAAACCTAAAACCACATAAAAACTATTGCTTTTTTATTTTGAGATTGTGAAGATTGTGCTGGCTTGTCCCTTAGTAGTCTAGGAACAAATTCTGGCACTAACACAAACAAACCTTAAGCATCCACTAGTGGGGCCTTGGCCTTTAGCTCCACACTAGGGAAAACACACATTGCATATACACAATATTTACATTGAAGCCAATAAATACTAAGGCAAGGTAGGGGTATTACAACTCTCTCCCCCTTAGAACAACACCATCCTCGATTTTCTCAAAACTGAACAAAAATGGGAATGCCTCTCTCATGGCATCCTCCAGCTCCCATGTAGCCTCCTTTGGACTAAGGTGCTACCATTACACCTTTACTTGTCCGATGGCTTGCTTCCGGAGTAATGTAACTTTCTTGTCGAAGAATGCACACAGGCTCCAATTGGAACTACCCTTTGGGTTCCACCTGTATCACATGCCAATCAATGATGTGATTAGGATCATGTACATATTTCTTAAGTAAAAATACATGGAAACCATTATGATATCTCATGTTAGCAGGTAATGCAATCTTGTATGCAACTGGTCCTATCTTATCAAGGGCTTCAAATGGTCGACAATATATGGGTGCCAACTTGGCACAAATTTCCAACTTCATGGAACTCTTCCTTGGTCTCACTCTCAAGTAAATATGATCCTCAATATGGAATTCTTTGTTTATTCTCTTCAAGTCTGCATAAATCTTCTGCATGTCTTGAGCTGCCTTCAAATTCTCCCTGATATTAACAACTTCTTGCTCCATCTCTTCAATCATTTATGGTCCACGCACTACCCTGTTCACTGGGTTGTCCTAACTCATTGGAGTTCTGCATCCTCTTCCATACAAAACTTCAAAAGGGCTCATCTTCAATGATGCCTGATATCCATTATTGTAGGAAACTTCTACCAAGTGTAGGTAGTCTTCCCACTTGGATGGCTTACCCATCACATACATCCTTAACATGTCTTCAAGAATCTGATTTACTCTCTCAGTCTGACCATATGTTTGAGGATGATAGGTTGTACTGAAATTCAATCTAGTTCCCAATTCCTGACACGATCCTTTCCAAAAGTTGGAAGTGATTTTTGTATCCCGGTCTGAAATTATGGCCTTGGATCAATCCATGCAACCTGAATATCTCTTTCATGAAGATATTTGCAATATCATTTGTCTTGTGAGTAGACTTAACTGAGATAAAGTAAAGCTGCTTTTGATAGTTTGTCCACCACAACCATAGTGGAATCATGCTTCCTTACAGTCATGGGCAAACCTGTTATAAAATCCATAGAGATCACTTCCCACTTCCACTTTGGAATGGGAAATGGCCGCAATAATCCTGTTGGATGTTGGTGCTCTGCCTTGAACTGCTAGCACTTTTGACACCTAGCAATATACTCTGCTATGTCCTTCTTCATTCCATGCCAAAAGTACTGCTTCCTTACTGCTGTTATAGTTTTCTGATATCCTGGGTGGCCAGAATATGGCTTTTGGTGTATCTCACCCAACACAAGCTCCTTCAATTTTGTACAATTTGGAATGTACAATCTAGTATCTTGATACCTAAGAACATTATCTTCTCCAATATGATATCCTGCACACTTTTCATCCACATTACCTTGTTGCAACTTCTCTTTGATTTGGAGGTAAGCTTCATCATTAGCTTGAACTTCAAGGATCCTTTCCTTCAAATCTGATTTACAAACACTCATTGCTGCAATATGAAATTTTCTACTGAGTGCATCAGCAACCTTATTCTCTTTACCTTTGACATGCTTAATCTCCAAATCAAACTCACAAAGAAACTCCATCCATCTAGTTTGTCTATCATTCAGATTTGGCTGGTCAAATAAATATTTTAAACTCATATGATCAGTCTTGAGTTCAAATATTCTCCCCAAAAGGTAATGCCTCCATCTCTTGAGAGCATGCACTATGGCTGCTAGCTCTAAGTCATGTGTGGCGTAGTTCCTTTCATTTTCTTTCAACTTCCTTGACTCATATCCAATTACAAACCCTTCTTGCATGAGTAATCCACCCAGCCCTTCAATGCAAGCATCTGTGCACACCACAAAATCTTTATTTGGATCTGTAATCTTTAAAACAGGAGCACAGGTAAGTAATTCTTTTAACTGCTGAAAGCTTCTTTCACATTTTTCAGGCCATATAAATTTGACTTCCTTCTTTTTTAATGATGTAATTGGGTGAGCTATCTTGGAGAAGCCTTCAATGAACCTTATGTAGTAACCTGCAAGACCCCTAAAATATCTGTCATCTGCAACATTCTTTGGGGTAGGCCAATCCATTATGGCCTCAATCTTCTCTGGATCTACTGAAATACCTTCTGTTGATATAATATGACCCAAATATTGTACTTTCTGCTGATACAAGTCACATTTACTCAGCTTTGCATACAACTGGTGTTCTCTAAGGACTTGCAATACCATTCTAAAATGCTCATTATGTTCTTCTTCATTATTTGAATAGACACGAATGTCATCCAAGAACACAATTACAAACTAATCCAGATATTTGTTGAAGACGTTATTCATGAGACACATGAATGTGGCAGGTGCATTGGTAAGACCAAATGGAACCACAGTGAACTCATAGTGGCCATATCTAGTTCTGAAAGTTGTCTTGTGAATGTCTTCATCCTTTATCCTCACTTGATGGTAGTCAGACCTCAAGTCAATATTGGAAAATACCTTAGATTCCTTCATCTGATCAAACAAGTCACCAATTCTTGGCAATGGGTACTTGTTCTTGATTGTTACCTTGTTTAGCTTCCTGTAGTCTATACATAGTCTCAAGGTTCCATCATTCTTCTTAACAAATAACACAAGTGCACCCCAAGGAGATACACTTGGTACGATATATTCTTTGTCCATTAATTCTTGTAGTTGCATCTTCAATTCTATCAGCTCAGGTGTGATCATTCTATAAGGAGCTTTGGAACTTGGTGTTGCCCCTGGAGCAAGATTAATGGAGAAATCAATGTCTCTCTTGGGTGGCAGTCTTGGAACTTCATCTGGGAATACATCCTGGAACTCCTAGAACAGTTGAAAGTCTTCTAACTTTGGTCCTTTATCTTCTGTTGAATCTGATATATGCACAACATATAATTGGCAGCCCTTTTTATAGAAGTTTCTCAGCTGTAAGGCTGAAATCTGCCTTACTAAAACTTGCTTTGGAATTCCTTTCACCAACCTTGGTATTCCTTCATCATCAATGCACTAAAGCACCTTCTTATAGTATTAAATCTTGGTTCTATGTCTTTCCAACCAATCCATACCTATCAGAGCATCATAAGATCCTAATGGTAGGACATTCAAGTTCACCTTGGTGAGAAGTCCATTCAGCTCTATGGGGCATTCCACCACTACTTCACTCACCTTTCTCTTAGTTCCAGTGGCTAATTGAACTAACCAAGACTTACTATGCTTCACTTTACTAAGAGAACAACCTTCAACCACCTTAGGAGACACATAACTATGAGTAGATCCTGGGTCAATTAAAATAGAAATAGATTGCTTAGCAATCTGACCTTCAACTTCTACCACTGTTGATTAGTGGTCTGCTTGGTGATCATACAATGCTTCATAGATTCGAGGTGTTGCTCTGGCCATATATTCTACTGTGGTTGCTTCTCCTAGGTTTTGTAAGCTTTGGTGATTCTCCCTTCAATTTGGACAATCTCTAAGCATGTGGTTGTCTCCACATCCCCAACACTAAAGTGACCCTTTTTATGTTTTCTCTGCTGCTGCAGCTGGTTTGAATCCACTTCTTGCTTGTTTTCCCTATGGAAAGATTCTGGGATGATTTCTGAATGGTGGCTTGAAGCCACTTTTCCTTGGTTCGAACTTTCCTTTGGGATTTCCTTTCCATGTTGGCTGAGTTTTTTACTGTCCTTTATTATGCTCATAACAGTGCATGGCCATTCTAATGGCTTCATCCAAACTTGGTGGATGGACAAACTAAATCCTATCTCTGAAATTTTGTGGTACGCTTCCAAGGAAACATTGAACCTTCACTCTTTCATCCTTGATGTAGTCTACATACCTCAACAATTCCAAGAATTTATGAACATGCTCCTCCATGGAATTCTGCCCCAACTTGAGTTCATTGAAATCCTTTCTCTTATTGTCATAATACCTCGCTGATAGGTATTTTTCCTTGAAGTATCTTTTAAACCACTCCCATCTGATCCTTCTTTCACTGGTTCTCTTCACTTTCATGAGATGCACCCACCAAATGGAAGCTCTTCCATTCAGATTGTAAATGGAAACCCTGGCTTTCTCATTTTTTGAATAATGATGCATTTTGAAGTACTTTTTTCATTCCAAGTAGCCATGCCTCTGCCTCTTGTCCTGTCTTGCTTTCTCCATCAAAGGTAGGTGGTCTTGCTTTTCTAAATTCTCCTTGTGGGATCCCTCTGGACTTCCTTCTTCTCTCAGTCATGTTGTAAGTGTGCCTTGGATTCCTTTGAGAGTCTCTGGAGTGTCCTGACCTGCTGGAAAGAGATCCTGAAGAGGATGTCCTATGTCTCTTTCTCACAAAACCCCTTCTATGGCTTGGAGTCCTCTTCCTAGAATGACCTCTAGAGTGACTATTTGCATTCCTTTCTTCTCTACCCATATTACTTGGATTGGACCCCATATTCACTCTCAGATGCATATCAGTAAGGCTCTGCAGTGTGGCTGCATTGAGTCGGTGCTGCTCTTCCTGGGCCTTTATCAGCCTCTCATTAAAACTTACCATTGTCTCAACCAAGTTCTAGGGAGTCACTTTCTCCCATCTTCCATTAGACGTTGTTTTAGCGTGCTCTTCCTGCACATTTTCCCCTAGCACGTCTTATTCAGGTTCGTAGGGATCCCGTGCATCATTAACGGTCACCATTCTTGCTTTCCTGCACACGGCCTTGTTGTATGATTCAACTATAACCTGTTGCAATCACTGTGTATGATATAAATGTTTATTAGACAGCGTAGGTATGCATAGAACTTGAAACATCCATGCAATCTGGAAATCATTCATTAAACAGTTAATAAATAAGGTTTATTTTAGGTTTAAAACAATGCCATGGCCGCTTCTCTACGTGCAATTTCTTCCACGGTTTGGACCTAACAGCCCCATTGTTTCAGCTGAAGCTCTGATACCACTTTGTAACGTCCCCTGACCTCCCCGGTGGCCTTCAGAGGTCATGGGAAAGCCTTCTATTTCCTTTTTTTTCTTCAAATTCATCCATTTTACACACAGCTGCAATGGTCATTGATCCGCAATACACAATCCACATTTTGGGATTTAGAATGTGGAGTGCGCAAAATAAACCTTATGGAAATTTCTCTTTCCGCATTGCGGAATGCGGAAGCCCAATTTCAATCCTCGAAAAATTTCTCCTTCCGCATTCCGCAATCCACATTGCGGAATGCGGGAATGCTGAAGCCCAATTCCAATTCCCGGATATTTTTCCCCTTCCACATTCCGCAATTCCACATTGAGGAACTCAAAAATGTGGAGGTCCAAATCCACGTTATTTTTCCAACATCCGCATTGCGGATGTGGAACTGCGAAACCACCTCCTCTGCTCTTGCAAACTTTCCAGGGCAAAATTCTGATGGGCATAACTCCCTCACCCTTGGTCCAAATGGGACAAGGTTGGTACCGTTGGAAAGCTCTTGGAGATCTCTATCCAATGGTGGAACTTCCCCCTCCATCTGATCATTCCAACCATTCCAATTTTTCAACTGATTTTCTGTTCATAACCCCACCAAAGTGACTTATCCTCCTCCAAGGTTTCTGCCTCCTTCCTGCAATGACTTCTTCCTTCACCTGACCTACAGAAGGGTCCTGAAACACATCAAGTTACCCCCCTTTCTTCCCCAGGACTAAGTGAAGTCTATCCATCCCTTTGAAGGTGAAAAGAATGCATAAACAAACATATCTAATGAACTAAGCTAGTTAACATGTCAACCGCCTGCAGGGGTTAGCCATGCATATCATTCATGTAAACAATGAAGTATTCAACATACATTCAATCATGTACTCAACCTCATGCCATACTTATCTCCTTAATGATCAAGTTCATGAAACCATCCATTCATTAATCTAGGGCATGACAAGCATAACAATACATAAGGTGCATGAAGCTAGGTCTAACCAATACATCTACCACATGTAAGATTTATAATGCATTAAAATCATGCAATTGAATGAGGCATCCAACATGAACTCAACCTTCTACTTAGGGTTATACATAGTATACCTATTTTTCACATTCATATAAACATTTATTCAACAACTTGAAAAAAACAAGCATAACATAACACATGAAATATCAACATTCACTCCACAGAACACTTATCTTTGGATCTTGAAGTTGCCCAAGCAATTGGCTAAGTGAGAGCAACGTTCCACCCAACCTTAGGTCTCTGTCCAGCCTATACTCTTTCAGCTAAGAGACCATCCCCGAGTTGGGTTGTGTATCCACCAAGGAGGGCTAACTAGGATCTCTAACAATCAAGGTCCACTTCAATGCTAAGCCAACTTGCAGTTGGGTTTATCAAGCATGCAGGGGTAACAAGGAGGATATTGCTAAGACAATGAGTTCAACCACAGAACTATAGGGCCACAAGCATCTCAACACTCAGTAGACATGGCACCCACATTATCTATCCCATCCAACAAAAGGAAGGCCCTCTTATCTATTGCATAGTCCCTCAAGGTCCCTTCCCTTACAGTGCTATTTGGGGTGGGCATAGAAGGGTCCAAATGCTAGTTCTGTGATATTACAGCCTTCGCTGGGTTTATCAAGCATTCCAACCCTGAATCTGACCTTCTACTTCTATTAAAAAAATGGGCTCTTCAAAGGGTTGCGGACTAAGCTCTGTCCCGCAACTCGACTCTCTACCCGCAACTTCCAACTCTCCCACGACTTCCTCAAGCTGCTAACGCTTTGTAATATGCCTTAGGGTTTGTTTCCAAAGGTTATATCAACAGATAATGCATTCATGCACGGTTTCTATGACATTCGGCTCTGCAATTTCAACTCACATAGAAATCATGTTTTCCTTCTTTGTTTCACGATGTGGCTCTACATTTCATGATGAGTATGAAGTTCTGGTTCACCCGGGAATAGCCAAAGAGGGTTCCCCATATTCCTAGGTGATCGAATTCTTCAAGGGCGAATGGGAAGAACCCTACCTCTCAGATCTCAGGGTCATTTGATCTCCAATCCCCTTCCTCAACCGACCTTCTTTCCCCACCTTCTGTAACCGAATTCTATGTTAGCATGGGGAATCAAATCGGTTTCTCCTGTATAGGTGGCTCGGTTTATCCTGTACAGGTGGAAGCATGGGTTCCCATCCCATAACCCCCTCACCTCTCCCTAGTGGATACCATAGCCCCTTCTCATTAGTTGTCTCACTTAGCCAGTTTCCTTAGTATTTCATTGCAATATTAAACATTTACATCAATTACCATATCTCATGGCTTAGTAGCACATGAATAGTTCAAATGTCAAATACCTATCTATGCAAACAAATCTTAAGCATCCACTAGTGGGGCCTTGTCCTTGAGCTCCACACTAGGGCAAACACACATTGCATATACACAATATTTACATTGAAGCCAATAAATACTAAGGTAGGGTAGGGGTATTACAACATATGGGCATGTTTATGTAGTGTGGGATATTGTTTTTATGATTATATATTTGTGATGATGATAAATATGTAAGTTCATTAAACATGCAAAGTAAGAAGTGGAAACTTGGTAGATGGATACCGACTCAAAACTGTGTTTTAAAAGTATAACATATATGGGGCATGGTATAAATAAACATATAGTTATTATTTTAACATAATTACATATATATTGAGGTATGGATTTTTTTTAATATCTGCATGAATATGAGTTAATATTGAATAAACCTACAGGGTGATGAGCTATGTATAGTCAAATGATTGTAGTGATGAGGTAAATGGGATGTCGTAGACATCATGAAAGTAATGTGTATTATATGTTTTCTTTTGATTTCAAATGTTGCTATGATCTTTGGGTAAGTGTGGTTTTGACAGGATGCACAACTTGCCTATAATGGTTGTTTGATGACGTGACTATAAGAACAATAATTGCACGGTATGGTTCAATATAGGGTGTCGACCCTAGTTATATTAGGAGGGGTGGAGGTATTTCCCACTGTGTATTATCTGGAACTTGGAGTTTTGAAAACGTTGTGCAAAGACACGCTCCCCAAGTTGTGTGACAATGACTGTCGGTTACCTGTTGGGAAGGCTTGGTCGATATAGTCAACACTTCCACTTATGTGTTCTATCTGGGGTTAGGTCAATATACTTGACGCTCCAGCATATTCCAACAAATGAAGGATAGGATTGTGGAAGATGGAAGTAGGTTAGGGAGGAAGGATGGTTTGACGTAATTTAGAAAGATGTTGTGAGCCAACTATTCAACAACTTGGTTACTTTTGTGTGTTGAATATCTTTCTTTACTCGTGTGATGGTACAAATATGATGTGTCATTTGTATTGAATTATTTAAACTAGTGTGATTGTTAAATGTTGAGATTTCTATTTATTATCTTCCATACTTGGATGAGAATGATAATATATAGGAACTATGCATTGCAATAATGATTGTTATAATTAGTACATACACATATATGTATACACTAGCTACCTTTACCTACATTGTGAATTTACACTAGTATGATTAATTATTGTATTAATTATTAAATGAATGGCTAATGATTGTAGAAAATATATTGAATACTTGTAAATATCTTGTAGCATTAAATACCCTCCTTAAGATTAATTATTTGTTGGTATGATAGATTAAATAGGTATGGGGGGTGTCATAAATTTTGGGGGAACATGACAACTTTCATTTATAAGCTAGCATGAACATAATGACTTTGCAATCTATTTTCAATGTTATTATTATTCAATTCATTATTTTATTATAGTTATGTTTTTCCCTAAAACCTAGAAGGTGTGGTTGGTGGCTCATAAATGAGGGTGGTTGAGGAGACTTGGGGGAAGATGTATGGAAATTTGATAAATAGAGAGGGTAAAGAAGAGTGGAGGGGAGTTCCTTTTCTTATGGGAAGTTGTGGAGAGGTTTGAACTTGTTGAGTGTTGGAATAATTATTGGAAGAATTGTTTTTATGGAACAAGTACTTTGAGATATTGTGCATTATTGTTCTTAGAGTCACAGGCACAGAGGACCAAGAAACTGAAAGGTTTCTTGGAGCTAGGAAGCTGACTAGGCTCCTAGTTGGAAGGGAGGTATAATTCCATTTTAGGCATCGAAAAAAGTATAGATGTAGGCTTGTTGCTGTGGGAACACTACTACCTTCTTGGAAAATTTTGACATTTAAATAGGTACTTTCCATTAAGTTTTTGCTTCAATTCAATTTATACTTTGATTATTCTGTATTCCCATGGTTATAAGCATGTTTTAATATTAGTTAGGATATTTTTGGTATGTATTTAAGAAAGTAAGGTCGGGAGGGCCCTACAATGATGTCCTTTGATTGCCCTTATGTGCAATGTCTAAGCAAGATTATGTAGACTTTCGGTTGTCTATTGTTCTTCCTTAGACTATGACATTTACAATCTTGAATATTAAGAGTAAGCATAAATTCCACAATGCTATACATATATAAATAGGTGATTCGCATTTTAGTAATAATTTCCTTAAAAATGATTCTTAATCCTAACAATCCATGCTTTTAAAGTTAATGCTTCAAAATGGTACCAAATCCATTTGCATCTATCAAAATTGTATTGTTATATTTGAAAATAACGTGTATATACAACTCATGAAGTGGCATGTGAGTGTGGGTTTTAGTACTTTGAATCAATCAGATTTTTTATAAATATTAAATCTAAATAAGAATTAGATATAAATTGAAATTATGTCTAAAACAAATTGAGATAAAATATGCTTTTTGGATTTTCAAAAAGTTATTTTATTACTTAAAAGAAGAAAAATCAATTATTATTTAATGAAATAAAAATCAAAGTATTCTTATCATGCAGTCTCATTATTTATTCCAAAAGTTGTATCTCATTCATAATTACGAAGAGTGTTAAAGGAAAATTAGTTCCAATTGACTTCCTAAATTGTATATTATGTTATCCATGTTATGTCGATTTTATGGTTGAAGGATAAGTCAATTAGGTTGATAAACCATCCAAAATCATCTTCTCATTGTATGACATATATTTTAAAGTGGATTGACCTTGATACTAATGTATCGATATTCTTTAAAGTAATAAAGTATAGCTCATCTTTACATGTATTAAATGTTATCTTATTTAGTTGAAGATATATTTATACTATATGGAACAAGCTGAAATTAAAGACACTTCACATGGTGATATTCAAAGACTAATGTCTCTATACGTGGTATATATATCTAGAACTATAACATATTTTATTGTTTGTGGAACTATACCTTAGTGAATGTGGTTGGAACAAAGGATAGAAAGAAGAGAAGAATGCGGTGATATATATTGTTTGTGGAACTATACCTTAGTGAATGTGGTTGGAATAAAGGATAGAAAGAAGAGAAAGAATGTGGTGATAAGACACTAGATGTGTATGATGCAAAACACTATTTTATAAAGTTGGGAGGGGGTTGTTAGAGGGGTTTTTAAAAGAGAAAAAGTATCATATTGAGTCTTGTATTAGTGTATTGATCAATAAATATAGGAATCTAATTGTTAGTTATGAAGCAATTTAATAGATGATTGATGTACAATAATTGATAGTGACTAGTGATTATATACATATTATGACGTTGAGATTTAGGACATTAATGTATTTATTTTAAGAATCTATTTAAGTTGGAGAAATATTTATCAAACATTAGTTCTTAATGCTATTCAAATATTAATTTATTATCTTATTATAATATTATAGATGTTATTATGTGAGATGAATTATTAGTTGATTAGGTTAGTAAAGTACCTATAACCTCATGCAATAGATAAATAGAGAAAACAAGATGACCAACTTTGCAATTTCATGTTGCATATCTTTGTCTATATTTTGTATTCAATATCTTTTTTATATTGTGTAAATTGATGTCGATATTGCTTTGAGAGAGAAAACATGTTGTCATATCGATTTTTTTTTGTAATAAATTAATGTGACTAAAAAATGATAATTGTAACCACACAAGTTTGAGCTTGATTTCTGTTGAATATAAATAAGAAATTGCATAGAAACAAACTAAAATTACCTAATTTTTCTTGTACAAAATTAAAGCAAGAGAAATTTATTATATCTTACCCTATATTAGGGATTAGTAGACTTTACTTTAGGATTAGATCAAAATACACTTTTATCTTATATTTCTAGTACAATATCCACCTCTAGGTGGAGGAAGAAGCAACAAGAGGTGTATCCTTGTGCTTTGTTTAATTTCTTCTTTGAATCCACTTTTTGCAATTGAGTTGGTGTTGGGTTAATAATGGTTGATTCTTTCTCCAATTAATTCAACAAGGTTTCCCCCTAGTGCATGCCCTCTATGTGACAACATAAGCATTAGATTAACTGCTTTAGAACATGATGGCTTAAGGCCTTATCAAATCCTTCTCCCCTCTTGGCCTCACAGGGGGCCATCTTGTGAATTGGCATTTTGTCGATGACACTTATTTACCAGCCTGGAAGAAAAAATGTTGTTGTTAATGCTATGGATTTTTTGCAAATATTTTGTGAAGCTTCAATGTCTAACTTGCAAATGGTCGAAACCTAGTGCTTTCACCTAAGTCAAAAGGAGGCTCTTTATTGGTTGTTGTATCAAGGATGGGCTTGGATTCAACCCAACAAAGTTTTCAAATTTTCGAGAATCCCCTTTGAATTCCATGCTTCTCTCAAGGCGTTAAGGGAAACAATCTCGTAAAGGGTTGTTAAGAATATTGACAAATGGATTGTTATACTATGTCTCTTTCTACCAAGTTCCAGATTTGCACTAAGGTGTTGGGTGCCACACATGTATTATTCTTCTTATTGGGTCCACTTGCACTAAGGTGTTGGGTGCCACACAAGTGCACTATTCTTCCTGTTGGGTCCCCTTGGCCCAAGCCTACCACCAACATGAAAAGCTTCTTAGAAATTCTATGGGATGAACCTAATGGGGGCAAGGGGTTCCATTGTGTTACTCAAACTAGCACCCTTCTGAAAGGTCATGAAGGCCAGTGCTAATAGTGGCAACTAATAAATAGATGCACCCACTGTCACCACAATGCACTCTCCTATCTTTAGGCCTCCTCCTTTGGCCATGCGAGACTTCCCATATGAGGATAGAAGTATCCCTATGAAGAAGAATAACAAGAACGATTGTACTTCTAACGATAAACCCTCCTATAGATAGTCAACCAATGTCTTATGGAGTCAAATAAGATATTCAACAAACACTCAATGACCAAACACAAGACTAGGAGGTTAGGAGCAATATGATTTAACACTATCTTGTTATCAAAATATATCAATAAATGCAATACAAGACCAGCACAATAACTTATATGAAAACTTCAATCAACCCTTTGAAGATCACAAGTAAAATACCTCTTACCTTAACCAACCAATGTAAGACTTGTACCTCTTATTGTAGCTCGAGTTGGTAAAGTCCAGGCCGAATGTATAGCTGCAGCAAGATGTTTCAGTCTTGCAATTATGGTTGTAGTAGCTTGGTTTATGCCCTAACCATCCCTCCAAAATCTCAACAAGGCCACCTCAAACCACTAGATGAAGACCAAAATCATAAGGGATGTTAATAGAGCTTGTTTTTAGCTTGTATGGAACTTCAAAGTTGAATTTAAATGGTTGATATCAGATTTGAAAAACATACTATCTTTTGCACAAGAACCATAGATCTCTCAAATTAGCCACAAAAGGGTGATGCCCGTGAAAGATTGATCATAAAATCAAGGGGACAAGTCGCTTTCAATGGATTAGATTCTCCATTAATGCAATATTTTTGGATTTTTTATATTTTTAGGGTTTTCCTATACATTTGATTTTTTTTGAAAATTTTCAAATATAAAATATAGAAATTTAAAATTTTGAAGAAGAGGGAACTAGACCTTAGTCTTATTCCTAGGGCAATGAAAAAAATTAGGGTTACCTTTTTCCCAAGAATTGGCAATTCAATGCTTGATGAATTAGGGAAAGGCTAAGAAACCCTAGGTTATGTTAGCACTTGACCTAATTAGGATAAACGAGATGCCAAAGCCCAAAACAAGACTCAGATTCTTCCAAAGAAATGCCTCACCAACAAAACTAAACTAACATGGATGAAACCCTAAAATGCTCTTACCTTGGATACATCAATAATGCAAGACAATAGGTTCAAGATCTTACCACATTTAATGGAGAAAAATGATAACATAAAGCAAACCCTAGAATCCTTCCTCCTTGAATTAGCCTTGAATGATTGCAAAGAATCCTCACACACCAAAAATTATCTTTGAAAACCCTAGATATTGCCAAGAAGAGAGGTGCACACCACTTAAGATCTCATACACACAAGTAAGAACAAAATTTCAGTCATATTTGATCCAATGCTCTTGGTTACAAATGAGAGGAGGGCGCTATATTTATATGGAAAAAGCGCTAACTTTTCCCTCCTCTATACCGACCTATCTAATTTTGAGTTTAAAATGATTTTTAGGGTTTGTCACCCACAATTTGGGGACTAAATCTCATAAAAGATAAAAATAATGAAAAATAAAAGCTTCAACAAGTGAAATGTTGAGCTTGGAAAGAGGACATCATGCCCCATCTAAACCCAACAAAGTGTCTTTTTCCCTCAATGACCTCCTCCTTGCTTGTTACAGCCTTCAAAGATTTCTTTTAATGGTGGACGATTTGCATTTCTTGATTAGGATGACCAATAGGGAGGGGTAGTACAACAGATTGAGGTCCAAGTGAGGGTAACAAAGGTGTGCTAGAGTGGGTAAGACAACCCTTACATGTGTAATCACCTTTACAAAGCATAAAACCATAAGTGTGGCTAGGGGCTTTGAAGCCATGTGTCGTAATGGAGTGACCCCAAAGTGCACCAATACCTACCTAGGGCATAAATGCTTGACATGATAAGGAGCTACAACCCATCAAGGGGTAATCAGTAGGGCCACAAGACTAGTACACCTTGAAATGAGGACCAAGAGGACCTGCCATTACCGACCAAGGGGTCTGGAACATTGATAGACCAACACTTTTACATAAAGAAGCCTCAACTTGATCTTTTATGATGGCAAAAGGACCCCCATCTTTGGCGCATCTAGTAGGGTGCGTTGTAGAGAATTTGGGGCGTAACACATAGAATCAATTGAAGTTTATGTTGTATGCCTAACAACAAGAGCTAAATGAGAATAATCTCAACTCGAACTCATGTTGAAGCCCTTTGTGCCAAATGGGTGATATGAGTGGATAAAAGACATGAAGCCTATAGAAGTCTCTTAAGAAATTGCATCACTTCTAGGGCTCCTCTTGGATGCAAGCCTTGGAGTAATCTAAACTTGTAGACACTTTTTATCACTCCTGCACCCGTGATTATCAAAGGAAATTTTTAGCATATGACATGGCTACGAGGCCATTAAATACAAGTTTGTGTGGAAAAGTGATTCTCTATAGTTAAGGTTGTCCTTTAATGACCACAATTTCTAGTGATCGTTGGTCATCTTATATGATGGTGAGCCGCTAGCTGAGATAGCATAGTTCGTAGCAAAAAGATTGTTTAAAAAAGTGATCAAATATCCAAGGGATTTGTACAACACGCAATCCAAGATAGGGAGGCTTGGGAGGTTTTAAAAAATTAACTTAATCTTAGTAACTCAGATAAGACAATTTAATTAGAATTCAGAATTTGACCCCAGATAACCTGTTTCTAAAGCTCAGCTTATGAGGGCAATGAGCTTGGTGGAATATTAGAGATGGAACCAAATGAAAGGCTTTAAGCAATACAAGTCGATCGATGGCTACCTATGGTTATCACGTAGACCTGGGCTGGATGCAAAGTTAAACAAAATAGGGAGACTTGAGTCCAAGGAAAAGACGTGGCAATTCAGATTTGAATCTATTGAGAAGGCACAGCTAGAACCAAAAAAACTTGTTTGGAATGGTCATTAATCCATGACAAGTTGTGTATAAGCCAACACCTGAAGTACTTAGGGGTTCCCTACCCCAAATTTCCATTTCCATTGTGTGGCAATGAAACCTTCAAGCATTTATTTCATTATTGTAAATGTGCCAAATCTACCTGGTATTGGGCACTTAGACTTTGCAATTTGTTGCTCCCGTCTTCTGTTACCTGGAAATCAACGCTTTTACGAGAATCCCTCCCATAATCTGTTGAATTTACACATGTCAATGGAATAGAGTAGATAATTTATATCATCTTTGGAAAACAATAAATGAATGATCATTGACCAATGCATGACACTGCACAGAATTTATTTGGCATGATATGTTCCCAATTTCTGACCTGTTGCCCCCATTTTGCATGGGTGTCCACATGTGATTTTTATCACAATTTCCGCAGGGGGTTACATGCTGATGGAAATTTGGATGGCCTCGTATTGATGCTTGCCTTCGTGATGATGCCTTGGGTTCTTGATGCTAGAGCTTTGCTTCAAGTTGTGACGATGTTCTAGCCATTGGATGATTGATGGATCTTCAAAATGTGTCCTCTCATAGGGTTGCACTTGTTATGGCATATTGATCATTTTCTTCAGAAGCGCCCTAGTGTTTTTGTAATGATTTGGCATCTATATCACACAACCATCACTTTTGGATAGAGCGCTCTTGTATTTATGGCTTGACATAGCTCCTTGATGGCATGTATTATCATTATTGGAGGAACGCTCTTCCTTATTTGGTTTGATTAGATGGTATGTGGAGGCTCTCCCATGACAGTGTTCTAAGGTTGGGGTGTCTTCCACAGTCATGGTGATGCAACACTCATTCTATATAAGAGTAGTCATGGTGATGCAACACTCATTCTATATAAGAGTGCTCTGTTTCCTTGAGTGTCTATCACACTTAGGGATGACATGTGGTGCTTATTCCATAGAACACTCAAGCCTATTTGAGGTATTTATGTAATGTCCCTTTTATGAAATTGATTAAAATGGTGAAATTTTCAACTTTTTCCACTAGTTCGACCTTTGACTAGTATTGGTTTCTTGACCTCCAAATAACTCCAAATGTTCCCAAATTGTTACAGAAGGTGTATGGATGATATTAGAACATGAATATGAGGTTTATGGATGCTTTGGAGTCTTCAAAAGGCTTCTGCAACTCTCCTTTAATTTGAGGCCAAAGTAGGGAGTTTGACTAGCAATTTGGGGTTCAAATCCCCCTTGGGTAGATGCTGGAAATGGCTCTCCAAATGCTATGGGAACCTCTCGAATTTCTGAACAGAGGAAGGGGACATCTAAGGGACCTCAATATAGGCTCATATGCATCTCCATTCAATTTATTAATTCTGTTACAACCCTCTCCAATCAGCTACAAAAAGACTAGTTTCGACCTTGGGGGAAATGATAGGCAAACTTCTCCAAATGCTATGAAATTGAACCAAATGACTTCAAAAGCTTATGCACTGAACATGAAACTTGTATAACACATTATTAACAGTGTATACATCATAAATTTATCAGTGGTACACTTTTCCATTCGAATTTATCAACATTTCATTGGCATACATCAACATAGTGGGAAAAATGGCACCATTTGTTCATTAATGATAAGATTTACATCATTCCACTTGGGTTCTCGACTTGATATAGTATTGAATGTGAAGAACAGAGCATTTACATCATATGACAAAAGCAATGGGGCATTAGAAGCTCCCCCAAAGAGAACAATAGCTCACCCAATGCGCCTCCCCTCAAAGATCATGAATATGCCAAGAAAACTGGAAATGGTTGGAGGAATGAGCTGAACTAAGAGTGACCATGAGTTGCCCTGTAGCTTACACCTGCAACAAAAGACTCCATTGAAGCTCTCATGAAAGGTTTGAATGGCCTTTCCCACTACCAACTAGGATGGGAATATTTCACCCTCGAAATTGGCTAAGGCAAGTAGAGAAGCACTCCACTAGCTCTCTTCACAAATGCAAATTCTGAAAATGATCAAAAGCCCTTCTCTTACTTGATCCCTGTATTTTATAAACATCCTTAGCCTTCTAAGGTTCCAATTCCATCCATAGACTCCAAGCCAATTTGAATTAGGGAGTGGTTCATGATTTTCCATGTGTCCTCCACTTCCTAGTCTTCCACCTTCCACCAATTCGAGTAGGAATCCCTTGAGCTTCTCTAACTCCCTTGAGCGCTCCCTTGGATGCTATATTTAGGCCTGACATGTCATAATGGTCAGATGTCAACAATCAGGTCTGCAATTTGTCATAGGTGTCATAGCATCTTTATCATTGTTGTCATATAGGTTAGGGAATCTAGTCCAAGTGTCCAATAACTCTTCATTTGACTCTTCCTCTTTCATGGAAGTTACACTTCCATCCCAATTGGACCTATGATGCATATTGCCAAGTGTATGAGCCTTCCAACTCATCCCAAGAACGTTGGGCTTCTTATGGATTCAAATTGACAAGAGGAGGTTTCCATGTGGCATAGAAAATCTAGCTTGTGTGGGTCCCACACCCTCCATGTGTCTCCATGATCAATTGCCACTTTGATTTTCTCTTGTATTTATTTATTTAGCTCCTTTATTAAATATTTATTTCATTTTAATGTCTAAACATCATTTATTAGCTCCCTTATTGCAAATCCCAATGTCTCCATCCAACCTAGGGAACTAGTAGGATTGATGGAATTTTCCTGTCATGAATTTATTGGAATGGGGACATTACAATTTCATGCTGGGTGATGGCTTGTGGTGGGTTTTTCTTCGAGCACCCTTGTTTTTCACTGTCTTTTATTTTCTTTTTGATGATATAGTCACATGTGGGAGTCTTCTATAGGGATATTCTTATTGTGGTGATTTGGCATAATAACATGGATGGTTTTTACTATTTAGGGCATGCTTACCTTTTGTCATTTGGATGACATCTTGGTTCCATCGAATATCATTATTGGTTGAACATCTCACTTGGCATGATTTGAAGACATGAATTGCTATGGTGGATATTCCTTGGGGCTGGTTTATGGGCTGGTGTAGATGGTATGATGACATTGGAGGCCTTCCTTCTCTTGTATCTTTTATCACTTGGAGAAATTCAGGCCTAGGCACATTCCTGTAGCCAGAGACTGAAAAATGGGCAGCCCTGTCCCATACTACTGACAATGCCAAATGGCAGATTCAGGTTGACTAAACAGCAGTCCTGGGTCCAGTATGTGAGATGATTTTTGAGCCACAGGAAGAAATGAGGTCTGATATGAGCTAGGAAACATGTGATAGTGGTTGCAGAGTATCATATGAACAGGAGGATATAACCACTAAAGAGGGCATTGTCATAACAACTGCATACTAAGTCATCTATCAGATCTGAAAGGAGACATTAATTATGATTTCTTGACAGCAAGAAAAGGCTCTGGATAGTTTATGAGGTTTGTTCTCAGCAGTGGTCTCTATCATCATTATTTTTGGGCTGTTGAAGCATCATTTCAGATCTGTTTAGCACTTAAAACAGCCACCAGAATTGAGTTGTTGCTGTCCCGAAGCAGGAAGATAATCACACTCTGGGGTACCTGTAGCAGCAGCCCTGTATGATGATCTCAGACAGCACAAAGTCAGGTTTTTTATTACACCAGCAGTAAAACTTGCTAATTGAGTGTTGCAGCTCATTAAAATTATAGTTTTCTTGCCCAGAACTTACTTCATAACAGCAGGGTATGCCTCTAAGATGATCTCTCTCATGCTGGTTGAACCATTGAAGGCTTCATGTGGAGAGGATCGACCCCAAAACTCGGCATACAGAGGGAAGTGATCCACCTGTAGCAGATATTTGTGGCATCTTGGCATTGTTGGTTATCATTTCATGTTGAGTGCTCTCTCCATTTCTCTCTTGTGGCACGTGTGGAGGTATTCTTATGGTTTGTAGAAGGGTCCGTCTTCTTTCTCATGAGATGGTTAGCTATTGTGGACACATCCTCCTTGGTTTTAATGCTTCTATCATAGATAAATGGTCTCCTTGGCTCATGGATCATGGAGGTTGAGTTGGTTAGTATGTGGACCTCATTCATGTGGGCACTCATTGCACATATCTTGAGGTCCTTCCCTACTATTGATGAGCTATTATGGATCTATTGGTTGATTGAGGGTTTGACCACTTGATGCATGGATGCAACCTTCTACACATCATTTATTGCCAATTTTTATGGAGCACTCACCCTCTTCATGGTGTGTTGGGCTATGAGATCGTTCACCTTTTTGAGGTCATTCATAGAGGATGTTCCACTTTGGAGGTCTCCTCCTCGTCATTTTATGCCATATTTCATGGAGCATTCCACTCTATTGGAGCCACTTTGCATGTATTTGATGGATCGTCTACTTTTGGAGGTGTTTTGATTGCCTACTTTGAGGAGGGTGTCCACCCTTTGGAGATGTTTGTATGACATTTCGAAGGGCGTTCTACTTTTGGAGGTACCCTACTTGCCATCCTATGCCATGTTAGAGGGAGTGTCCATCATTGGAGGATCTCTTCCACACTTGGCATACTTTTTGGGGCTACCGTTAGCCATTGGAGAGCCCTTTTTCTTGGGGCATTCCACTATTTTGGAGCCCACTCATTGAGATGCCCACTTTGGAGCTTTCTTGCATGGTTCTATGCCCCATTTTGAGAAGGACATTGGCATTTGAGTAGATATAGGGGGGTCAAGCCCTAGATCTAGGGTTTGTTCATTGATTATTGATCCCATCTATTGGAGAACTGCCTTTGGAGAGCCTTTGGAGGCTAGGTTTAACTTATACTTGTCATCATTCACCCTCACTTGATTCATGTGCCCTTCTTCTTGGGCCTTTTCTCTCTCGGATATTGTCCTTGTGGCTTTGACCACCGTGTTTCATGGATGTTGTTAGGGTTTGTTGGAGTATTTTAATTCGTTTACTCCATCCTAGGATAGATCTAGGTATTCATTCTTATTTATTGTAGGAAGAAGATGAGTTGAAAGCTATATAAGGCTTTGCTCTCTCCCTCATTCTTCATGGTTGGATATTGAGAGTTCTCTCTCTTTTGGAGCTTAATGGACATATCTTTTCATGGTGCAACTTGAAGTGTAGGGGTTTCTTCTCCATTTTTAAGTGTGGCTTGTTGTTCCTATTTCTAAATGTTGCTGATGGTATGTATAAATTGCTAGACTAGTCCTTTTGGGGCCAATTGAAAGCGTATACTTACCTTATTGGAAGGGTTTATGTGTGAAATATCTCCTCATCCTCCCTTTGATGCCTCATACATGAATGTATTAACTTGCTTCTTTCATCTTTTTAGAGTTGTTGGTCCTTAATGCTTCATTGTATAAGATACACCCTAATTAATAAGATTTTGACATGGTACCTTCCCGGGCCTTCCTAGCTCATTTTTACAAGTCACTTTTCAGCATGTTAAGGTTTTATTAAGGCATGTGTATGCAGTCCTAGTTTCTGTAATCATCCTTGAACTTGCCCTCTCTTGGATTAGCCTCCCTTGACTCCATATGCCCTTGTTGGATTGGCACTAATCTTCTTGGTCCTTCCATCACCTTCTCATTTCATTATACTACAAAGATAAAACTGTTTTGTTAGGCTATCTCTTCATATCACCTTGTCCTTCATTGCCATAGCCTAGCAATCCTATCCTAGGGAAGCCCCCTTGAATTGGAGCAAAACCAACCTAAAGTGTAGGGAGCGAGTTACTAAGGTGACAGTGGGAAACCCCTCTAGGTTGCGGTTTGGTTAGCATTGTTCTTTTGGGCTTTAATCACACATGCTAGTTTGTGCTGTATCTATAGATCCAAATGCCCCTCTAGGTTGCGGTTTGGTTAGCATTGTTCTTTTGGGCTTTAATCACACATGCTAGTTTGTGCTGTATCTATAGATCCAAGTGCAAGCACAGAAGGTGGAGTTGGAAGTGGCATATTTGCACGAGTTAATGGAATATTGGACCAAGGCATCATGTGCCGTAAACAGACTATCCCTAGATGATCATTGGCCAGCACATTCAACCCACTCTAGAGCTTCTCGTGGTTGGCGGCCTCAACACAAGGTAGGCTGAGCTATTTGTGAATGTTGGGAATGGCGAAGGAGCTGGCCTTTACTATAGGCCACAGAAGTTCCCCAGTTTGACAAGTTTCCAACCATTCCTCTGACCATCTCTAAACCAAAGTGCCCTGAAGAGCGCAAGAAAGGCAATGATGGATGGAACCCTGTTGTGGCTGATCTTGAGCCTGCAGTTGATGGATGGGGACCAATGCCTAAGGACAAAGATCCCCCTCCCAACATGGGCATGATAACAGCAGTTATTTGATATGAAATCTCGCTCTGGCCAGCTCCCCTAATTACATTGTTGATAAATGTATGTTTGTTTTGGGAGATATAGTATTAAAAGACCCTTTAATTTTGATGCCATGCATGGCAATGTATGCTAGGTTTTCTTGCCTATCAGGTTTAGTTTGTGCTGACTGTTATCACAGCCTTTTTTTGTGTAAAATACATGTAACATTTTGTAAATATTGATAGAAAGAAGCATTTTATTAGAAAAAAAATCTTATAAATGATGCAAAGACATCTGGAATTTTAACATCACCAAGATACACCTTTTCCTAAAAACTTGTCCAATCAATATGAACTGAAATGTGAATACCAAATGTAAACAAAAGAGATTTGTATGTTTGAACTTTGCAGCAAGTATTGGAAGAATTCACTCCAGGATCAAACAACATTGAATAAAAGCTTTCCTGATTGCAGTCTTCTTGTGATGAGTTGGATATTTTGTTTAAGAAGTTCAAGAAGCAATCGCTTCACAAACTGTGTAACATGTTTAATGTTTCTCCAATCTAAAACGTGCACCATTAATAACCAAGAAGGGAAAGCCCATTACAGTGGTCATATCGCTTGACGATTAGCATCCATAAGTTCTCCTTAAAAAGGTATTACATGGCATTACAAAATCCAAATCATAGTATGTAATGATAAATGTTATTACTCCATGTATAGTTACTGCATCACCCTTGTTTTTCCTTCACCATCAATGCTCTTCAGTCTCCTTGAAACAAACTCAGCCTCTTTCAGTTTTCCTTTCTCTTGGAGGGTGATAACCAACATTTCATAGCATCTGAGATCAGGTTTCCTACCCTTTTCTGTCATTCTATAGAAAAGGGAAAATGCCTCCATGGCTTTGCCACTGATGCAAAGGCCATCAAGGACAGTATTATAGTATGCACTATCTAAATAGCAATCTTTTTGCAAAACAAAATTAAGCAGTCTCTGGGCCTCAGTATATTTCTGTTTTTGGCAAAGATCATTGAAGAGATTGTCCATGTCAGGTAGATAGCCTTTGTCATACAATAATTCAATGCGTTCAAAAGCTTCCTCAACAAGGTCCTGGCAAAGAAGTGCATTTAAAACCTTAGTGGAAACATCAATGTCTTGTCTCACATCCTTCTCTAGCATAGTTTTCATAACCCTGCTCGCAGCTTGAACTCTGCCATTCCTAAAAAGACTGTCAATCAACATGTGGAAAGTAGATGCCAAGGGTAAATGACCACGTTCCAACATCCTATCCAATGTGTTCCTCGCATTGGCTGGCTGTCCTTTCTGCAAGAAGCTTTGCATAAGGGCATTATAAGTATCAATATCTGGAGAATAGTTTCTCCACAGCATTATCTTGAGGAGTTCAAAACCTGCCTCGGGTGTACCCTCTTTGCAATGACCAAGAATCAATGTCTTGAAGGTTGAAGGATCCTGAATTCCTTGCTTAAGCAACTGCCGAAAAAGCTTCTCTGCTTTTTCCGTTTTTCCATGTCCACAGAGATGTGCAAACATAGGATTATAGGCAGCAACTAGAGGTACACAACTGCCAGCCTCAAGCAAAATACCATTCTGCAACAGGTCATCTAAGAGCTCAACTGCCTTATCAAACTCTCCTCTGCTGTAAAGGCTCCTAATAATAACACTATAAGTTGCAGAATTGGCGCAAACACCTAACTCTCTCATCTCATAAAATATCTGCACAGCCTCTTCTAAATTCCCAGCATTGCACTGAGCATTCATCAATATATTATAAGTACAGGTATCCGGCTTGAAGTTACCCTGAATCATCTCCTGAATAACCTTATGTGTCTCCTCCAACTTATTTGCATCACAGAGAGCCTGGATGATGGTATTATACGTAACCTCATTTGGACTGACACCACGACCAACCATCTCGTTTAGAAGCTTCAACGCTTCATCGACATGGTCCTTCCTGCAGAAACCCTGAATCATTGTGGTATAGGTCACAACATTGGGCACAAGATCAGCGCTTGTCTTACTCATGCCTTTCCACAGCTTATATGCATCTTGAACTCTGCCGTTTTTGCAGAGTCCATCGATAAGAGTATTGTATGTGACAATATCAGGGCTGCATTCCCTCTTCCTCATGTCCTGAAAGAACCCCAAAGCTGCATCCACCTTTGAAGACAGACAAAACCCTCTTATGAGAATATTGTAAGTGTAAACAGTAGGCAAAACCCCCTCACTCACCATGGTTGTATAATATTTCTTGGCCATGTTAGTTCTCCCTCTCCTCAAGATCACAGTGAACAGATCATTATAGGTAAAAACACTGGGTGGAACCCCAAGCTCTTTCATTTTCTTAAAAATTCCAATGGAATCCTGAATCACTCCTGCTCTTCCATAGCTCCTGATCAAACTATTGAAAACACAATCCTCCCATACAACTCCGTTGTTGGGCATGCCGAATAACAGAGTTCTTGCTGAATTCAGGTGCCTATCACGGCCTAATATTTCCAATATCTTAAAATAGGTTTGTATGTCGTGTTTGAATCCATTGGCTTGGGTCCACATGAAGAAGCGGTAGGCTTGCAGGGAAGTCTTTGCATTGGAGAGAACGTCTATGACCGTGGTGGTCGTTAGGTTTGGAGCTGCCAAACTCAGCTGGTTTTCTACCTCTGTTGTCCATGGTTTTGTAGCCAATATTCTGCATATGATTTCAACTGGGCTTTGGGGGTTTTTGGACATACCTGGTGGTTCTTCTGCCGTTATCTCATCTTTGTTATGGCAAGATATAATACAGAGAAACCTGTTCCTGATACCAAGCTCCATAGTTGGGATTAAATATCCCATCCGTGACGAGATCAAACCCTTCAGCAACAGCATCACGAACTCAGTACAATTGTTTCCGTCCATGCAAATTTATGTAGGTAGTAAATTGTGGCATTGTTCTATAAATCTTCGTCTACAAGATTCATCATCCATTTTGACACCATCTTCATTTCATTTAAATATAAAACGATTAACGTGAGGATGGCTTCAGCTCAGCATCACGAACTTAGTCAATTGTTTTCATCGCTGCAAATTGTGGCATTAATCAGTGAGAGATCGTCTACAAGATTCACCATTATCAACGTCTAGGGTGAGGATGCTTCTTTTGTGATACCCGTACTCCAAATGCATTTTTTTCCAAAGCAAATTACAATGCATTTTAAATACCTCATCCTAATCCTAAACCCAAACTAGCACATTAATAGCTCTTCATTTCTATTATATTCGTGCCTAATATATAGGTTTTTTTTTTGCAATATTTTGTTTGTATATGGCTTAATATTTCTGTGTATATAGTTTTTAATAGAATTTAATTTGTGCTATTTTTATTATTTTTTAATAATTTATTTTGTTGGCTTTTAATTGGCTCCAAGCATGATGACATTGAGCTCGAACGAAGTTTGGAGTGTATAGAGTGGTGGTGGGCTTGCGTAGGCCGGGCAAATGACAGAACAGGTCCCTAGCTGCCAAATTAATTGTCATTAAATTGAAATCTACAAATCGGATTTTGTTTTTACAATGTCTTAATTCATAATAGATCCTTTTGCTGGCAATTGAAAGATCCAGATCGAATAGTCCTTCCTATGTTGATTTGTATTGTGCAGCAACAAATTCAAGCGAAAATGGCAAAGAAAATGGTGTTGAAGTTTTACAGCGAAAATGGCAAAGAAAATGGTGTTGAAAATGGCAAGCGAAAATGGCAAAGAAAGTGGAGTTTTGATCATGAAGCTCATCGCAAGGCAGATCAAATCCCCATGCGGAAACGTGCAGAAAAGCCCTAGCAATGTAAGATTCTTAACCAAACCTTCAGTTTTTATTTTTTATTTTATTTTGGACAAATATTTTAATATTGCATTTAAAGGTTGTAAAGCTTGTTTTGTATCTTTTGATTTTTATATTTTGTGAGAGGGACTTGAATTTGCGGTGTTTGTTGCATGGCAAGAATCTTGCTATCACAGTCAAGTGATTCCTCCAAATGGACACGGTGAATTGAGCGAGTTTTCTAAAGAGGAAGTCGAGGCACTCTCGAATATGAAGATGAGGGGGTAAACTAAGTTTGATTACAAAGTGTGTTTTGGAGGCTTTGATTTAGGTTATTTGTAATTGCTCTTTGAATGTTAGGTTTGTATAGGATTTGATTTATGTGATGACGATCTAAAAATCGAAAGGGGAAATGACATCAAATGACAGACAATATCAAGAAACTTCGAACTTGGATTTGCTGGTTTCAGGAGCTAGAAGAGAGTTGTGTGTTGTAGAAGGAGTAACTGTAAAATGAGCTGATGAACAAGAGAAGGGAACATGAGGAAATAGGTTTTTATGCGGCATTTATATAAATTTTACTTCCTTGTGCAGTCTAGAAGTCAATGCTTGACGAGTGTTGTTGTTTTCTCTTCTATCACCAAATTTCAGAACAGAAGGGTTTTGTTTAAAGGATGTGATGAAGAAAAAGGTGGAAGAGCTAAGCATGACCATCTCTGAACTAAGGAAAACATGCTCCTCTCTCAAAGAAAAACTTTCAGAAGAATAAACTAATAAAGAGGAAAAACTTTCAGAAGAATAAACTAATAAAGAGGTTTGAAGTCCTTGTTCATTTATGCATAAATGCCAAGTTTGTTGAAGGAATTAATTAGTTGTTGTGTTGTAGTGTAAGCTTTGTTTTTGTTTTAGGGATGTACTTGATTATCTTTGTTTCGAAAAAACTGAGATTTTATATTAATAGAGCTTTGAAGTTAGTTCAAAGGGTTATCCCAAGTGGTCATGAGCCAGGCGTGAGATTTCTCTCCCAAAAGTTGGGGAGGTCACGGGTTTGACTTTCTTGATCCCCTATGGGTTAGGCTCCATAACCAGGGTAAACAGTTTATCCCGTTTACGATCCATGAATCATGGGGAAGTACTTGAATAGTTTTTTGCGAAATTATTACTTGGAAAAAATATAACTTTGAAGCATTTTATAAAAAGAAATGAGTGTTACAACATTATAAAAATGGGTTTCAGCATTTTAACAATCAACATAAGCTAGAGCCCCAAACATTTTCAGCTTGCTGCAGTGTTGTTACCAATATTTTCCTTGTTGGATTTGACTGCAAATTTAACTTTGCTCTTTCAGGAAACCAAGTTGAGTCAACTCCACCAAATTTGTGTTGAGCTAGAGTTACAAGTCAAATGCTTCTCAGATTAATTCAGTTACTCTGACTAATGAGTCAGATTTTGTTGGGTGACTATTAAAAAGACAAAAAAAACCCAAGAAAGGAACATTGATTTTACTTGTTTGCCTGATCCAATTTAAGAACAAACAATCGACATTGGACAAACCTCTATAATGTCTAGAACCCACGACATTTTGTAGTATGGTGTATTATCTATGGATTACGAAATAGATTATTATTGAAAATTTGCAATATATAAGCATTGTAATTTAGTTTATTTTTAAACTTTTCAAATTTGCCAATCCAAATCCCAATTTTATCGAGACCAACTCAACTCTTACTTTTTGGACTTGTCGAGTTAAACTTCAAGTTGGGTCTGGTGGTAACATTAGTTTGTTGTATTTGAGGACTTAAGCATATGTTTGGACTGTTTCTTTTACAGTGCAGGAAATGACAGACTATATCAAGAAACTCTGAGCTTGCATTTGTTGGTTTCAAGAGCTAGAAGAGAGTTGTGCGTTGCATAAGGAGCAACTGCAAAAAGAGTTGATGAACGAGAGAAGGGAACATAAGGAAAAAGTTTTTTCTCCGACATTTATATAAATTTTACTTCCTTGTGGAATCTGAAAGTCAGTGCTTGGAGAGTCTTGTTTGTTTTTCTTCTATCACCAAATTTGAGAATGTAAGGGTTTTGTTTAGAAAATGCAATGAAGAAAAAGGAGGAAGAACTAAGCATAACCATCTCCGGATTGAGGAAAATATGGTCCTCTTTGGAAGAATTTTTTTAAGCATAAATAGATACAGAGGTTTGAAGTCCTTGTGCATAAAGAAATGACAATTTTGTTGCAGGAATTAATTATTTATTTGTTGTAGCATAAGGTTTGTTTCTTCTTTGGAGATGTACTTGGTTACCTCTATCTGGAAAAAACTGAGTTCATATATTAATCGACCATTGAAGCATTTTATCAAAAAAACTAAGTACGACAACATAATAAGAATGGGTTTCATCATTTTAGCAATCAACATAAGCCAGAGCCCCAAACATTTTCAACGTACTGCAGTGTTGTTGCCAGTCTTTTCCAAGTTGGATTTGACTCCCCGTGTGACTTTTCTCTTTCAAGAAACCGAGTTGAGTCAACTCCAAATTCGCGTTGAGCCATAGTCATTAGTCAAATGCTAGTCAAATTAACTCATTTAATTTGACTTATGAGTCAGACTTTGTTTGATGACTATGAAAAAGACAGAAAAACCCAAAAAAGGAACACTCATTTTACTTGTTTTCTTCTTCCAATTTAAGAATGACCAATCAACATTGAACAAACTTGTTTAATGTCTAGAATCCATGACATTTTGTAGTATGATGTATTATCTAAGTATTTTGAAATAATTTATTGTTGAAAATTTGCATTAAATAGGCATTGTAATTTAGTGTGTTTTTTACTTTTTAAATTTCCTAAGCCAACTTCCAATTTTATTGAGAGTCCAACTGTTAGGCAACAAATTTCCAAAAAGAGTATGACAAGAGCATAAATAGATCAGAAAGAGTATTCCACAACTTGATAGTTGAATAACAAGCATCTTCGAGGGGGAAGGAAACCTCCTTATACAATGTACTAAGTGCACAAGAAAAAAACAAGACAAGATAAGATACTCCAAATGAAAGGTATCCTTCCTTTATATAGGAGACTAAAGGTTACAATCTCAACTAATTGACCCAAGCCGACATAATTAATATAACCATACTAATGACAATTACCACTAATGGACCAAAGCCAAAATAAAAACTAATGTAATGAACCACAATATAGGGGGGGATGTGCCCATATTTAGGGCTTAACATGTCCCTCCCCTTCAAACAAGTGTTGTCCTCAATGCTTGATTAGTTGTGGATGCCTCTGTATGAAGGACTCATCTTCCCATGTCGAATCTTCAACTGGTAAGTTCTTCCACTTTATGAAGTACTCAGTAATAGCTCAATTTTGTAGCTGTTTAGTCCATGTTTGAGTGATTTGTTCAAGTTCCAATATAACTTTTCCTTCTTCATCAAGCTCCGACAAGATTCTTTGAATTGGGATCTTGTCTCCTATTACCTTCTTTAAGCAAGAAACATGGAAAATTGGATGTACTCTTGATGATGAAGGGAGCTCCAATTTGTAAACCATACTACCAATCTTCTGCAACACTTTATAAGAGCCATAATACTTGGATGCTAATTTATTGTCCTTCTTTAATAGCTTGAGAGACATCTGCTTGTAAGGTTTTAGCCTGGGAAATACCCAATCCCCTTCTTCAAAACTCCTTTCACTGCGATGTTGATTAGCTTGTTGTTTCATCTTGTTTTTTGACATAGTCAGGTTGTCCTTAAGTATCTGGAGAACTTCTTGTCGGTGCTTTGTGTGATCTTCCATGGCTTGAACTTTAGATTTTCCTTTTAAGGGGGATGTGATAGATGGAGGCTGGTACCCATAAAGTACCATAAATGGAGACATTTTTTATGATGTATGGAATGAAGCATTGTACCACCATTCTACCAAAGACAACCATTTCACCCATTGTGTTTGTTTATTAGATGCAAAGCAACGAATATAGCCTTCCAAACACTTGTTCACTATCTCAGTTTTCTCATCATATTGAGGATGATAAGATTAGCTATGAGCCAATTGAGTACCCAAACAGGAAAATAATTCAGTCCAAAAATTTTCAGTGAAAATTGGATCTCTATCACTTACAATAATCTTCAGGTTTCCATGTAACTTTTGATCAATTTCCATAAAGGTTGCAACTAATATACTTGCATTAAAAGGGGTGAGAGTGTGCAAAAAAGTGTGTATACTTCGTGAGTCTATCAACAACCACCATAATAACATTCTTTCCTTCAGACTGTTAAGTTTAGCATGAAATTTACAATAAGAGCATAATAAGAATCACTGAAAGAAACACAATCACAAGATAGACACAGATTTATCCTGGGAAACCCTCATGGGGTAGAAAACCTAGCAAATCTTTCCTCAATATAGATGACCAACAAATACAAAGATGTAAACCCCAAACAGTTGCTCCTCCTCCTCCTTCGTAGATCTCTCTCTCTCCTATGCGCAATTCACAAGTGAAGGAATGAATGAGTGAGTGTGATAAATGAGGATCACACATCCTCTATTTATACTTTACCTCACTTGACTTTTTCCCTAACTGGGCCGACTTCTCCTAGGAGAGTCTAATAAACCTTAAACAATTAACTCAAGGCCAACCCCACTAGGGGAGTCTAATAACCCTAGTTACAACATCCCAACAGAGGAACAAACATCTCCGGATATACAATAAAGTCCCAACGGAGGAATGGAACATCTTTGGATAAAGTACAAATAGAATATTCTTAGAAGTTACAATATTTCAACACTCCCCCTTAAGGAGAAGGATATTCTAACAACATCTGCAGGAGAAAGGAGTCACCAACATCATACATGATGCATCTATAAATCATTGGAAGCTTTCTTCAATCATCATCAGTAACTCAACCAGTTACTGGAACATAATCAATACTGGATCATCAACATCGTCAGTACTGAGTCTTCATCTTCTGCAGCACTTGATCAGCTACAGCAGTATCATCATCTGGATCTTCCGATCAACATCATCATATGGATCTCTCGATCAACAGCCTCATCGTCTGGATTTCCCAATCAACATCATCATCTGGAGCTCTCGATCAACAGCCTCATCGTCTGGATCTCCCGATCAACAACATCATCTGGATCTCTCGATCAACAGCCTCATCATCTGGATCTCCCGATCAACAACATCATCTGGATCTCTCGATCAATAGCCTCATCGTCTGGATCTCCCGATCAATAGCATAATCTAGATCTTCTAATAAAAAAACATAATCATCTGCAACACACATGATCCTTCCTTTCAGAATTACAGGATCACTGTCTAGGGATGATCAATCTCATCACAATCAACATTTAAGACTATCCTTCCTTTCGGAATTACGGGATTTACTATCTGGGGATGATCAATCCCATCACAATCAACATTTAAGACTATCCTTCCTTTCAGAATTACGAGATTTACTTTCTAGGAATGATCAATCCCATCACAATCAACATTTAAAATTATCATTCCTTTCGGAATTACGGGATTTACTGTCTAGGGATGATTAGTCCCATCACAATCAACATTTAAGACTATCCTTCCTTTCGGAATTACGGGATTTACTGTCTAAGGATGATTAATCCTATCACAATCAACATTTAAGACTATCATTCCTTTCGGAATTACGGGATTTACTGTCTAAGGATGGTTAATTCTATCACAATCAACATTTAAGACTATCCTTCCTTTCGAAATTACTGGATTTACTGTCTAGGGATGATTAATCCTATCACAATCAACATTTAAGACTATCCTTCCTTTCAGAATTACTGGATTTACTGTCTAGGGATGATTAATCCTCAACCACTTACAAGATGGTTAATCCTGATCTCTTTAGGACATAAAATCCAGGGATGATACAATCCACTCGTCTGCTTCGACAAAGTCTAAGGAACACACATCGACCCCATCGTCGGTACCGGTAACCTCATCATCTATACAAGTATCCTCATCATCAATACATGTATCTTCATCATCGACCTTACCGTCAATATAGGGAATCTTATCATCGATACAGGTGTCCAAATCGATACCATTATCCAAATATCATCATCGAACATATCACTCCCCCTTTCGAGGAGGGTCCTTCTGAACTACACCAAGTTTGTCTCTGAAATACTCAAACTTTACTCGAAACATAGGTTTGGTCAATACATTAGTAACTTGTTCGTCAGTGCTCACATACTCGAGCTTTATAGCTCCTTTCTGCACCATATCTCGTATATAGAAATATCTAATCTCTATGTGCTTTGACTTATCATGGAACACAGGATTCTCAGTCATCTTGATACAACTCTGGTTGTCACACAAGATCATAGTGGGGTCCATCTCTAAGTCAAATAGTCTTGATAACAACTTCCAAATCCATATCGCTTCACAATTAGTAGAGGAAGCTACTATGTATTCCGCTTCAACTGTGCTGAGAGCCACACTGGACTGCTTCCTACTAAACCATGAGATCATAGCAGATCCCAGACAATAACATCCACCCGATGTGTTATTTCTGTCTGAGACACTTCCAACCCAATATTCATCTGTATATCCATACAATCTGAAATCATTATCTCCAAGATAATATAGACCAAAGTCTATCGTACCTTTTAGGTACCTCATCACATGCTTTGCAGCTATCAGGTGAACACGTCTAGGCTGACTCAGGGTGTTCATATCAAAGCATATATCTAGTCTGGTATTCGTCAGATACATCAGTGACCCAATAATCTGTCTGTACTGAGTCATATCCACTAATTCTGACGATTCATCAGCCAACAACTTTAAGTTGGTATCCATGGGAGTGGCCATGGCTTTACATTCCAACATATCAAATCTTTTCAAGATTTCCACAGCATACTTTCCCTAATTGAGAAAGATACCTTCTGGGCCCTTCCATACTTCCAGACCTAGGAATTAATGCATCAATCCGAGATCTTTCATCTCAAATTATGTTGCTAGCTTCTTCTTGCTTTCCATGATCTGTTTCTCATTTCCCGTCAGAAAGAGATCATCCACATACAACAATAGTATAGCAGGTTCATCATCCATAACCTTAAGGTAAAGGTTAGGATCAGCCTTACTTTTGGTAAAGCCCAAGCTTGTCAAGAAGCTGCCAATTCTTCCATACCAAGCTCTGGGAGCTTGCTTCAACCCATACAAAGTCTTCTTCAGTTTGCATGCGTGGGTTCTTCTATCTTCAACCTCCAATCCTTGTGGTTGTTCTATGTACACTTCTTCCTCAATCACATCATTCAGGAAGGCTGTCTTCACATCCATCTAGTGTAATCTCCACTTCATCATAGATTCAACTGCCATGATGGTTCTAATGGAAGTGTACCTTGCAACTGGTGCAAATGTTTTTTCATAGTCAATTCCCTCTTTCTGAGAGAATCCTCTGGCCAAAAATATTGCCTTATACTTTTCGATGCTACCATCCGCAGCATGCTTTATCTTGTATATCCAATTGGAGGATACCACACTCTTGTCTTTTGGTTTGGGAACTACATCCCAAACATCATTCTTCATTATTGACTGGTATTCCTCCGTCATTGCTTCTACCCATTATTTCTTATGAACTGCTTCTTCATAACTGGTAGGTTCTTGATCTACAAGATCACACATCAAAGCCACATAGCTGGAAAATGGCTTTGGTCTCTTGCTTGCTCTAGTGGAGCCTTCTGGAGATCCATATCTTTATGCTTATTGTATAATTTCTCTTTCCCATGCTGGCTTTCTCTTCCGTGATATGTTCATAGGTGGGGGTTCTTAAGGTTCTATCATATCATGGTCTTCTAGTGTTTCTCCTTCAGGGAAGGAAACAACTTCTGTATTTCTAGGAGGTACATCTTCTTCATATACTTTTTCACATTGGCTTTTTCTAGATCTTTTGAGAGCATCTTCTTCATCAAAAGTTACATCTTTGTTTGACGGACAATCCACTCGAGCGGATGCGAGCCGGATCTCCCTAGCTCAATGTGAGTCGAGAACAAATAGAACAGACTACAAATGGATTTCCTAGATCTACTTAAGGATCAAGTACTAGATGTCTTACCTTTTACTTCGCAATCCTTTCTCCTGAATGTTGCTCCTCGTCCAGCGGTCGTCATATCTCAGCTGCAAGACCTGTTAAGACACTAAGAACAACACAAAACGAGTAAGGAGCATCTATACAATAAGAGATATAAGTAAACAGTTAAGCAGGTAAACTACTCAATATCATCACACATTAACAATATTGGTGGAAAGCATTTGTATTACTGTAAATAGGGAAATACATAGTAGAGACATATAACTACAGCCAAAGCTTAACGCTGCAGCCCTTCTCCATCCAAGCCATTTTCCATATCCCCCCAAGGAATTATGAGTCTCCCAATAGATGAGTAGAGATCTCTCAAAGATGATTTCACCATCATGTAGACACTATAGACTTCCTCCCTTTGGAGAGGGGTAGAGCTTCACTTATATAGGACTAAGTGGATGGGGTATGGATATGGTAGGTTGAGATATGGTAGGAGAGAGATAGGGGATCCTTCCAAGAGGTTAGGAACTGAAGGCCAGCTCCCCCAACAGGTCAGGGATAGGGATCCAAGTTAGCAACCTTCGAGAATGAGCTCGAAGAAGCTATTTTTTCCATTTAACTGATTTCGTTGCACCCTGTAATGGAGCAAGGTGCGACGTCGCAGGCTGCATGAGTGCAGCCTGCGATGCCCTCTCAAAACCTAGCAGAAGCACAATGATGTCCCTGATGGGTCTAAAATACAGGTATCTGATAATCCTTTCCCCACAACAAAACCACAAGAAAAGAAGAAGAAATACACTTGTTTTGTGGGAAAATGATTTACCTTAATTATTTAATGAAGTTGTTTAAGAGATTATTTCTGTTATGTTTTGAAAATCGTTGTATGAGCTAATTGCATCAGAAACGAGTTTGAATGAGCATGTATAGGTGCACTAAAGGACAACGCGCAAATCAAGTGAAGAACTGAAAGAACATCACCAAACTCAGCGCCTTTTTCCTGATCTGTAGAGAACGAACTGTTGTTCAAAGAGAATCGACATTTAGACATTTTGTTAGGTTAAGCATTAGAATTATATAAATATAGACCTCTCGGGTAGCGGGAGGCCCCTGCTACTATTTTGGAGAATTATTGTTTTACATTTTATACCACCGAGACAGTTGTGTTACAGACTTGGTTTTTAAACTATGAAGTTCTTATTTTAATTCAAGACTTGATGTTACTTGCAATTCATCGTTTATAAGTTCCTTTCACTCCTGAGTATGGGTTGGAGAGGGCCCCTCCAACATGTAAGTCAGGAGATCTCACTGTTCAAGTATTTCTCATGGTATATTTTACATTAGCTGAATTTATATTGCAGATGAGAGTATTTGAAATAGTCTTTAAATCGCACGATCTGATTTCTGTAGCAGTTGAACTTTTCTGATTCCGTAGTTCGTTATAACGCACTCTGTAGTTTGGTAATGTTGTTCCTGTAGTCCTGTAGTAGCATTCCGCCAAGGCATAATTTAACACCCATTTCTCTATATACTTACATTTACTTCTGAAGCAGCGATCTAGATCTTAAGCCTATGTACTTATTTCATAATTAGAACTGCTCATAGAGATTGATTTCTTTCAGTATTTATTGGTTACATGATGACATTCACTCGTTACTGTTTTGATTAAAATTGCAGCATTAGATAATGGCATTTTGAATTTAAATTTAGCATTAGATTATGTTAGATCAGACTTTGAGGTTTATACATTCGATTTACAGTAATTACTCCTTAAGTTAGAGATCAAGCTTTCATTACGATAGAATAGATTTGTTATGTTTTCAGTATTCAATTCCATAGTATAATTTTTACTGCTTTCAACAAAGTTAATTCTTAAAGATATGCTTACTGTTTCCTGCATTTGATTTCTTAGACATAGATTTCCTGCTTTCAGTACTTAAATTTCTTAGTATAGGAATTTCACCTCCATAGATTAAACAATCCTTTTTACAGTTTATTGAATCATTTTTAGGCAACTTTTTAAAAACATAGATACAAACATCCAACTTCGACAAAGACTATCCTAGAGAGCACATATAATGCCTGCACCTCTAAAGTTTGTACGTCCCCCGGGTTGATAATTAAAGTAGGCTCTTAGTCCATCTGCTCTTATTAGGTATCCATTCTGAGAGCTCACCACTTTTTGGCGCCGTTGCCGGGGAGGTGCTAAATCTTTTAGGAGACATCTTCAAAAGCGAAAAAAAATTTCATAAAAAGAAAAGAAAAAACACATAAATACTCCACCAATGAATGCCTCGTCGGCAAAGGGATAGGTTTGGACGCTTTCTGCCTAGGTGTCCCATGAGAAATAATAGTAACAACAATTCTGACCACTCTCAGTTTGGATCCCCAAACTCTGAAGACGAAATTGATTCCACATACGATCCAAATAGAGACAACTTCTCTGATAGTTCCATCTCAAACACCACTATGGCTGGTGAAGAAGAGGAACCCATGGAGCTTTTCACCTTTCCCATTAGCATACCTCTTGGAGATGCCAGGATGAATAATATCAACCCTAAAAATCTGCCAAACTTCTATGGATTGACTTCAGAATATCCTGACACATTCCTGTTTGAGTTTGAAGTAGTTTGTAGATCTTTTGAGTATACTACAGATGCACAAAAGTTGAGGCTTTTTCCCTCCACACTGAAAGATTTATCACTTAGATGGTTCATGAGTTTAGAAGGAAATAGTATTTTCAGCTGGGATAAAATGAAACAGGCATTCCTAGAAAAGTTTAGGATGCAGTAGGGAGACCGTGAATCCTTAGAAGATTATGCCCAGCATTTTCAGCTCAGCTACAAACGAGCTAACCATTGCACCCTAGACCGTGAATCGCTGAAACTTGTACTTCTTAGGGCGATTAAAGAGGAGAATTTTCAGATCTTAAACCTCTTGGGAGATGGAGACATATTTCAGAAGACTTATGACCAAATACTACAGATCTTCAAAAACCATTCTAGGTCTAGGAAAAGCAAGAATATGACAAGAGATACACATCTACCCATAGGATCCTCATCATCTTCAAGGCCCAATGTTACAAAATCTGACTTAGGAAACCTGTTAGATGACATGAAGACCGACATCTTACAATCTTTGGCCATGCAACTTGATGCACTACAAATAAAAAAGAAGCAGGATGAAATTAACCAAGCTTTGGCAATATTCTATCCTCGTTGTAGAAAGAAACATGAGAAGGGGCAGTGCACTTTAAACACTATAGAAATATGTGGTCTCTGCAATGACGACCACTCCACTGATAAATGTCCCCTCTTACCATCATGTAAAGCTGCTATTCAAGATCCCTCAGCTGAGGGAGAAATAGAACAGCTATGTTTTATAAATCAGAGGAGGAATAATTTTGTTAGACCATATCAACCGAGCAATCAAGCCTACTATAATCAAGGACAGCCAAATTGGAACTCAGCACCAACTCCATGGAAAGCACAGCCAAATCCAAACCAATGGAAACAGAATCAGCAAATGTATCAACCATCATATCAGCAATCGTATTACCCACAGTCTTACCCTCAATACCCCCCACCTTTTTCTCCATCAACCACAAATTATGCAAATCAATACCCCCATTCATCAAATTGGAGGGTCCCATTACAACAACCACTTATTATGCCACCCCCATAGACTCAACCACCCCCCAGACCCCCACCAATTCCAGCCCAACCAATCCCAAACCCTAATAATAACAGACCTCCACCGCAACAACAGACTTATAATGCTGATATCACACAATTCCCTACCTATGTCATAGACACCATGGAAATAAACGAAATAAACCTCCGATCTGGTAAAATGTTGCAGAATACATCCCCACAGAATATCCAACAACCTGAAACTCAAGAACAAACAACAGAACCCTATGTTCAACATCCAGATGAACCAAATCCTCCTGAGGACGAAACCCAACCACTCCCACGTAACAGAAGCCCTCCATTTCCATAGAAACTTGTACGAAGTACGAAAGAAGAGGAAGAACATGCAATTTTAAACGAATTCAAGCACTTAAACATCCAAATCCCCATTTTACAAGCCATAAGGGATGTGCCCATCTGCAATAAATTTATTAGGGAGAATTGTATGAAGAAACCTGGGAGGAGGAAACATGACTTGCCAACCATAAATGTAGTGAGACAATTGGATGATTTAATGTTGGGTGTCATAATTAACCCTAAATATCTTGATCCAGGTAGTCCTGTTGTAAACGTCACCATCAATAGCAAGCAAATAAATAAAAGCTTAATAGATTTGGGAGCTGTGATCAACGTCATGACTAAGGAAACCATGCTATACCTGGGACTCCAATCAATGGTCAGACCAACCACAACGGTACTCCAACTTGCTGACACATCCACTATGAAACCTGAAGGGATGCTAGAGGACATTATGATCAATATTGAATCCTGGGAATACCCAGCTGATTTCATAGTCATTGAGGTCAAAAGTAAACTTAGTGGTTATCCAATCATACTGGGAAGACCTTGGTTGGCAACTGCAGATGCTTACATAGGTTTCCAATCAGGAAACATGACTATCACCAGTGGACTTTCCAGAAAGAAAATCACCATCTACCCACCAGCAAGGAAATCTTCAGATTTAGAGTATCAAAATTGGACTGATGATTGTAATGACACAACAAATCCAAACACACGACATGTCCTAACAATTGATGTTGCACTATCATTAAAAGCAATAGATGAAGATGGGCATATAGATAACTTTATACAGAATGCATATTCTAACAATGCTGGTCTTGAAAGTTTTTTTGACACAGAACAACAACAGGAAGGAGAAACTTCAAGTCAGAACTTAAATAAGATGTGGGTAGAAGTACTAAATCTGGAAGAGCAATCAAAAAAAGCAAAGACAGTGGAAATCATGCCTAGGAAGCTAGTTAACATTAATTCCAATCTCAAGCCAGAGCAAGAAAAGCAATTAATGAAAGTATTATCATAACAACATAAAGCTTTTGCATGGACATATGCAGACATGAAAGGTATACACCCTGATATATGCAAACATTATATTTACATAAAAGAGGGTTCTATCCCTATCAGGAAACCACAAAGGAGATTGAACCCAGCATTAAAAGACATTGTCAAAGTAGAACTACATAAGTTATTAGATGCAGGGTTCATATATCCCATCTCTGACAGCAAATGGGTCTCCCCATTGGTTATAGTGCCTAAAAAAGGAGGCAAATGGAGAATTTGTGTGGACTACAGAGAGCCAAATAAAGCAACAAAGAAAGATCACTTTCCACTGCCATTTATAGATCAAGTTCTGGACACATTAGCTGGCAACAAGTATTTTTCATTTTTAGATGGTTTCAGTGGGTACAACCAAATTTTAATACACCCAAGTGATCAAGATAAGACAACATTTACATGTCCTTGGGGTACTTACGCATACAGAGTACTACCCTTTGGCTTATGTAATGCTCCAGCAACATTCCAAAGGGCCATTCTAAGTATATTCTCTGATTTCATAAATGATCAAATGGAAGTCTTCATGGATGAATTCACACCCTATGGACAAAAATTTGACCAAGCATTGAGTCACCTCGAATTGGTATTAAAAAAATGTATTGAGATGAGCCTATGCCTTAGCAATGACAAATGTAGAATGTTAATGGAAGAGGGCATCATTCTAGGGCACCATATATCAAAAAGAGGGATAGAGGTGGACCAAGAAAAAGTCTCAGTAATCAAAACACTGCCACCACCTGTTAAACAAAGGGATGTCAGAAGTTTCCTTGGGAAAACAGGGTACTACAGAAGTTTTATTGAAAATTATAGCCGAATTGCTGCCCCAATGTTTGCACTTCTCACAAAAGACACTGAGTTCATATGGACACACAATTGCATGAAATCATTTGAAAATCTCAAGGAAAAAACAATTACAGCTTCAATACTCCAAGGACCAGACTGGGCACTACCATTCCACATCCACTCTGATGCATCAGATAAGGCAATCAGATCTGTCCTTAGACAAGAAAAAGAGAAGAAACCCTATGCAATATATTATATCAGTAAGAATTTAGCAGGGGCATAATTAAATTATACTATAACAAAGAAGGAATTTTTGGCTGTCATACATGTCATTAATAAATTCAGGCACTATATCACTGGCTACCAAGTTTTTGTTCATACAGACCATTCGGCCATAATATATCTAATGAACAAACCAAACACAAGTGCTCGAGTAATTTGATGGCTGCTACTAATTCAAGAATTTGACATCACCATTTTAGACTAAACACAATGTAGTGGCTAACTTTCTATCTAGGCTTACACATGGACAATATAGTGAAGTAATCAACGACATTTTTCCAAATGAGCACCTTTTTGCCATATCCACAAGAATCCCGTGGTTTGATGACATAGAAAACTATTTAGTGTCTGGAAAATTTCCAGAACATTACAGTTATAAGGAAAAGACAAAAGTAATAAGGCAAAGTGCAACATACACGTGGATAGAAGGCATGCTATTCAAACAAGGACCTAATCAAATACTCAGAAGGTGCATCAGAGAAGATGAAGTGCATGACATCATGCATGCCACTCACAATGAACCATGTGGAGGACACTATGATGCAAAGAGGACATCCTATAAGATTTTACAAACATGATACTATTGGCCAACACTCCACAAGGATACTTATGAATATGTTTCACACTGTGATGATTACCAAAGGATGGGAAAACCAACACAAAAAGAAGAAATGCCCCTACATCCACAGATTTCCTTCGAAGCATTCGAAAAATGGGGATTTGATTACGTCGGTCCAATCAACCCACAGTCAAATCAGAAAAGCTACATCCTAGTATGCACTGACTACCTCACAAAATGGACAGAGGTAGCAGCACTTGCTGCAGCCAATGAAAACAACGTATCAAAATTCTTCACTGAGCAAATATTTCACAGGTTTGGAGTACCGAGAGAACTAGTATCTGATCAAGGCCCGCAATTCACATCCAACTTAATAGAAGACTTGATGAAGCGAAACAATGTCAAGCACATATAGTCCTCTTCCTATCACCCGCAGGAAAATGTTCAAGCAGAAGTCACCAACAGAGAATTAGAGAGGATTCTGACAAAGACAGTCCAACTCCACAAAAGAGATTGGGCTGACAGATTAAGTGAGGCAGGTTGGGCCTATAGCACCACATGGAAAACAACAATAGGATTCACACCTTATGAGTTAGTATATGGAAAGAAATTCATGCTTCCAATTGAATTTGAAATAAAAACACTAAGAATTGCAGCAGAGTTGAACATGGAACTATCAAAAATACAACAAGAACGCATGCTACAATTAAATCAACTAGATGAGCAACGCCAACAAGCACTAGCCCACACAGAAATCATCCAGCAACAAAGAAAGAAGTGGCATGACAAGCACCTAAAGGATAAAAATTTCAGGGAAGGTGACTGGGAACTACTCTATGATTCCAGGTTTCACACATTCAAAGGAAAACTAGCAACTAGATGGCTAGGACCTTATATCATCGAGCATATATATGAAAATGGAGCAGTCAATATTATTACAATAGATGAACAACAGTTTCCCATGATAGTGAATGGACATCGGCTAAAACTTTACAAGAAACCACAATCAAAGGAAGAGTTTACACAGGTACTCTACCAGCAACAACTGATGCTGATAGAGAATATAGAATTTCATTGAAAAAATAATGAAAAAAAAATGGAAAAAGAGAAAAAAAAAATGAAAAAAGAAGAAAAATGAAAGAGATAAAAAAGAAGCAAACAAAAAAAAATATAAATACAGTTGAATGAAAAGCAGGCCAAATTATAGGGCCACATACATACCTATGAATATCGAGCATTAAAAATTGCAAAAAGAAATATCAAGCAAAAGAAACATCAATATGCAAGTGAGCCAGAGAATTATCAAAACATCCACAACAATCAAGCGATCCAGAGAAGTATCAAAACATCCACAGCAATCAAGCGAGCCAGAGAAGTATCAAAAACATCCACATCAATCAAGCGAGCCAGAGAAGTATCAAAAAAATCCACGAGCCAGACATGTATTCAAGAGAGCCAACAAAGATATCTACCACTACAGGAATGAATCAAAGCACAATGTTTAATCAACTCTACCATTTGGAAGTGAGCCTACCACATCTTCAAGCGAGCCAACACAGAACAAGATCAAAAATCATTGCAGAGCTTTATCACAATGTCAAATCAGAAATGGCACAAAGTTCAAATGAAGGTGATACAATAATTTCAAACGAGCAAAAGAAAAATGCACACAGCACAAGGAACTACTGACATGCTATAATTTACTACGGAACATGCAGAATCTACTACAGAATCCTGTACACGCAGAAATTGAGCAAACTCGTCATCTCAGGTACACTAAGGCATAACACGGTAATCTCTAAACATATTTGTTATATTCTTATGGTCAAATCGTTATCCCCAAAGTGGTTATTTTTTAAGCTTAGGACAGTTTTTCAATAAAGTCGGGGGGAAAGGTTCAAATTACAAAATCATGATTGCACACCCCCGTCATATCAATAAATGATGAACCCGCAGAAACCACCATACTTCCCAATAATCGGAGCAGAAGGGAAAGGTTCAGATTACAAAATCATGATTGCACACCCCCGTCATATCAATAAATGATGAACCCGCAGAAACCACCATACTTCCCAATAATCGGAGCAGAAGTGCAAAAGTACAATCATGAAACGAAACGAAGGGCTTGGTTATGGAAAGAAAGGGATAAAGCGGCGAGTACACTGGGCAATGATGAGGTTAAGTGCGGGTAGGACATTAAGTAAGGCTGTATAATCATCCAAGGACCAGTTTTGAAAATGCGAACCTCTCAAAACTCTCCAAACACAAGGAACCGGAAGTAGTGTGGTCACTCAGCCAGTAATTCAGTCCTTGAGCCTGTAATTGACTCCGACTAGTTGAGATAAAAGCCACAATTCAAATTCCTAGTTTTTATTGATTACAGAAGAGATTTTAAGATGTCAAAGGGATTCAAGAAAAGTGAACCAGAGAAGCACAGTGCCATCTACCAGAACCTGCGAATATTAACAACCATCCTCAGCGCAGGCTGGATGTCGTTCATCCTAGGACTGAAAGGGTACAATACAGGGGTGGCTCTAGAGTTTGCAAGGAATTTTAAACATATCAAGGATGAACAGTTCGTCACCCGAGTGAAGGGGTTACGTATAAAATTGGATGATGACGTGATTTCCAAATTCACTGGTCTACAGAGGGGTTTGCATTGGAGCATGGATGACAGGGAGGCAAACCATGAGGAAAAGACAACATTCTTCGAGCAAGGAGAGGTCTATGATGAAGACAAAAATGAAGTCAAAAGACTCTCCATGCCAGCACCATGGGAGGAAGTGGCTGCAATCGTTCAGAAGTACATCACATGCTCTGGTAGGTTGAGCTATGTCCCCATTTTCCATTTTCAAATTTTAGAGCTGTTAAGGCACAGGGCCCATCATCCACCAAACAACAACATTAGTATTCCATACTACCTGCTCCAATATCTAGCAGAAATTAGCAAGAAGGTGATTAAATGTAAGGAGGATGCCTTAGCCTATCATGGGCTGATCAAGTTAATTGTTTGTGAGGAATTGAAGGCACAGATACCAGAGCTTTCTTGGGAAGAATCCGTGTTGGTATCTGCTGAAGATGTTCAAAGAATGAAGGGTACACCCACAACTGGCGTATCCCTACCACCAGGAGCAATGAACAAAACCACCTCTGCATCAAGGGCGAAGAGGAAAATTGACCTGGACAGTGTGGCTGATACCCTGGTGAAAATCAAGCATTCAAAAGATGACTCCCCCAAAACAAACCTAGGGATTCCTGCCAGTAGTAAAGAGCCGAAGAGAAGAAGTAAGAGATTCACACAAGCATCCAGAATCTGAATTACCAAGGAAAAGAGTAGGGAACCCAATCCCATAGTTCAAAATGTGTCGGATCAGGACGATGATCAATGGGTAGATCAGAAGGATCCCACTACAGAAGAGGAGCATGATGAACAGGAAATGCAGGATGAACAGGAATTACATGATGAACAAGAAGAACAGGAGACAGAAGAAGAACGGAATGAACAAAAAGAGAAAGACAACCCCCAGGGGAGCCCTCCTGAGCATAATGAAAACCTTGGGGTCGTCAATCAGCTGGCTGAGGCACGGGCATAATTAGAAAAGCTCAGAAAGGAGCTGGCGACATTGAAAATTGAATCAAGAAGCCAGCCTGCATCACCCCCGTTCTCATCTGAGAAGACATAAATTATAAATATGCATCATGCAGGGGAGCTAAGACTGGCTGAACAGAGAAATTCAGCACTGCAAGAGAAATTGGCTGAGGCACAAGGTGAGCTAGCCAAAAAGGACCAGGAGATTGTTCAACTAAAGGACACTTTGGCTACTACCATTAAAATATATGACCAACTACGGGACCTCAGGCCACCATCAGTAGTCTACGGAGTTTATCTACAAGAAAAGTGGAGCAAATTCCAGCTTCGAAGGTTAAAACAGGGACTCCCGATAGAGATAAATTCCCCCAAAGAATTTATGGATGCATCTTTGAATGCCACAGAATTGGAGAAGGACCAGTTAAGCGAATTTTTCTACCACAAATTTTGTAGTCCCTAGCTCGCCCAACTGGTCACCAAACCCTTACATGGACGATTTCCGGTTGAGGGCACTATGTTCATGGATGAATCACGAAATCGAACGAGCTCAGGACTACCACCTATACGTTGCATCAAAATGGCAGACTCCCTTAATGATCAGGGCAGAGGCGACTCACCCTGAGAGAATAATTTACAATCATAGGATCCTCACCCATGATGAGGAGCTGATCCATGTTCTCCTTGCAAAGAAATAGGAGGCTGTGGCACACTTTGATGTCACTCTCCAAAGCACACATAAGGAAGTTGATGAGTGCATTAATGAGAGATGGTGCAGGGTGGAAAATGACCTTAAAAGGAGAGAGCTCCACTCCCCTATCAGACTTGCAGCTGCTCTGTTCAAAGCCAAACTTTACAGAGAATCCCTGATAAAGAATCAACTTAGATGGATTGGAATGAGGCTGAATCCTCCATTTTTCCTTCCTCTGGTTATTAAGGAACATACTAATGAGGAAGAAGAAAGGAGGGCATGGGTCAAAGAAGATCAAATCATGGGCTACTACAGGAAAGCAGGAACTCCCAGGGTGGTAGCATGGGACATCAGAGAAGTTGTTGAAGAGCTGAATACATCACCCACGGATGGGTGAATCCTTCAAGTATGGGGGGGAATGATGGGTCTAAAATACAGGTATCTGATAGGCCTTTCCCCACAGCAAAAACACAAGAAAAGGAGAAGAAATACACTTGTTTTGTGGGAAAATGATTTACCTTAATTATTTAATGAAGTTGTTTAAGAGATTATTTCTGTTATGTTTTGAAAAGCGTTGTATGAGCTAATTGCATGACAAATGAGTTTGAATGAGCAAGTATAGGTGCACTAAAGGACAACGCGCAAATCAAGTGAAGAACTGAAAGAACATCACCAAATTTAGTGCATTTTCCCTGATCTGTAGAGAACGAAGTCTTGTTCAAAGAGAATCGGCATTTAGACATTTTGTTAGGTTAAGCATTAGAATGATATAAATATGGACCTCTCGGGTAGCGGGAGGCCCCTGCTACTATTTTGGAGAATTATTGTTTTACATTTTATACCACCAAGACAGTTGTGTTACAGACTTGGTTTTTAAACTATGAAGTTCTTATTTTAATTCAAGACTTGATGTTACTTGCAATTCAGCGTTTATAAGTTCCTTTTACTCTTGAGTACGGGTTGGAGAGGGCCCCTTCAACACGTAAGTCAGGAGATCTCACTGTTCAGGTATTTCTCATGGTATATTTTACATTGGCTGAATTTATATTGGAGATGAGAGTATTTGAAATAGTCTTTAAATTGCATGATCTGATTTCTATAGCAGTTGAACTTTTATGATTCCGTCGTTCGCTATAACGCACTTTGTAGTTTGGTAATGTTGTGCCTGTAGTCCTGTAGCAGCATTCCGCCAAGGCATAATTTAACACCCATTTCTCTATATACTTGCATTTACTTCTGAAGTAGCGATCTAGATCTTAAGCCTATGTACTCATTTCATAATTAGAACTGCTCATAGAGATTGATTTCTTTCAGTATTTATTGGTTACATGATGACATTCACTCGTTACTGTTTTGATTAAAATTGCAGCATTAGATAATGACATTGAATTTAGCTGTAGCATTAGATTATGTTAGATCAAACTTTGAGGTTTATGCATTCAATTTACAGTAATTACTCCTTAAGTTAGAGATCAAGCTTTCATTACGATAGAATAGATCTGTTATGTTTTCAGTATTCAATTCCATAGTATAATTTTTACTGCTTTCAGTAAAGTTAATTCTTAAAGATATGCTTATTGTTTCCTGCATTTGATTTCTTAGACATAGATTTCCTGCTTTCAGTTCTTAAATTTCTTAGTATAGGAATTTCACCTCCATAGATTAAACAATCCTTTTTACAGTTTATTGAATAATTTTTAGGCAACTCTTTAAAAACATAGATACAAACACCCAACTTCGACAAAGACTATCATAGAGAGCACATATAGTGCCTGCACCTCTAAAGTTTGTACATCTCCTGGGTTGATAATTAAAGTAGGCTCTTAGTCCAACTGCCCTTATTAGGTATCCATTCTGAGAGCTCACCAGTCCCTTCCAAGCAAATGACTTAGCCAATGGAACTTCAGGGATGTATACACTGACTCTAATGGTGGTAAGTTTTTAGGTGTAACAGAATGCCCCCCAAAGCATGAAGTTGTTTAAAGATTGGACAAGTGAAATGATTTGACAGAAAGAATGGAAAAATAGACTTGTTGGACGGAGGAAATTGTTGCAGTACAACTGACTCTGAGTACACTGTCTCATATGACGTACAACATGGCTACCAACCAATACATTGCAGATCCATGGTAGTAATGACCGACTGAACACAATCATGGCTACTAGACACAAGCGTAGATCCATGATGAGATGATAACACAACCATGACCAATACAAATGTGGATCTGTGTGATATGACTCAATACAATCTCCATCGCAACCTGGGTAAAATATGACTCCCCAGGGTCTTCAAGCTGAACCCGCAATGTTACGAATCTATCCATGTGATTACAAATGTCTTGACATCGAACATGGTAGAAACCACTTGATTACCGGTCATTAATGTATATTGTTAACAAGTGCGAGGGGAATCACCATTAATGTCAATGATCCCCAAGGTATCACAGTACATACCATCAAGCATGAATCAATGAGCTGAAGTCGAACGCCTAATGGAATCTTTCAATCAAGATTCAATGATGTAAACTCATGTTGAAAGCGAGGTAACCTGCCATTGAGGCATGCAGGGCCAAGTTACTTGGTTGGTTTCTAGATTCAATCCTCGAATGAGGTGTTGAAGTCGATGAGGATGAACCCGTCGAAGGAGGGCCATGATGAATCCCCCATCATCGACACGAAACACGACAAAGGATGTGTAGAGCAGATCAGACGGTACAGTTACATGCAAGACTGACTCAGAGTAGACCAAGATGATCGAAGGTATACTGACTGCAGATGATGAGTAACAAAACATCTCTTGAACATGGGCATGGCATGACTTGGAAGTATTGACATGACGAGAATGATACCAACCCCTAATCAAACTGATGGTGGAAGCATTCTTTGGCTGATCCAAAGGAGCGACACGAATCATGGAATTGACAAGACTCGAGGACAAACAGATTATCCAAGTACTGAATGAAAATGCAAACGAGTGCCATGTTCAAGAGTAACTATGTACTGCCACAGATAAAGGGTGTAACATAAAAGCTTTCATTTTTCCCCATCATGATTGATGAGTGCCTCACTTGTTTTTTAACGAGCTTGATGAGGATAACCAGATGCTCGGTATAGCTCATCTCATAGATGAGTCCAATCCCAAATTTTTTACAAACCTAGGAAAGGAGGGGTTCATCCCATAATGGGCCCTTCGATGTTTGAATTTTAACGAGTCCAAAGAAGGAAAACTCGGCATCATTTCATGTTTAGAGAGTCTGAAAAGAACTAAAGGAGACTCCAAAAGGTCCTTTTTCATAAAGTTAGTCTCTTCGCCCGGAAAAGGGTAAAACAACGCGAGAGAGAACTCTTCCAGCCATGGTCAGTTGGATTATTCCTTTTTTGTAAAGAGTGCTTCCTGGTCTGAAAAAGGGGTAAACTATCACCAGACAGACGATCATTCAAATGCTTTTACAAGCGTGAAAGCATCAAGTTTGCTTGGCAATCTTTTCCTATTTAGGGAGTCTGAAAAGAGATTAAAAGGACTCCATGAACAACTTTGTCATTGTTGATAACCGAGTACGACAAAGGAAAAATTAAACTCGGCACAGTTCATTTTCTGTAAATAGTCTAGCGAGGCCAGATAAAGTGATAAACCTATACTCGTTAGACACACCTTTTTACTCAAATTTTTAACTAGCACGAGAATGGTATCAAAAGCACTCGGAATCTTTTTCATATTTGAACCAGAGCATGAAAAAGTAAAAAGTAATCTCAAACCACTTTTCATGTTTCAACCAGAGCACGAAAAAAGTGAAAAGTAAGCTCAAATGCCATCTTACTGTTTTTAACGAGCTCGAAGATAGGTTGGAAGAATGCTCATGATGTCTGCTTCATTTTTTAACGAGCTTGTAATAGAAAATGAACTATGCTCAGGATAATTTTCATGGTTTCATGAGCTCAAAACCTAAAAAGGAAAGTATGCTCGAAAATGTTCCCAATGGTGGACTTTTTACCAACATGGCATCAAGAGGTTGGTGTGTGCCCCCAGCATGATTGCTGGAAGTATGTGACTTAGCTCCAACATAATGTGGAGAGGCGATTGAGTTGACTTCAACGTAACTTCTAGAGAGGCGATTGAGTTGACTTCAACGTAACTTCTAGAGGTTGAAGACATGGACCTCAAGCTTCATTTCATTCGCCTAAGGCATAGGGGGATGAAAAGAAGGTTCAGGTACTAAGTCTATGAGAAGACTCGACTCAAAGGGAAAAGAGTTGTTTCATTTTTTAACGAGCTTGACATGGGAATAGAACTCTGCTCAGTGAAGTTGGTTTCATTTTTGTGCAAGCTTGAAACCAAAGGTGAACTATGCTTGAGGGGTCTATTCCATTTTTTAACAAGCTTGGAATCAAAGACTAGCCTATGCTCAAACTACTTGTTTCATTTTTTAACGAGCTTGAAGTCAAAGGTAAACTCTTCTCACGGTTAAGGCCCATTGACAGGTTCCTTTCCAACATGATGCTCAGAGGTTGGTAAATGCCCCCAGCATGATTGCTAGCGGCTTAACATGGTGGTGTTCCCTCAACATGATTGCTGACGGTACGACTTGTGGCATGCCCACCAAGTTTCATTTCGTCTGAAAATGTTGCTTGCTAACCCAACTACCAACCTGGCTACTAATATGAAAATGTTCACCGCGGGGAGGAAAACAAGAATCAAATGAAATGAAGGTTCAAGTTCTAACTCTAGTGAGAGACTCGAATCGATGGGGGGGAGATCTATTTCATTTTTACACAAGCTTGAAATAGACAATAATTATGCTTGAGGGGTCCCATCTTATTTTTTAACAAGCTTGAGATGGAATAAAACTATGCTCGAGTGGATTGGTTTCATTTTTATGCAAGCTTGAAACCAAAGGGAAACTGTGCTAGAGTGTTCGGTTTCATTTTTTAACGAGCTTGAAACATAACATAAACTGTGCTCGTGCCCCCCATCATCAGGGGGAAGAAACCACTAAAACATGTGGAACATTCAGGGAAGTCTGATGACTGGAAGTCATGCGATGATTGGGTGTCACGAAGGAAATTTGATCAACAGTCACAATCCTCCCATCGTAGGGAAAATACATCACTCGAAAGAGTGTGGACACGATGGCTTTCATAGGATAGACATAATCACGTCCAAGGAGTAGATTGAAATCTAAAGGACCTTGGAAAACTATGACATCAACATAAACAGTTTTACCTCTCAACGTGATAGGTAACTGCGGGAGAATCCCTAAAGGTTCGGTAGGCCTTCTATTAAAAGCCAAAATCTGTTCAATTACTCGCACAAGCTGAGGGGAAACTATATCTTGCCAAGCAGTTGAGGATAAAATACTAACAGAAGCTTCCTTTTCAAATATTTGTAGGAGTTTCCAATAAAGAAATCTTTCGTACGATAGTTGATGAGGGATTGGGATAGTCCTGAAGTGGAAGGTCCGAGAGGTAGGGAAGTTACAATGGAAGGACCGATAGGAACTACGACTGCGGTATTATGGTTTAGAGATGGGGATTGCCCCCCAGAAACAACTTGCTGACCACTAGCTAAGGGTTGACTCAACACTGGTTGTTGATTATCCGCCATAGGTTTGACGTTTTCTCTAAAAAGGGTAGGGGGTAAAGAGTATCCTCCCCGCGATGTTTGGGGTGGGGGAGGGGTAGGTAATGTAAACGTGCTGGTCACAGGTGTGTTGGAATGTTGTTGTTCAATAGGTTGGGTAGTAGGAAGTACCAAACTGGTCTCCTGTCTAGGAGGTACATGTGCAGGGATGGATGGTTGACCAGTTCCAAAAGTGGTCACATGTTGCGTGGATGATTCTGGTGACTCGAAAGATAAAGAGCGACCCGGGATCGATCTATAAGGGGGTAACGATGGGTCTTCAACCCTTCATTGGAGACTTGAAGTCCGACACCTCTCGGCCATAGATCGAAAGTGGGCCAATTGGCTACGGTAGTAGGCCAGGGGATCATCCGGAGTAGTCTCACTAGGTGGGGGTGCAACAGTAAAATGGGCCACTGGGTGACCGGTAGAAGATGTCCAATAATCCGTTGAAGGACCAACAGCTGCTGTGGGGTCGTCCTGGGGTTAATTTATCCATTCCAATGATCCAGGCTCTCCCGGAGCGACGGGAGGTAAGTCTTGTGAAGTGGGAATTTGTGCTTCTTCATCCAGCGGGGGATGAGAGGCAGGTGAATCTGGAGGAGTATGAGGAAACAAAAGTCCTCCAACATTCAAAGTGGGGTTTTCCACTTCATGTGACCCGACCCTGGCATGTGGATCCATCTTCACCCTCGAAATTACCTCCTGGTTAAGGGGATATTCGGGAGGCAAGTTTTGGATTCTACGGGACCTTCTCCAAGGAAAGTCATCCAGAGTGACTGAAACAAAAAGTTTCTCCTAAGGCAAGCTAAAAGAAAAGCAGACGAGACAAAACCCTACACAAACTAAGGCCACAAGCAAACTTATGTGATAAGAATGGATTCAAAGTCTGGATCCTCACAGGATTGTAAACGCTTCTCAACTCGCGATATACTGCAGGGTCCAACAATATGACGCAACAAGGAGGATTGGGACCGTACCCTTGCTTGCATACCCGATTACCTGGACGGTACGTGCGTAGTAGCTCCCTGAGTGTTGTTCTCGGTGTATTGCTTCACCAAGATGGCCAAAAGGTTAACTCAGTTGGTCTTAGGAATCCTAGTGGTGTCTCCCGATATACTCAAGGTATGTGGGAGCTCAAATCTGTAGTGGTGCTATCTAATGCACAATCGTTCGGCAAGAGACCTTCCGATATACTACCGAGTATGTGATACACCCTTCGATATACGCCAAGTACTCAAGGTGACTTGGTGGGTACGTGAAGGAGCTCGATATACCGATAAGTACGTGGAAGACTACAATACCCCCAGGATACAGTGCTAGAAAATAACGACAGCTACCACGCTTAACGACACCGGAACACGTGTCTAACTTACATACAAGTTTCTAAATATTTTACCCTAGTTCTACCGTTAATTTTATCTAGACGGTTAGGTGAATGCATGAGGTGAGTACATAATTGGAAACATAATGCAGGCCCTAACTACATGCAAAAAGTATGCTTTTCTTTCGATGAATGCTACCTATGGGAAGGAGAAATCTTCTTTTTCTTTCCAACAATTTTACCAAAAACGATGCAATGTAACACAATGCCAAATCTAAGAAAAATGATATTGAAATATTCTTTTCCTTTTTCAACGAAACATAAAAAATTTCACTACACTTCTAAGCCAACTCAAAACATGTTTTTTTCTTTTTCTTCTGTCTTTTCAAAACAAAAATGATGTTAAGTAATGAAAAGAGAGGATTTCTAAGCAGAGTGTGAAAACTTTTCACTTTCACTATGATGGCCTAAAAGCATAAAAATCAAAATATACAATGCAACTTTCCAAGCATGGGACTACTTTTGTAAAACTTGATGTCTATTCAAATTTTCCAAGAAAATGAGCAACTCATAATTCATGAAAAACACAAATAATGCAATTTTCTTTCAACTTTTTCGAAAGATTCGTAAATGAGACATTCCAATGCATACGCAATTCTTCAAATGATCTCGAAAAATAATGGAAGCAAAGTACTTTGATCTTTCAATGAGTGCATCAAAATTACAATTTGATAACAACTATGCTTTTAAACATGAGTACTTGAATTGAAAAGATGAATTGCAGCACTCTAACAACTCAGAAAATTCTCAAGAGAAAGCAAGCACTCAATGAACTGAAAATACATTCAAACACTCAAAGTCAAACAATAACAAGCAGCACTAAAGCAAGCAAGACTCACAAATGAAATGCAAAATGAGGTCTGGAATTGATCCAATGCACTTGATCAAATCAGGCTAGGAGAGGAGGGAATGCAAAGGTGAAAAGGATGAAGGTGGGGAAGACCAAAGTATCCACCACTACCAAATCTCAGATTTGTCCCAAATGGTAACCCAAAACAACTCCAACAAAATGAAACAACTCAATCACACAAAGCAAAAGGGATCTCTGACTGGATCATACAGTACAGAGGGAGTTTGCATACAAACCACACTCAAAACAAAAGAGGAGAAAAGGTGCATGTATGGCAAAAAGGGTAGATCGGCGCACTTTGTGCTTGTACACAATGCGACATCGCGGTTCACCAATGCGGGGAGTGCGACGGTGTCGCAGAAGGACAGTGACAGGTCTGCGATGACAAGCCAACAGACAAAGAACAGAGACCAAAAATGACACAGTGTCACTCTGTGTATATCACCCAGGTGCGACAAGCAAGATCTAAGTTCAGAAAAGAGCCAAATCTCCAAGTGATGAGTAATAAACAGGTTTGGGAATGGGAATGCAGATCCAAAGGAAGTTGATCAGAGTCTTCAAAATGAAGATCTGATGGTGAAACCAACTTAAGAGGAAAATGACAAATAAAAAGGCTTGGCAAGAAATCAACTAAAAATATCATTCAACTTGAAAACTAGAAAGCAATGTTTTCCCCAGTATGGTCGCCAGATTTGTTTGACGGACAATCCACTCGAGCGGACATGAGCCAGATCTCCCTAGCTCAATGTGAGTCTAGAACAAATAGAACAGACTACAAATGGATTTCCTAGATCTGCTTAAGGATCAAGTACTAGATGTCTTACATTTTACTTCGCAATCCTTTCTCCTGAATGTTGCTTCACGTCCAGCGATCGTCAGATCTCAGCTGCAAGACCTTTTAAGACACTAAGAACAACATAAAACGAGTAAAGAGCATCTATACAATAAGAGATCTAAGTAAACAGTTAGGCAGGTAAACTACTCAATATCATCACACATTAACAATATTGGTGGAAAGCATTTGTATTACAGTCAATAAGGAAATACATAGTAGAGACATAGAAATACAACCAAAGCTTAACGCTGCAACCCTTTTCCATTCAATCCATTTGCCATATCCTCCCAAGGAAGTATGAGTCTCCCAATAGATGAGTAGAGATCTATCAAAGATGATTTCACCAGCATGTAGACACTATAGACTTCCTCCCTTTGGAGAGGGGTAGAGCTTCACTTATATAGGACTAAGTGGATGGGGTATCGATAGGGTAGGTTGAGATATGGTAGGAGAGAGATAGGGGATCCTTCCAAGAGGTTAGGAACCGAAGGGAAAATCCCCCAATAGGTCAGGGATAGGGATCCAAGTCAACAACCTTCGAGAATGAGCTCGAAGAAGCTATTTTTTCCATTTTATTGAATTCGTCGCACCCTGTAATGGAGCAAGGTGCAACATCGCAGGTTGCATGAGTGTAGCCTACGGCAACCTCTCAAAACCTAGCAGAAGCACAATGATGTCCCTTCCAGGAAAATGATTTAGCCAATAGAACTTCAAGGATGTATACACTGAATCTAATGGTGGTAAGTTTTTAGGTGTAACAATCTTTACTTATTTCCATGTGATGGAATCCTGGGATGTATATTCTGAATGCTTTGGATGCTTCACAATACCCAACAAATATTCCCTTATTTCCGAAAGGGTCCAACTCAGTTATCTTCTCTTTTGGTATGTGAACATATACAGGGTTGTTACACCTAAATATTCCCATCATAATACTCAGTGTAAACATCCCCGAAGTTCCTTTGACTAAGTTATCAACTTGGAAGAGATACTGACCTATTTCTATTGGGTTTAGTGAGGTCGTCGCAGGTCACATTTGTGCAACCTGCGACGTCGCAGGTTGTCCTACTGCAACCTGCGACGATGTCAGTTAAATGGATAAAAGAGAATCTTCAAGCCCATTCTCGAAGGTGTGTGATGTGGATCTCTATACCTAACCTATGGGGGAGCTGGCATTCGGTTCCCTAGCCCTTTGGGAGGATCCCTTAACCCTCTCCTATTATATCTCAACCTACCCTATCCTCTTAGTCCTATATATATGAGGCTCATTCCCATTCCAAAGGGAGGAAGTCTATAGCACTTGCATGCTGGTGAAATTATCTTAGGATATCTCTACTCATCTCTTGGGAGACCTATACTTCCTTTGGAGGCTTTGGCATTGGCTTGTTGGAGGAGGATTGTGACGTTAAGATTTGGTTGTAATCATTTCTCTTTTGTACTTCCCTCTTTTAATACAGTAATATAAACTCTTTCCACCAAATGTTGTTGTGTTAATGATGTTTGTGTAGTTTACTTGCTTAACTGTTTACTTAGATCTGTTACTGTTTAGATGCATTTTACTACTTGTATTGTTCTGTATGTCTTGACAGGTCTTGCAGCCGATATCTGACTACTGTGGAGCTTGGAACAACATCAAGGAGAAAGATATACAAGCTAGAGGTAAGACATCTAATCACTCGATATTTAACTAGATATAGGAAAGCAGTTTTATATTCTGTCTCATTTGTTCTAGACTTACATTAAGCTAGGGAGATCACGCCTTAAGTCCTCTTTTGGTAGATTGTCCGATAACAAATTTGGCGACCATGCTGGGGATCGTACATTGTTTTAAGTTTTCAGTTTGAAAGTAATTTTCTCTGATTTATTTGTGAGCCATTTCATTTGCCTCCTTAGCCATCTCACCACCAGATCTTCTTCTTGACGAGTCTGTTGACTTCCTTAAAGTCTGTATGTTTGATTGTCAAGCCTTTTGGTTGATCATATTTGGATATCTATTCATCCTTGTTTAGGGATCTCGCCCGTCGCACTTGGGTAATATAGCCAGAGCGACGATCCCCTGTTAGGCACAGTCTGTTGCCTTGCAGCATGCGACGTTGTCGCACATCACAGTTTGACATCCTACGTCATCGACACATTTCACCTGTTTCCCTCCTATGACGGTCACTCTTATCCTGACCAAAGACTGCGACGAATAGTCTAGTTTTGTGCTTGGGTTCTCTCCCCACCAACCTTTAGTTTTGGGCTTGTCTTGCAGACCTCCTCTGTGATTTATCTTCTAGTCAGAGACCTTTTTGATGTTGCATTGATAGTGTTTGGTTTTTTTTGGTTTGATTCGGAGTGGTTTTGGGTTCCATTTTGGACAAGTTTGAGTTTCGGTAGTGGTGGACACTTTGGTTTCCCCCACCTTCATCCACTTGACCTTGCTTTCCCTCCTCTCCTCACCTGATATGATCTTTGTATTAGATCCAATCCCAAACCTCTTATGCACATGTTACTTAGCTTTGATTGGATTCGGTTGCTTGCTGAGTGTCTTGAGTGTCCTAGTTCATATGAGTGCTTGTCGTTTTCTTGAGAATTTCTGATTGTTTAGAGTGCGGAAAATAATCTTTCTTTTCAGTTATTCACACTAAAAAAAATTATTTTTATCAAGTTATAATCTTGGCATATCATTGAAAAATTAAAAGTGCTTTATTTTTACCGTTTTCAAGTGCATTTGAAAATTGTTGTAGAAATCATTTCATGCATTGGAATTCATCATAGATCTTTTTGGAAAGTTTGAAAAAGAGTTCATTACTTGTATTTTTCTCGAACTATGAGCCATTCATATTCTTGAAAAATCCATGACATAGTCAAATTTTTGCAAAGGAGTGATTCTGTGTTTGAAAAATTTATATGTACTTTTGATTTTTATGCTTTTAAGTTACAGTAGTGAAATTTGAAAAGCTAGTGTGCTCCAGATAGAAATTCTCTCTTTTTCGTCATCTTTGATTTCATACTCAATTGAAAAAGACAAAAGAAAATGCTTAGATTTGGTTATGTTGCTTGTTGATTTTCATATTTTGCTTGGAAAAAATGAAAAGAGTACTTTCATTTTCAAATTTGATAGAGTTAGGATTTGATGCATTTTTGTTGTTGTGGTAAAACCACTTGGAAAAGTTTTCTCCCTCCCATATATAGATTTCATCAAAAGAAAAGTACATTTTTTCATGTAGTTGGGGCTTGCATTATGTTTACGTTTATGTACTCACCTAACCATCCAAATAAAATTAACGTTAGAACTAGGGTAAAATCTTTAGTAACTTGTGTGTTAAGTTAGAGATGTGTTCTGGGGTCGTAAAACGTGGCAGCGGTCGTTACTTGCCAGCACTGTATCCCGGGGGTATTGTAGTCTTCCATGTACCAAAAAATATATCAAATCTCTTTCACATACCAACCAGGTATATCGAAGGCTCTTTCACGTACTTGGCGTATATCGAAAGGTGTTTCACATACTCGGTAGTATATAGGAAGGTCTCGTGCCGTACGGTTGTGCATTAGACAACACCACTACGGATTTGAGCTCCCACGTACCTTGCGTATATCGGGAGACACCATTAGGATTCCTGAAACCAACTGAGCAAACCATTTGGCAATCTTGGTAGAGAAATACACCGAGAACAACACTCAGGGAGATTACTATGCACGTGCCGTCCAGGTAGTTGGGTATTCAGGAAAGGGTACGGTCCCAATTCTCCTTGTCGCATTTTACTGTTGGACCCTGTGGTATATAGCGACTTGCGAAGCTTTGACAATCCTGTGAGGTTCCAGACCTTTGAATCCACTCTTATCACATAAGTTTGCTTGTGGCCTTAGTTTGTGTAGATTTTTTCTGGACTGCTTTTCTTTTGTTTAGAATACCTTTAGGAGAAGCTTTGGTTCAGTCACTCTAAATTAATTTCCTTGGAGAAGGTCCCGTAGAATTTTGAACTTACCACCCGAATATCCCCTTAATCAGGAGGTAATTTCGAGGGTAAGGATGGACCCACACGTCACGGTCGTGTCCCCCAAAGTGGAAAACCCTACTTTGAATGTTGGAGCACGCTTGTTCCCTCCAACCCCTCCAGAATCACCACCCTCCCACCCCTCACAGGGTGAAGAGGTGGGAACTTCCACTTCACAAGGAATAACTCTTCCGGAGGTATTATCGGGAGAACCTGGATCTTTAGGATGGTTAAATTCAACCAAGGAAGACCCCGTATCAGCTGCGTTTGGTCCAGCTGCACCATTTTGGGAAACCTCTCTAGGTCAACAAGTGGCTCATTTTTCCACTACATCCCCAAACCCGTGGCCCACTCCCGAAGAGCATTTCGGACCCCTTCGTGCCTGCTTGGAACAATTCTATGCCAGGGGCGATCATCTTTGATGATAAAGTTTGTCACGAAAGGATAAAGTCACGGAGGTACCCACATATCGACAGATCCCGATTCACACTTTGTCTTATGACTCACCGGAACCATCCATTCACAACGTGCCTACTTATGAACCTGGTCAACCCTCACTTCCTGTAGGTACACCCCTTAGACAGGAGACTGGTTCTATACCTCAAATGACTCAACCTATTAAAGGACAACAATCCAACACTCCTATCACTACTGCGAGAACATTACCCGATTCCTCCCCCACCCCAAAACTCACGGGGAGGATACTCTTTACCCCCTACCTTTCTTACGAGTAATGTTACTCACGTCGTAGGTAATCAACAACCCATGTTGGGTCAACCATTGCTTAGTGGTCAGCACGTTGCTGCTGGGGGGAAACCCCCGTCTCCAAACCATAATACAGGAGCAGGAGTTCCCATCGGTCCTTCCGTTGGAACTTCCCTACCCATTGGAGCATCCATCATGAGATTATATCATGTTGGGGGACCATCCCATTCAAACCAACTACCATGGATTCAAGCGTATCCAGGTTATCTTAACCCTATGCCGGAACCATTCAATCCCAGAAACACAATCTACGTGATACTTATCCTGGGAATCCATACACTCTCTAGGGGCACCAAAATGCTCTACAAAATGGACCCCCACCACCCATGTTTGGTCCACCTCCCCCTCCCTTCGGAGGCGGAAGTCCCCCATTCAATTCTAGAGGAGGCGGACCTCTACCTTCTAGTGGAGGCCCACTTTATTTCAGTAACAATGGCCTGCCCCCCTTGGGTGGTGGAGGTGGAGGTCCTACCCCTCCTGACGGAGGCGGAGGGACACCCCCTCCTGGTGGAGTAGGACCCCCACCTTATGGTGGAGGATCACCTTATTATGGAGGTGGTGGCAGCGGAGGACCCTACCCTTATGGTGGCGGAGGTCCCCATCCCTCATGCGGAGGAGGTGGTGCAACAAACCCTCCTGGCGGAGGCGGTGGAGGACCGCCTTATTTCGTCGATGGCGGCGGACCCCCACCCCCTCCCAATGGTGGCGGTGGACCTCCGCCCCCTCCCGGAGGTGGCGGTGGACCTCCACCCCCCCCGATGGTGGTGGTGGACCCCCACCCTATGGTGATGGACCACCTTAATATGGTGGTGGACCTACATATGGTCTGGGCGGCATACCTGCTTATGGCCAGTTTCCTTTGGGAACACCCTACAATCAGTCGATACAAGGTCCCATTGGTCCATATATGCCTTATCAATACTATCAGTACCCGCAGCTATATCAACAGCTGCCCTTTTTGGCTACGTTGGACTTACCTGACCTATCTCGCCTGACGAACGACCCATCTTCCACGAACATAATTGGCCACCAATTCCAGTCAAGTTACCATCAGATATTCCCAAATTTTGATGGAAAACCTGGTGAAGATCCAAAAAATCATGTGATGACATAACACTTATGGTGTTCATCCAACTCCTTGATGGACAACTCGATCTGTCTTAGGTTATTCCAACGGACTCTCACCGACCCAGCTGCCAAGTGGTATATTGAGTTACCACCCAACTCTTTTGCAGATTTCCGCTCTCTTGCTATGTCATTTTTTACCCACTTCCAATTGCCCATTCACTATGAGACTGGTACGGACTTATTGACCTCTCTTCGCCAAAACACTGGCACTCATATCTCAGATCATATCCATGAATGGCGGCGAAGACGATGTCTCATTAAGGCTCATATTCCTGACCAACTCTTAGCTGACTGGTTCACAAAGTCTCTCTTACCTGTCATATCTTGAGACGTGGCCATGGGAGGGGCCGTCACAGAGGAATAGGCTATTGCCCGTGCCCATTACTTAGACTTTGTCTATGCTCAATCTGGCACGTTATATGAAATCGTTCCTCACACACCCTGCCCTACGTTTGACCCCACGAAACCACCTAAGGGACCCCCAGTTGATGGCATCATTGGTTCCTTTACCATCCAGCCTCCTACTCAAACTGGTGGATCGTTGAACCCTCAAGATTCTTCCCCATCTCCACCACAAGATGGCAACAGCACCACCAAATCGTCCACTCCTGCCTCCACTGAAGAAGTGAATTCTGTTCAATCAGCTTCACCTCAGAAAAATGGTGGTAAGAAGAAGAACAAAGGTAAGCCTAAGAAACCTTCTAACCCGTAGGAGAATAAGAGCACTCCTGAAGACACCAAACAGAAAAGGAATTTGAAGTATCCTTGTTTGTTGTGCGGTGGTGACCATTTCTCTAAGGAATGTCCTCACCGCGACGAAGTACATAAGTTTCTCAAGGGAAACACTAATCCCCCAGTTCTCAATGATCCCTTCCCCTCTCAAAATCAACAGTTGATTACTCAAACCTCTCCTTCCCATGGAGAGGCATCCTCTACCGCACATGTTCTCATGATGCGTAGTGAGACGGTAAACTTGAACACACGATCGCGTTCATATGACTCAATCCCATTGAAGGAACCCGTTGGAAGTAATACTGAAAAAGCTTCCACTTCTATGCCCGATGTCACCATACCACAGACCTCTCTCACTATAGAGAAGCCTTCTTTAGAGTCAGTTTTGTGTCCTCCCAAGAGAACGATTAGAAAATCCGTTTTCAATCCCAATGCTCGGGCAGCTCAGAATTACAATATTGTAGAGGACCTGCCACAAGCTCCTTGTGCCATGTCAACGCTAGAAGTTTTGCAGAATTGTCCCAATCAACGCAAAAATATCCTTGCTGCCATCAGTGCAGTAGACCCAGATTCCTCGAATACAATCATGTTTCGACTAGAGTACTTTAAGCCGAGGCTTTCCCACCAACTTGCATTTCAAGTTGCTACCAACGTTGCTGGGAAGACAATCCATCGTACTGTACTAGACGAAGGGGATTCTACCTCTGTCATGTCGATGTCATGTTGGAGAGACATTGGTTCTCCTGAACTAAAACGTTCTCTCACCACCTTGAAAGCATTCGACAGACGTGGCTTTCAACCCCATGGTCTATTACAAGCCTTATTAGTCGAGTTGGGGGGTAAGACCGCAACCATTAATGTGGAAGTAGTCGCATCCCCTTTAGATTATAATGTCTTGCTTGGTCGTGATTGGTTTTACGCCATGACTGCGGTCACCTCATCTGTCTTCCGCATAGTGCAATTCCCCCACCAAGGCCGAATTGTCACGGTCAACCAACTGGACTTCTGCACACCAGACACCACTACTCATCCCGGCAATAATGTCCCTTTGCTTGGGAAATCTTCGCAACCGTATGAAAGCATGGGGGTCGGCCTCATAAAAGACTCATCTCTTATGGGCGTCTTTACAACCTCGGATCCCCCTAATCATGTTTCCATGGTGAACATGATCTCCTATGGGATTTCATCTTCTCCCAACTCCAATGATCAATGGCTTGTACCTGATGAAGCCACCATGCACCTGATTGGAGACTCTATGCCTCTTTCACCTGTTGAACTCACTTACAAGGCTATCCAGTCAGCACCCGAGGACCACTTATCTGTGGCCTCCACATCTTGTTCTGTACAATGGACGTCATCTTCACCTGATCCTCTGCTCCAGACTTTTCATTCTGACAAGTCCATCATGGAAATAATGAGTGCAGATGACCCCCTGTGGGAAGACCTCCACCATAGGTCATCTTTCTTTCCTCCTTTGGATTATGTGGAGAACAAAATTTCCACCATTTTTACACTGGATGTCTACCCTTTCCTCCAATCCCCGATACTCACATGTCATATGGACACTGAGGGAAACCTGGTGAACATTGAACCTACCATTTCGGTTGATATTTCGATTACTCCTGGTGTAGTGGAACACATTCGTTTAGTCCAGAAGTGTTCCCCTGAAGAGATTACTACTTTCACGGCCTTATTCAAGCAATTTTGAGATCTGTTTGTTTGGACCTACGAGGATATTCCTGGGATAGACCCCACTACTATTTCACACGAAATTAAAACCTATCCCGACGTCAAACCAGTCCACTAAAAGTTGCGACCGGTACACCCTCGAAAGACTGCGGCGATCAAGGCAGAGATTGAGAAGCTCTTGAAGGATGGATTTATCTACCCCTTACCATTGAAAGAATGGGTCTAAAATGTCGTCCCTGTCGCTAAGAAGTAGGGTACCATTTGTGTCTACGTCGATTATCGAGATCTCAACAAGGCTTGTCCTAAGGACAATTACCCGACTCCTTTTATCGATCAGATAATTGACAATTGTGCTGGAAGTGTCATTTTCTCTTTCATGGATGTATTTTCCGATTACAACTAGATTGAGATCCACCCCAATGACCAACACAAGACTGCATTCATCTGCCCTTGGGGAATGTTTGCATATCATAAAATTCCTTTTGGTCTTAAAAATGTTGGTGCCACATTCCAGTGGCCCATGTCGTACGCCTTTCATGATGTGAAGGACTTTGTGGAACCCTACTTGGACGATCTCCTTTCCCATTCACAGCAGCACCAATTCCACACAGATCATCTAACGGCTGTATTCCTCAGATGCAGGCGGTATAACATCTGCCTGAACCCTCACAAGTGTATTTTCTTCATCGAGTCTGGACGCTTCTTAGGTTTTATCGTCTCGAAAGATGGGATCCGCATTGATCCCTTGAAGGTAGAAGCCATAGTCGCTCTCCCACCTCCAACCGATGTTACGAAACTTCAAATTCTACAAGGGAAGGTGACTTATTTAAGGCGTTTTGTCTGTAATTTCTCCCATAAGACACAGGGTTATATGAGACTACTCAAGAAGGACGTCCCATTTATATGGGACGATCAAGCACAACAATCCTTCGATAGTCTTAAACATGCTATTACCCATGCCCCTGTGCTTCATCTGCCCAATTACTACAAAGATTATATTCTTTATCTCGTGGCTTCCACCACCACGATCGCCATGGTCTTGGTACAGGAGGACCACAACGCCCAGGAACATGTGATATATTACTTAAGCAAGGGTCTTATTGACACCGAAACGCATTACTCACATGTTGAGAAGCTCCCTCTCGCGACACTTATTGCCGTCCAAAAGTTTCGACATTACATATTGCTCTGCACTACCACCATCATCGCCTATTCGAATCCCATATACCACGTTTTGACACGTCAAGTAATGGGGGGAAAGTATTCACACTGGATCGTGATACTGCAAGAGTTTGATCTCCTATTCGAAAAGGCTAAGTCTAAGAAGTCCTTGGTGTTTACCGATCTCATCTGCAACCTTCCCCGTACTAATGTAGAATTTGAGCCCAATGATTCTCTTTCGGATGAGTCATTGTTTCTTATCAACATGTCTGACCCGTGGTATGGAGATATCACCTTATATCTTCAAACCCAACGTTTCAACCCCCAACTATCTCGTGACGACCGTTGCCGAATATGCCACCATGCAAAGTATTACCTGATCGTCAATGATACCTTGTACCGTCGTGGTATTGATTCTATTCTTTGACGTTGTCTCACTCATGAGGAAGCTGAACACATCTTAAATGACTATCACGCTGGGGCTTGAGGCAATCATCTCTCTAGGATGGCTACAACCCAGAAGATACTTTGCGCGGGATATTATTGGCCATCCATCTTTAAAGATTGTATCGAGGCCGTAAAAAAATGTCCTCCATGCTAGCATTTTCAAACGAAAAAGCACACCCACCCAGCCCCGTTACACCCGATTATTGTTGTTGGCCCCTTCACTAAATGGGGCATTGACTTCATGCACTGTAAACCTACCTCGACCGGCGGGCATGGTTACATCATAGTAGCCATGGATTACTTTACAAAGTGGGCCGAGGCTATGCCTACATACAATGACGATGGCAATACCGCCACACTCTTCATGTTCAATCATGTTATAGCACAGTTCAGAGTTCCTCAAGCTATAGTTACCGACCTTGGTTCTCACTTTCAGAACCACATGGTTGACGAATTGAGCACCATAATGGGTTTTCTCCATGAAAACTCAACACCTTACTACCCGCAATCCAATGGAAAAGTATAGGCCATTAACAAGGTCTTGAAAACCATGATCCAACGCATGGTGGGTACGCAAAAGTCCAACTGGCACAACATGCTCTTTTCCGCACTATGGGCTTATCGAACTTCCGTCAATACTACCACTAGATTTACCCCCTTCCAATTAGTTTACGGATTGGAGGTAGTCCTACCTATAGAGTGTGAGATTCCATCTCTCAAACTCGTAGTCGAACTTCTTCCGAACACCACTATTGAGGAAGAGCGATTCCTTTACCTAGCAAAACTCGATGAGACTCACCGAGATGCTGCTTTAGCCAACGAGGCACACAAGAAACGCATCAAAGCGTAGTATGATAAATCGGTAGAACCCCGCATCTTTAACGAGGGTGATTTGGTCCTTACATACGACCAAAGGCACGATAAGATGGGGGATGGTAAGTTCGAGTCCATGTGGCACGGACCATACATAGTGAAACATGTTTTGGAGAAGAGAGCCTACGAACTAGAAGACTACAATGGAATATCTTTGGGAGAGCCCCGAAATGGGCTCTACCTGAAGAGGTACTATGCCTGAGATTTTCATTCATAGACATATTGTATATACTGTACATGGCGTGTGTGTTTTGTGTGGTGTGACGCTTTTGTTTAGTGTGTCTAGACCTTGTTTCCCGTTTCTTATACCATGTTCTGTCTACGTGTGTAGATGGAAACTTGCTACGGAGCAGACGATGCCAGCCGGCATACCCATAACCTTGCTTCGACAGCTTGGGTACTCTATTCTCCCACTGGCGAGCTCATTAGCACAGGAGTAATTTGTCTAGGTTTCGCAACCAACAATGCTATATAATATCAGGCAGTCATTGGAACCCTAACCGACGCTCTTTCCTTGGGTATGAACCACATTGTCATCCACTTGGATTCACAATTGGTGGTTTCTCATCTTAACCAGATTTATGCTATCCATGACCCTACTCTACTCCGTCTCTTTAGACGAGTTCATCTTCTGGAAAGGTCCTTTGAATCTATTCAGTACCTACACATTCCACGAGATATGAACACAGTTGCCGACTCGATGGCCAAATTCATCCTAGATTGGTACATTGCACACACATAACATTTGTATAAAATATAAAAGCATTCACAACATGTAAATAATCCATTTTATAAGCAAACATGTAAAGAAGATCACATTAATCATCCATAGAACACATAATGTATAAATCTGCCGAAAATGTCTGTATGTATATATAAGTCAAAATGATGGTGCTGATACAAAAACTGAAGCATACTAGCTTTTAGTAGGTCTCTACAAAATCTGAAGCTCATAAGATTTCAGTACATACATAAGTAGGACATGAGCCTAAGGCTCAGGTCGCCTAACCCTATATCCTAAATCTCCCGGATGCTGCCCGTGAAAGAAGACCACGACCATCGCCACATTGGCCATCAGCGTGCCAAAACGGTCAGACACCCCAACAACATACCTCTGGTAGCCCCGAGGTAGATCACGAATACCCAGCTCTGGTATATCCAGGGTCAACCTTTGGAGGTTCTCATAGACCTCCTCTACCTCCTCGATAGCATCTCGCACTGTGACACCCACGACCGGAACCTCTCCTCTCCTCGCAATGATGGAGACCCCAACTGGCCGCGACGGACCCACATCTGCACACAACACCAAGTTATCATCACTACTCCAAAAAAATCATATATATATAAAATTAAAAAACAAAAAAGTTGTTGTTCTTACCGATGTCACCCCATTGTGCTCCCTCAGGAAGCACCAGGTCGGGATCACCTCTGAAGTCTATCCCGCTGTAAGGGTAATCCTCAATCATGAGGAGTTGTCCCTCCATCCAAGTGAATAACCCAGTGTCATAGCCTATGATGGGACCCCCACCTCCATGGCAGGCCATCGCCTCTGCCCATCGAGTCATATGTGGATCCCTTGCATCCCGTTCATCCAATTCCACCTATGGACGCAAATGAGGTACCCGTTCCAGTAAGAAAGATATCACCACAGACCCATATCCAAACTGTTTCAATGCCCCATACCGACATTTGGTAAGCTGGCCCCTGAGGTTGGTCAGGAGTCCCTCGCATCAGTTGAATACCCTGGGAGCCATGCGCTCTTATGCGTACATCAACTGTGTCTTGCTCGCAAGGTGAGCAGACTGACTTCCCGCCACCCTCACTAGAGTGAAGAGCATGACACATAATGGATGATCTCGTATCTCCTTAATGGGAATCTTCCCACTAGAAGCCGCAGTGCCTGCAGTGCAGTACTGAGTAATCATGTCATTTACGGTCCGATCACCCCCTCGTGATCCAGTGAGAGATACAGGTTCTCCCCTCCGGGATAATCCTATCAGGAAGTAGATGTCCTTGAAATCTATACTCAAGGTATGCACCTCGATCTCAAAGTGCTCCTGTGCTGGATCCCAACATCGGATCATATGTGTTAGTAGCGGGACTTGGGCCCTCATGCCCGAAACTCAGAAGTATTTTAGTAACCCACAGTTCCTCAATGCGGAAACGCATTGAGGTTCATTTTCAAACTGTGCACCATCCAACTCGTTTTCTCGTTCTTTCCACTCAATGACCATTTTTACCGCTATGAACCTGTCAAGAAGGGCAAGTAAGCAACATTAGAACTCACCCCATGCATTAAAACTCCTTCTTTTGGGTTGGGCAATGAGTTTTGGTTGGACGTTTCCACCATCGCAAGTTGTCCTTCCAGACAGTGCGACATCACCGCAAACAACCTTTACGGGATTTGTGATGAAGCCTAGTCGTCGCAGTTCTCGTAAGGAGGTCCTATGTTGATCCGTGGGCGCATTTCCCCCAACCAAATCAACCCAAAACCTTGAAAATCAAGCAAAAAGCATAAAACTAAACCACTGGAAAGTTGCATAGATGAGTTTAGGCCTACCTACTTCTGACGGCTTGCGGAATGGTGGACCATAGTTCCCAGAAACAATAATTGAAATTCGGCTCCTAACGACACTTCTCACTCTCCAAACTTGGTAAAAAACAATTGTAATTTCTTTTCATTATTTCACCCTTTTTATAACAAAAAATGGAATATTCCTTTTATAATTTGATGCTTTAGAGGTTTTTTTGCTATAGTTTGGATCATTTACTGCGGTTAAATGCTTGGTTAACTATTTTTTACCTAGTCTTTGAGTTGTAGGACCAGTTAGGTGCCTAATTAATGCCATTTCTTGACGTGGTGGTCATCTCGTAAGTATCATCAGGTATGAACACTCTTCGAGCGTCATTTTGTCATTATTACGCTCATTAATGTAGATTATTAAATGAAAATCGAGCTAACTCTTTGTTCTTTCTCGTGCTCATTAAACGATGATAATAAGTCACTGAGTTATAGTTTATCACTTTTTCAGGCTCGTTAAACTCCTACGAAAAAGGAACCCCCCCGAGTCTTTCTTTAATCTCTTTTCAGGCTCTCAAAATACGAAAACATCGCCAAGTGAACTTGTCACGTTCACGCTTGTTAAAGTATTTGAATGGTCATCTTCCTGGTGATAGTTTACCCCTTTTTCGGACCAGGGGGCACTACTTACGAAAAAGGAATACTCCAGCCAATCATGACTGGAAGAGACCTCTCTCGCGTTGTTTTACCATTTTCAGGACGAAGAGGCTAACCTTACGAAAAAGGAACTCTGGAGTCTTCTTTAGTTATTTTCAGACTCTCTAAACATGAAATGATGCCGAGTTTACCTTCTATGGACTCGTTAAAATTCAACATTGAAGGACCCATCATGGGACGAACCCCTCCTTTCCCAGGTTCAGAAAATATTTGGGATTGGACTCGTCTATGAGATGAGCTATACCGAGCATCTGGTTACCCTCATCAAGCTAGTCAAAAACATATGAGGCACTCATCAGTCATGATGGGAAAAAAGGAAACTTTTTGTGTTACACCTTTACCTATGGCAGTACTTAGTCGCTCTTGAACATGGCACTCATTTTGCATTTTCATTTAGTACTTGTCCTCAAGTCATGTTAACTTCATGAGTCTTATTTACTCCTTTGGGTCATCCAAAGAATGCTTCCACCATTAGTTGCATTAGGAGTTGGCGTCATTCTCGTCATGTCAGTACTATCAAGTCATTCCATGCCCATGTTCAAGAGATGTATTCACCACTCATCATCTACAGCCAGTACACCTTCCATCATGTCGATCTACCCCGATTCAGTCTTGCATGTTATTGTACCATCTGATCTACTCCAAACATCTGTTATCGAGTTTCATGTCGATGATGGAGGATTCATCATGGCCCTCCTTCGACGGATTCATCCTTGTTGACTTCAAATCACCATCCGAGGATTGAATCTAGAAACCAATCGAGTACCTTGGGCCTGCATGCCTCAATGGCAGGTTACGTCGCTTTCAACATGAGTTTACATCATTGAATCTTGATTGAAATATTTCGTCAAGCCTTTGACTTCAACTCATTCATTCGCGCTTGATAATATGTACTATGATACCTTGGGGATCATTGACATCAATGGTGATTTCCCTCGCGCTTGTTAACGGTATACATCAATGACCAGTAATCAAGTGGTTTCTACCATGTTCGACGCCAAGACATTTGTAATCACATGGATAGATTCGTATCATTGCGGGTTCAGCTTGAAGACCCAGGGAAGTCATGTTTTACCGAGGTTGTGATGGATATTGTTTGAGTCATATTACACGGATCCATTTTTGTATTGGTGGTGGCTATGTTATCATCTCATCATGGATCTACGCTTATGTCTAGCAGCCATGATTGTGTTCATTCGGTCTTTACTACCATGGATCTGCAATGTATTGGTCGGAAGCCATGTTGTGAGTCATACAAGACTGTGTTCTCAGAGTCAGTTGTACTACAGCAACAACATCCGTCCAACAAGTCCTTGCCAATCCTTCTGTCAAAGCATTTCACCTATCAAGTTTCAATAGCTTCATGCTTTGGGGGGCATTCTGTTACACCTAAATATTCCCATCATAATACTCAGTGTAAACATCCCTGAAGTTCCTTTGACTAAGTTATCAGCTTGGAAGAGATACTAACCTATTTCTATTGGGTTTAGTGAGGTCGTCGCAGGTCACCTTTGTGCAACCTGCGACGTCGCAGGTTGTCCTACTACAGCCTGCGATGATGTCAGTTAAATGGATAAAAGAGAATCTTCAAGCCCATTCTCGAAGGTGTGTGATGTGGATCTCTATCCCTAACCTATTGGGGATATGGAATTCGGTTCCCTAGACCTTTGGGAGGATCCCTTAACCCTCTCCCATTATATCTCAACCTACCCTATCCTCTTAGTCCTATATATATGAGGCTCATTCCCATTCCAAAGGGAGGAAGTCTATTTCACTTGCATGTTGGTGAAATTAGCTTAGGATATCTCTACTCGTCTCTTGGGATACCTATACTTCCTTTGGAGGCTTTGGCATTGGCTTGTTGGAGGAGGATTGCGACGTTAAACTTTGGTTGTAATCATCTCTCTTTTGTACTTCCATCTTTTAATACAATAATATAAACTCTTTCCACCAAATGTTGTCGTGTTAATGATGTTTGTGTAGTTTACTTGCTTAACCGTTTACTTAGATCTGTTAATGTTTAGATGCATTTTATTGCTTGTATTGTTTTGTATGTCTTGACAGGTCTTGCAACCGAGATATGATGACCGTGGATCTTGGAACAACATCAAGGAGAAAGATCTACAAGCTAGAGGTAAGACATCTAATCACTCGATCTTTAACTAGATCTAGGAAAGCAGTTTTATATTCTGTCTCATTTGTTCTAGACTTACATTGAGCTAGGGAGATCACGCTTTAAGTCTGCTTTTGGTATATTGTCCGATAAAAAGGGCACCCAAATATCTTAATATGGCTTACCTCAGGTTTCTTCCCTGTGAACATTTCTTCTGGAGTCCTGAATCCAAGGGCACTATGAGACAATCTATTTTGGACATAGACTGTTGCCCTTGCTGCTTCAGCCCATAGATGCATAGGAAGATCTTGATCATGTATCATTGTCTTCACTTCTTTCATGATGGTTCTATTCTTTCTCTCTGCAACACCATTTTGTTGAGGATTGTAGGGAGTGTTTAGTTCCCTCTTGATTCCGGCTTCTTTACAAAAGACTTCAAAATATTTTGAAGTATATTCTCCACCATTATCTGTCATGAGAGTCTTGATTTTCTTTTTTGAGTGATTTTCTATCAAGGCTTTGAATTCCTTGAATTTTCCAAAGACTTCATATTTTCCTTTTAGGAAATATATCCAAGTATTTCTTGAATAGTCATCAATAAATGTAAGGCAGTATTCATATCCACTTAAGGATGTGGAGGGCATTGGACCATATACATCTGAATGAATCAATTCCAAAGTACTTTTAGTCTTTGTTTCACTCTTTGGAAATAGATTCTTGATATTCTTCCCTTTTGCATATCCGTTGCAAGTGCCTTTATGATCAACATTCAAATCTGGTAATCCTGTTACTACTTTTCTCACATAGGGTAATGCTTTGTAGTTGATGTGAGCAAGCCTTCTATGCCAAATCTTACTTGGGCTAGTGGATTCATGAACAAGGGTTGCTTCTGAATGTCCCTTGAGTTTATATATCCCTCCTTCCTCTTCACCAATAACAACTGCATCCTCAATTGATTTTCCTTTGGGCCACATGAGTGCTTGTCCATCTATGAATGCAACCCTATAGCCTTTCTTATCTAATGCTAAGATAGAAAGTAGGTTCTTCTTCAAACCTGGTACATATAACACTTCCTTCAATTTCATGGGGGTTCCAGTATCAAGCTTGTAGCTTGCTTCACCAATTCCTTTGATAGAATATTGGTAGTCATCTCCTAATGATACTTTCTGTGGAGAGGTCTTCTCTTCAAGTCTTGAGAGAGTTTTATTTTGTCCTGTCATGTGCTTTGAAGCACCACTATCAATAAGCCATGTGTCTTTTCCAGGTGTTACATACCTAGAGAGTGCAGAGAATAGAACATACTCTTCTGCATCTTCTTCTTCTACTTTAGCTCTTTTCCTTTGAGGTCTTTCCTCTTCTTCATTTTCACTATCATCTTCTGCTAGATGTGCTTGATGTCTTTTGTGGTGGAAACTCTTTTTCTTCTTTGAAGGACAATCCCTATCAATGTGTCATATTTTTGACAAATGAAACATTGGAAAGAGGAGTAGTCTTTTCTTGAATGGTTCCCTCTTTCCTTATGGAACTTCCTGGGAGGTTGAGACTCCTTGTAACTTTCCTTCTTGAAGTTGGATTTATTCCTTCTTCTTTTGGTATGGGTGGCTAATGCTTGATTATCTTCTTTGAGTAGGGCGTCTCTATTGGCCACTCTAGCCTCTTCTTGAATGCAATCTTCCCATACAATATGAAGCTTCATGCTTTCTTTTCTAGCACACATGGTTTGGATGAATGAATACCAAGGTCTAGTGAGATTATTGAGAGCAACCATGACTAGTTCATCTTCATCAAGGTTGTCTCCAATGGCTTCTAGTTGTTCCTTGAACTGGGAGACCCTTGTGAAGTAATCTTGAATAGATTCTCCTTGATTCATCTTAGTGCTATTCAATTGAGCTCTCACGTTCATCTTCGTATTGATGTTTCTCCCTTCATACATTCTGGCTAGGGAATCATACATTTCCTTCGGGGTCTTCTTGGATGACACTTGGGGAATCAAGTGGTCTTTGATAGAATCAACAATGATTCTCTTTTCCCTAATCATATCCTTCTTGTACTTCTCTTTAGCTTCATCTTCCGCAAGTTCTGCAATCTCATCTTTGATATATTGGGCAAGATCATTCTCTTCAAGAATGAGACCAATCCTATATTTCCATGCCCAGAAATTCTCTATACCCTCTAGCTTATCCTCAAGCTTAGTCCTTGGGGCCATCTTATCCAGGAGGTCACCAAAAATTGAAAATTCTTAAAATGCAAAGTTGACCTTACCAGGAGATGTGCTTGATTGAATTGAGTTGACTGGTGTACTTGACTTTTGAAAAAATCAACTTTTCACCCTTCAAGCTTGACCAACGAAATTCGGATCTGTAATAGATTTTCTGGTTTACTGGTTCACTGGTGTGCAACTTTTTTGGTTCACTTGTGCACAGGTTCGCAACTTTCTGGTTCACTGGTGCACTGGTTCGCAGTTTTCTGGTTTACTGTTTTTTTCTGGTTTTTTGGTACAGAAGTCAAACTAGGGTTTGACTTTCCCAGAGATCTACCCACTCAAAAATTTCGATTTAGGGCTCAAAATTTTGCTTTTGAGGAGGAGCATCTAGCCATGCAATCAGATTCCAAAAATTCCAACTTTTGCAAAAACCCTAATTTTCACCGGAGGAGAGAGAGGTATTTTCACCTTGTGAAAGATGTCATATTTAGGCTAGCTCTGATACCATGTTAAGTTTAGCATAAAATTCATAACAAGAGCATAATAAGGATCACTGAAAGAAACACAATCACAAGATAGACACATATTTATCCTGGGAAACCCTCATGGGGTAGAAAACCTAGCAAAGCTTTCTTCAATATAGATGACCAACAAATACAAAGATGTAAACCCCGAACAGGTTCTCCTCCTCCTCCTTCGCAGATCTCTCTCTCTCCTATGCGCAATTCACAAGTGAGTGAATGAATGAGTGAGTGTGATAAATGAGGATCACACATCCTCTATTTATACTTTATCTCACTTGACTTTTTCCCTAACTGGGCTAACTTCTCCTAGGAGAGTCTAATAACCCTTAAACAATTAACTCAGGGCCGACCCAACTAGGGGAGTCTAATAACCCTAGTTACAACATCTCGATGGAGGAATAAACATCTCTGGATATACAATAAAGTCCCGATGGAGGAATGAAACATCTCCAGATAAAGTACAAATAGAATATACTTAGAAGTTACAATATTTCAACACGGACTTGGGTAGACCTATGATAAAATACATGAATACTTCCTCTCAGTGTTGGAAAGGTATGTCTAATGGTTGTATAATTCCTGGGGTCTTAATTGTTTCACCCTTATTTTGTTGGAAAACCAAGCATTCAACCACGAACCTTTGAACATCATATTTAATACCTTCCCAAAAAAATTCATTCTTGACCTTGTGGTAAGTTTTCAGGAATCCTGAGTGCCCACCTATAGGAGAGGCGCGCAATTCTGAAAGGACCTTCTGCTTGAGTTGGGATTTTTTGCATAAATATAAGCGATCCTTATACCATAGTGAATCATTTTTCCACACAAAAGTATCTGATACACTAGGATCATTCAGTAGCTTTTGAATGAGTTTCCACACAAACAGGTCTTTTTTCCATTCTTCCCTTCTACTACTGTCCAATCTGGTTGTAGAATGGAAATGGAACAGAGTAATGTCCCAACATTTTCATCTTTTCTGGAGAGTGCTTATGCCACCACATTATGTTTCCCATTTCTATAGATGATTTCAAAGTCATATCCCAACATCTTGGTTACCCACTTTTGTTGCTCTTCTGAATATAGTCTCTATTCCAAGAAGTATTTAAGACTATCATGATTTGTTTTGACCTTGAAGTGCCTACCTATTAGATAAGGACTCCATTTCTTAAGAGTGTGTAGTATTTCCAACATTTCCTTCTCATAAATGGGATTTTGTAAGTTCTTTCCCTTAATTGGATGACTTGTGAAAGCAAGTGGGTGTCCTTCTCGCATAAAAACAACGCCAATGCCATTTCCTGAAGCATCACATTCCACAATAAAGGTTTTTGTGAAGTCTAATGTGGCCAATACAGAAGTTGTGCACATTGCCTACTTAAGTTGTTCAAAAGCTTGAGTTGCCTCTGGAGTCCAAGAAAATGCATATTTCTTCAATAATGTTGTTAGAGGCGCTGCTATTCTTCCATAATTTGGAACAAACTTGCGGTAGTACCCTGTGAGACATAAGAATCCTTGAAGATTCTTCAGGTTTTTGGGAATCAACAAGTCTATCATGGATTTAATCTTGTTACGGTCTACCTTGACACCTTCATGAGATACAATATGACCCAAATACTCTACCTCCTTCACCCCAAATAAACATTTGGAAGGTTTTGCATATAGGTGTTGCTCCTGTAGTAGTTGTAGTACCCTGTCAACATGTTGAACATGTTCTTCCCAAGACTTTCTATAGATTAGTATATCATCAAAGAATACTAGCACAATTTTTCTAAGAAAATGCTTGAAAATGGAATTCATCAAACCTTGAAATGTGGAAGGTGCATTCATGAGACCAAATGGCGTGACTAGAAATTCATAATGACCTTCATGAGTTCTGAATTTTTTTTTGGGATGTCTTCATATTTCATTCTAATTTGATGATACCCAGAACGAAGATCCAACTTTGTGAATAAAATTGCTCCATGTAATTCATCTAGCAATTCATCAATGACAGGAATGGGAAACTTATCTTTAATGGTGATCTTGTTGATCTCTCTATAATATGGACACATATGCCATGATCCATCCAGCTTTTGTACCATTACCATTGGTGCAGAGTCAGAACTTTGGCTAGGCCTAATTATGCCAGCCTCTAACATGTCTTCAACCATACGCTCAATTTCACTCTTCTGTCCATAGGGGTATCTGTAAGGTCTTATGTTAGGAGGAACACTTCCTGGGATTAAGTAAATAACATGATCAAAATCTCGGACAGGTGGAAGACCTTTTAGAATATATTCAAATACCTTGGAATTCTTATTAATGACCCTTTGGAGATTTGGGGAAATAGGAGGCTTAGATGTTTGAACATCTATTGAGCATAATTGTGCAATTACACCTTGATGTCCCTTTTTCATCAATTTTGTCATACCATTAGAGATTATCACCTTGCTTGGTTTCCCTGTGATACCCTGCAATTCATATTCCTTTCCTTCCCATAAAAATTTCATGAAGAGCTTCTGAAAATTAAAAGCCACAATTCCCAAAGATTATAACCATTGAACTCCTAAGACAACATCAACACCACCCATTGGAATAGCAATCATTGGACTATTCAATACATATTCTCCCATAGTAAGATTTATATTATGGCATTTCCTTGAGAGGTTGATAGTTCCTCCATCTACAATCATTACTTGAAACTCTGGTGCTGGATATACAAAGCAATTGCTAATTTATAGTGAATGAAATTATGAGTACTACCAGATTCAATCAACATTGTTACCTTTTTCTTTTTGATAAATCCTTCAATCTTGAGAGTTTGAGGAGTGATAATTCCATCCAATGCATGACATGATATGGTGGGAGTAATCTCTTCTAAAGTAGTATCTTTTATTCTTCATCTGGATATGGTTCTTGTTCTTTTGGTTCTTCCTCTTCACATTCTATGTAAAATAATTTCTTCTCACCACACTTGTGTCCCTTACTATACTTGTTGTCACAATTAAAGAATATGCCTTTTTCTCTTCTTTCCTCTATTTGTTGAGGTGTCAACCTTTGATGTGGGTTAGAATAAGTAACAATATTCTCTCAGTATGTGTTGGAGGTGCTCTTTCTAGTATCCATCGTCATATTTTTACTTTCAACCTTCCTTTCCATCTTGAAGACCTTATCCAAGGATGGTGGTTCAAAGAGACGTACCTCATGTTGAATGTTATCCTTCAAGGTGCCAATGAAGAGATCCAATAGATTGTCTTCTGAAATGTTCTTCACTCTAAGACTTAGCTTCTGAAATGGTTTGATGCGTTATGCAACTAGAACTTTTTGTTTGAGATTTATTAACTGGCTAAAGAAGGTATTGCTATTAATATCCCCATAATGTGCAATCAATTCTTCAGTGAATATAGACCAAGATATAATAGAGTCATTTTTACGGTCACAAATCCATTGGTACCATACAAATTGATCAGGCTCTAAATATAATGATGCAATAGTTACCTTTTGCAAAGTTGGAACCTGGTGTAGATCAAAGAATTGCTCCATTTGGAATATCCATGTTATTGGATCATTGCCATCAAACTTTCTCATGTCAACCTTGGGAAGTTGAGTACCCCTTGGTGACCATTCCTGATGACTTCCATTACCAGAATCATTTCCTCTTGGAATATTCTTATTCATGGAAGGTTTCTCAACTTGAGAATTATGTTTATCCTCCCGAGTATCCTGGAACACATCATCACCTGTAAGAAGTGTATCCCTTGAATTTTGTATGAGATTAACAATATTTTTCATATTCCCCATCAAATTCTTCTCTATATTGAGTAAATCAACTGTTCTCACCGAACCTTTCATATTTTCCTCCATTTTATTCAACTTCTCCTCTAAATTATCCAAATCAACTTTTTTCACAGACCCTTTAATCATATATTCCAACTGGGACACTCGAAAAGAGAGGTCTTCCCTTTCATCATACATCAAGGATGGATCCTCTAGTGGTTTGGATGGAGTGTTAGTATTTAGACTTCCTTTTGTGGCATTTTGAACAATATAAATAGATATCACACCTTAGGTGTCACCACAATTAGATCCTTCTACTCAAAGTTAATCAAAATTAAAAATGGCGTACCTTTTCAAACCCTGATTGGAAGACAGTTTTAAGGTTGACTTGAAACTAATGTAAATTTTAAATTTATGCTCCTCTAGGTATGAAACTTCAAACTATTGTAGCTTGATGCGTCCTCTTTCCAATGCCACATGTCTGATCTAATTTGGATTTACCAATAAGAATTTATTGTGAATCTCCCAACACCTCTTATTTTTGGTATATCCATAATAGTGAACTTGTATTGTATGCCATGCGTCCAATATTTTGTATCTGAGTTTTAAAACCCTACCATAGATACTATGGTCCATCTTATTTCATATGCAACAGGTCTCAATTTGGATCTTTCATGCCCCAGATATGACCTTTTTGCTCATAACATTTTTTTTAGACTAGTTAGAATTTTTATATTCTAGAGTGAATATCTCCGAACCTGTAATGTATCAAGATATGAAACTTGGACCATAGTTATTTCGGAATTTTTTCTATATGGGTTTTAAGTCTCGCTCTCTGAAACCTTGTAGAAAAAAATTTATAGCGAAAATTCCAAGATGACTCGCTTTGAAGAAACCGATCCCGAGGAAAGGGCTCTGATACCAAATGTTAGGCAACAAATTTCCAAAAAGAGTATGAAAAGAGCATAAATAGATCAGAAAGAGTAATCCACACTTGATAGATGAATAACAAGCCTATTCGAGGAGGAAACCTCCTTATACAATGTACTAAGTACACAAGAAAAGACAAGACAAGATAAGATACTCCAAATGAAAGGTCTCCTTCCTAATTATAGGAGACTAAGGGTTACAATCCCAACTAACTGACCCAAGCCAACATAACTAATATAACCATACTAATGAAAATTACCACTAATGGACCAAATCCGACATCAAAACTAATGTAATGAACCACAATATAGGGGGGAATGTGCCCATATTTAGGGCTTAACACCAACTCAATCATACTATTTGGACTTGTCAAGTTATAATTCGAGTTGGATCTGGTGGTAACATTGACTTGTTGTATTTGAGGGTTTAACCATATGTTTGGACTACTTCTTTCACAATACAAGAAAGAATTCAATCTCAGAAGAAAGACATAGAAGCTCGGAAACATGCAGAAAAATCAAAGTCTTACTTGTTAGAAGAACACGATAAAGCTCAGTAAGAGGATTCAATTGCAAATCAACAAGTATGAGCTAAGTGGTTTGTATCCCACAACAATGTATATTTCAATCACTTTATTTCAATTGTTTTCTGAAAGGAAGTGAATTTTTGTGCCATGTTGTCTATATCTTGATTATAATGGATAGCATGTGTTGTTTGGATAGGTGGCATCGCTTCAAGATATAAATATGTTATTGCAAGAGTATAATACTAGTTTTCAACATTATAAGAGCAATCTCCAAGTGACACTAGCACTCTTACAAAGACCATCTCTCTAATGCAAAAAGAAAAATCAACTATGATGGAAACTCTCGGTAGCTTAAGAGGTCGCTCTGATGCAGTTTAGGACCAACTAAGTGTAACTAAGTGAGTATGTCTTTCTGTAAAAAAGTCAACCTTGAAATTTAATGTTGCTTTTCATTGTAAGGCCCCTAGATCTTCTATTTTTATAGTCATTATAGGAGGTAACATACTTTGATATTGACTTACTTGCATCAAGAATTCCATAATCTTAACCTGTATATATGGCCCTATTGGGTAAACTATCTATGCAGACACTCTAAGAGTCGAACCCATGACCTTCCACCTCTTCAAAAGACTCATGTCTAGCTCAAGATCACTTGAGCTAACTCTCAAAACTTGAAATTTGAAGGACATGACAGTGGCCTTTGATCCACTTATGTTTGTGTAGTCACAATATCATTGAATATAATATATATGGGTGCAACAACACATTCGACCACTACTTTAAGGTTACCCCATATTGGCCGGAATAGGTCAGGTGTTCACGCAAGGATATCAATCCGATCCAAGAACTTTAGTAAACCCTTGCAAGGATTTCCCTATTTCCTTCACAAGATTTTGAGTATAATACTAGTTTGCAACATTCAATAAGAGAAAGCTCCAAGTGACACTGGCACTCTTGCAAATACCATCTCTCAAATGAAAAAAGTAAAATCAACTATGATGGAGACTCTCAGTAGCTTAAGAGGTTTCTTTGATGTGGTTTAGGACCAACTTAGTGTAACTAAGTGAGTATGTCTTTCTATAAACAAGTTAACCCTAAAATTTAATGTTGCTTTTCATTGTAGGGCTCCTAGATCTTCTATTTTTATAGTCATTATAGGAGGTAACATACTTTGAACTTGCCTTACTTGCATCAAGAATTCCATAGTCTTAACCTATAGATATGGCCATATTGGGTAAGTTGTCTATGCAGGCACTTTAAGAGTCGAACCCATGACCTTATACCTCTTCAAAAGACTCATGTCTAGCTCAAGATCACTTGGGCTAACTCTCAAAACTTGAAATTTGAAGGACATGACGGTGGCCTTTGATCCACTTATGTTTGTGTAGTCACAATATCATTGAATATAATATATGTGGATGCAACCACACATTCGACCACTACTTTAAGGTTACCCCATGGCTCTAGGAACAATCTGTTGATGTCTGGTATTGGCTGGAATAGGTTTAGGTGTCAGCGCAAGGATATCAATCCGATCCAAGAACTTCAGTAAACCCTCGCAAGGATTTCCCTATTTCCCAGTCCTTTGGGATGATTGCTTCCGACGGATTTAAGTCTTTGTTAGCCTTATGGTTTTTCTCCCAAGGGAGACTTATTTGGTTGTAAGGAAAGAGTGGATGATTGTGGAAAGTTTGATGAAAATTGATGGAATCTTGAATTCACAACACAGGAAGGAAAACCTACCTAATGATAAAATTAGAATTAGTTTATTAGGTTCTGCTCTAAAAAAAAATAGAATATGACAAAAGACATCAAGAAGAAACATCTCCATGTTTATATGTTGAATATTCACTGATACAATTAAAATAAAAAATCACTCCACTTATATCAGTTTAAAATTGCAAAAATAAGATGTGTAAAATAAGAAAACCTATTGTTCAATCAAACTATCAAATTAGTATCTTAGAATGATAATAATTCACAAGCAAAAAATATATTATGAACAGAATTAAATGAAGACATTCAAATCACCCTGTCACCACAATTCATCCAAAGAAAACATTCTAAGTGATTACTCATTTTCTGCAATTATTAGGAAATAAATGACATAAAAGAACATAACCAAATGAAGCAAACTTTATCTGATCATATGTTGGAACCAAATGCAGGAAGCATCCCATCTTTCATTAACAAGCGTGCAAAAAATTAGATACTGGTCTCAGAGAGAGAGCATTCCACAAAGTCTGTTACACAAAATTACATTAGCAACTCCCCCCTTCCTTTTTTCCTCTCCTAGGGTTCATATATAATGTGACAAATAGATCCTGAAAAGAAGGATCAAGTTCTTCAATCTAAGAAGAAAGACCCTAACTACTCTGATATGGATTAGTTACATAATCTTTCCATGCATTGTAGATATTCCACATTTCCGTAACATCAGGATAGATTGCATGTTCAAGTTGTAACTGAGCTTTGCACAAATAGGATCTGATTTCTTTGGCTCAAATATTGGACCAAGAATCGAGGAAACCTTGCAACATGGCTTCCAACTAACTAGGAGTCGAAATAAAGGACCTAAACAACGAGATGTCCAATTGAGCAGTATCTCGAATCATCTATGTTGTTTGATTTCTTTGTTCATCCACCTCAACAATCCTTAGGTTTTTCGGCATCAACTTTTCCAACTCAGCAAAAGCTGGCATCTCCATGCTTTCCATGTGATTATCCGTCAACATCCATTTCCTAGCACAAATTTTCTGGCCATTCTCAATGATATGAACCACCTCATCACAAACAAGTCCCCAATACTTAATTGAAATCCAGGTTATCATCAATTTGACTGAGTCTAAACGAGGAAACTTTTGTGGGGTATTCTCCAAATGAGGTTTCCATTCACATAACTGCTCATAAGATGAATGTGTCTTTTTCTTCCTGTCAAAATGATAAGCTAGAATATCTGGCAAACGCTCACAGGAATAGAAGTCATCCTGAAGCTCATTAAGACCTTGGAAATATAAATTCTAATTCTTCCTCAACTGGTCATTACATGAATTAGCTTCATATTTAAATTATTGCACAGTCAACTTAAAGAAATCAGAAAAGGAATTTGAGTCTTTCAATTGTTCAACCTGCATATTAAGATCAACCAAGTCGGTAGCTTGTTCAATTACCTTAGCCTCTGAAATTTCCTTTTTCCATGTTAACTGTTGAATTTGAATTTTGTAGGTTTTGTACAATTGAATCATATTGGGATTTGCTGTCCTCTACCTGGTTAGTCCATCTCAGGTGGATGGAATACTTTTTAGCCTGCAATGCCAAACTCTTGGCCTTCTCTTCTTCCAATGCTCGGTTCAGAGTAGACACAGAATCAAAGTTAGCTCCAGAAAAGGCTCCCATTGTTGCAACAACTTCAATTGCTTCCGTCTGAGGATCATCAGTTGCTTTTTTCCATATGAACTGGTTTGAAACTGGCCCATATTGGACTTCACCTTGACTCGTGCCTTTGGGATCTTTCCTCAAGATGGCATTTCTTCTCTTGTTCAAACAATAATCTCCAAGTACCTCTACAACATCCTCATCAAAATATGTCGAGTCTTCAGCTGTAGAATCTAACAGTTATGTAGAATGAATGACATGCAATGGTTGGCTGGTAGTAATAACTGTTGATTGAGATGGATCTTGGGATAATGGTAGTTCAATTTGAGAATGAGAAGATGTAGGCAAACTTGCAGATGGAAATGCAGTAGATTGAACATAAGGGGCATTAGTTTCAGATGGAAAAGGAGTAATATTTTGAGCTGGTGGAGGTTCTAACTGAGCAGTTGTGGGGTGTTGTGAAGTAATAAGATCAACCAAATCATTTAATGCAATTGGTGTAGGTGGATCAAAAGATTGATTAGATGTGTTAAGGGGATTGGGGGTAGGAGATTGAGCATGAGGTGAATTGGATGTGGACTGTTGAATGGGGTCATCAACAATAGGTACTTATGACAATCCACTATCTAGATATGGATGAGGAATATTAGCATCAACAACTTGAATGATGTCCATAGTAGAAGCTTGAGAAGGTTCTTGTACTACTGGTGTTGGATTGATTACTTCTACAGGTTGTTCCTTCTTTAATCCAATTATGTCATTACTAGATGTATGGAGTGGAGGGTTTACAATTAATTTAGATGAATTTTCAATATTTACATATATGTTTGGGAGTATCCTAGGAACATAGGTAGAATCATAAACAGACTGAGTATAAGCATATGACTTACATTGAAGAACTTGATTATGTTGTATGAGAAGATTGAGATTCTGGATGGGAGTGGTAGAGTGAACATCTGCCATAGGTTGTAGTGGGATGAGATGAAGCTGATCTTAACACTATATCTTTGTTTGCATCCTCCATAGATTCCCTGGCAGCATCCTGCTATTGTTGGAAGATCCTATTTCTTTATTCCATCACCATGATCCTCTGTTGCCTCTGTGCCTCATGCAAAAGAATTATTTAGTCTGCGTCAACTAATTTGATAAGTAATTCTTCAAATCTATGTGCATTCTGATACAAAGAATCATTTTTTTCCATCTCATGCATATAAGTGTTCTTTAAATGGGCCTGTATGAAATGTTCTGTTATAAGGCCTTTGGGATCATGCATTCTCTTTTATGCAAAATCCAACTTCAATCGATCAAATTCCTTGGCAAGAGTGATGCCATGGGTTGCATTGTGGATAGTCAGATTCCCGATATACAAAGGGGACTTAGGCCACCTCTTTGAAGAATTTCACTGGCCATGAAATACCTCGTAGATTGTATGTAAAGCTACCTCTAACAGAACCATCCTGTCGGGAACGATCCTTGACAGCAGGTGAACTAATTTTCCACCCCAAATTCTGATGTAGGAAAAATATTCTTCAATATACCAATCTCCCATGGTGGAAATAAAGGAGATGGAATCCTATGAAACCCTAGGTGAATTCTTCTTGAAGATAGGAAAATAAGCAGCACTAATAAATTTATCACAAATGTCATAGATGTATGTTAGGATATTCCTATACTCCGTCCTAGTCCTACTAGCATTTTCATTATTTGCATTTTCAGTCTTGCATGCATGCAATTGCATGCATCCCAATCATCAGTCCCAGCACCTAGCCCTCAGTTAGCTAGCCCCGGGAGCTTCTCATTGATCAGTTTCAGACCTTCTAGTGCTTAGTGAGCCCTGCATGCAGTTGCATGCATCTCATGCGCCCTCTCCCACCTACCACTTAGTTTCACTTCAGTTAGTTGAGTTATCTTTAGTTCTCTCCTTGATTTAAGGATAGACTGACTCTCAACTGACAGTATCACTCTGATGGACCTCCAGTGAGACTAGACTGCCCATTCTGACTCCAGTTAGCTCCTCATGTGCCCTCCACCGAGCCTCCTTCGTTCAGTTAGTGCCTCCATGTGCCAATTACACCTACCACACTCAGTTAGACTTAGTTTTACATCCGGTTGACAGTTACTTGTGCATTGATGACTCCACCGATGATGATGAGGACTCCTAGTTGTGCTCTAATGACACTCTATTGATCCAATGATCACTATATGAGAGGCTAATTTGAATTGCCACCTTGGAATTCGAATCCTCTCCACCATTGTACTATTTATTGTTCATATTTGTGATTAATGAATTAGTGTGTGTGAATTTATTTTGCTTCTATCTGATTTCTACAGTATTATTATTATGTTTCTCATTTACACTGCATTGACCACTCTTCTTCTATTTTCCTGCTTAATCTTCTTGTGAGGTATACATCAACTCTTATATCTGTTGTGAGGATTTTCACAATGTAGGAAGCGTAACTGTCCTCCCAGAGAATTGAGCAGTAGATGTGGATAGGGGGATTTTCCCTAGTCCAATGCCAACTCATTGAAGGGTAAGAAAAATCAACACAGACAATATATATAAGGTAGGTAGACATATAGAACTTGGGATTTTGATGGCCGGTGTCTTTTGAGCTTGAGTAATAACATCTTTGAAAGTGACAGAAAAAATATGAGCCCAGTTGAAAATTTTACCTGTTGTAGAGATGTAATGGGCCAGAGGAACCCATTCCAATTTGAAGTACTAACATGTGTCTACCCCATAGAAATGACATAGCATGGCTACCGACATATTTTACAGCTCTCTGAGAAAGACGATAGGATATTTCATGTTTGGCTTCAGGATTAAGATGCCAAGGTCAGCCATCCATGTTTTAAGTAAAACATCTGGTTCATATTTTCTCTCGAATGCCCTGATGAAGTCTTGTGTGAGTAGTTTTTGCGGGGCATTTAGGGCACAAATCCTGGCAAAGGTGTTAGGTTTGAACAAAGTGTAGACCACCTGGTTTTCATCCTTGAATGTGCTAGTCTATCATCCATTTCACCATGTCAGTGTATGGCATGACAGCAGGCCGCACAATGATAGCATGAAACTGAGAATTGATTATTTTTTGGTAAATCCAGGCCTCCTCCTTGAACTCTGAGAAGTCATCTCCGTCAAAGATACTATATATCCTAGCCCAATATAGGAAAAGAGTATCGAAAACTCGTGCATTAGTTTCTGCGTAGAAGCCAAAATTGGGGTCCTTGAGTTTCAAATCTTCCACGGTAGCCTTGGACCTGGTTCGTTTGGCCATGGAGGAAAATAGATGGTTCTGCAAATGGAAAAAAAACCTCAATTAACATTCAATATATCAACAATCGGTAAAAACCAAATCAAATATGATAAACACCTATTGAAATCTGAAGCTAATCGAGTGATCTGAAGCAATTCACTTGTAAAAACAAAGAAATATAAGGTCCCGAATTTTTAGTTCATTGTGTTGCTATGGCCAAAAATTCAAATTTTGATTAAATAAACCCTGGATTAGGACCGCATCAATAGTGCATTAATCACAAAATAATTGCCATGAAATCGACAGTTAGTGTTTAATCGATGGGTGATTTCATTAATTAGGCTCATGTTTCAAAATAAGTTTGGCGAATGTGAAAACACAAAAAAATGGACGCGAAGTGAAAATGCCAACGCAGATACCCAAAAAGGCGGGAGTCGGTTGTCAGGAAGAGGATCGGTATAATGGTTAATACATCTCGACCTTCGACTTCTGCAATACATGATCATTGGAAAAAGGTTGGGAGTCGGGAGTCGGGGATGAACAGAATACAAAAGCTGCTAATTTCCCGACCTCTAACTGTCATAAATCACTTTAAGTTGGGAAGAGTCGGGAGTCGGGAGTCGGGAATGAACTTAATACACAGGTTGATAATCTCTCGACTATTGACTTCCATGATTGGTGATGAGTTCGGAAAAGTCAGGAGTCGGAGGTCGGGAGTAGAATCAAAATTAAATTGATGGATTCCCCAACTTCTGGCTGCCGATATTCATTCAGACCAAAGCGGATTCAGGAAGTCGGAAAACTTAAATTATTTTTTAGGAATTTGTCTCCAACTTCTGACTACCGATAATAAATAAAATAAAATAAGTCAGAGTCAGAAAGATGGGATCGTTGTTGCAACCATATGATTTTGTCGACTTTTGACTTCCGACTTATATGTTCCTTAAATTGATTAAGTGAATTGAAAGTGTGGAAAGCTCAATTTATTTCAAATTTTATTATGAAATTATTATTAAGGAAATTTTGAACAAAATTAAGCAAACAAACTAAGTGCTTTCAAGAAAAATAGACTTAATAAATAAAGCAAAATTTCAATGGTAGCTCCCATCTTATCTAAACAAGATGGGATCTATTGTGGCTACAACACAACCCTCACGGGAATTGAACCTTGCACACTAGTGAAAAAATCCTTACTCCTCACCAATGGATCCAACCCCTCTAGGAAACCCAAATCTACTTTGTTTCCAATGGCCCTTGGTTGCATTTATTTGGTTGATATTTATATGTGCCTATAGTTTTCCTTAGGTTTCAATTTATATTATTTTTGTTATTTTTTTATAATTCAAATGCAACACCTCGTATTTTACCCCAAGATGTAAATATGATGTAATTATATAAAGTTTATAATCCATATACGAATGGTTTAGAATGAACAAATATATTGTAAATATGTACATTTTATTTTTAATATAAAATTCCTTGACAGCTGCAAGTGAAGAAGGATGAAGAAGAGATAGGGGTTATGATTCCATAAGTGGGGGAAGTGAGAGGTGTTAAGGGGTGATGACCCTAGTGAAATTTAAATATTCCTTAGCCTTCATTAACCTTTTTAACCGAAAGTCCTTAACCATGGTTATGAGGATCACTTTAATTAACCATGTGTTAATTATCTTAATTAAGTATTAAGAGGTGGAATGTCCCCTTTTGGGAAAACCACATGTCAAGGAAAATCCATGCATACATAAAGTTAGAAAATCATTTCATTCATTCATTCCATCTTCCAAAGAGGAAGAGCATCCATGCCATGGTCGTTAAGGCTGCCAAACCAAAGGAAGAAGAGTTTTCCATAACGTAACACTCGAGCCCACCCTAATAAATAGTATCTTATCTACCCTGGTAAACTGGTGCCTAGAACTAGGGAATTTGGCCTGCAAGGGACATTCATGGAGTCTTTTCATAGAGACTTCATGGTTGGTTTGTACTGGATTTCCATAAGGGGAAGGGGTCAACCTGAGGGATTGTGGTGTAGAGATGGGAGTACCTTCACTGGTGTTGTGAAAACTAATGGAGAATGAGTGAGGGGTTGGATTCAACTAGAGGATAGGTTCCCTTCGGTAAGGAGTGCTCTGTGAAGAGTGTGGTCATGTAATGAGGAGGAAAGAGTGGCAGTTCTTCCCTTTATATTGATAGCCCCAGCTCGAGGGTGGCATTTTTCGAAGAGATATGGCTTGACATAGTGGATACAGATGGGAGGAACATCCTTAGCTTGCAACTGGTTGGTGAAATTTTAACAGATCAGTGCATGCTATGCCATATATTGTATGGGCATACTAGTACTTATTTTTCCTTTCAGCCTTCTTCAACATTCCATACTTGTGTTCCCATAAAATATATCAATGATGAGAATCTCATTATGATGCCACTTTTACTGCCATTCCGTGCCAAGAGATGATGCCAGTTCATTGAGTTTTGTGGGGAACGACTTTGGTATGCTTCACTATTGCTCAAACGAACTCAACAAACTCTAGCTAGAATGCAGATCCTATGTTAAAGCCATAGTTGACATATTTAATGCAGTCAAGTAACAGTTTGATTCTTTTGGCCATTTCCTCCAGATGGGAGATCCAACTAAATTTGGATGATCTAGAAACTAAACTGACTTCCCTCCTTGATCATCAAGCCAACATCTCTCAACCACCAGTGTCTAAACTAAGTAAATTCCAAGGTCGCATGGTTTTGTGATCTCTCTCTTCAAGGGATACGATTATGTGGTTGTAACTTGTTTGTTTTCATAATGTGTAATTTCCAAGTATATATACAAAGGAACATTGGTTTTGTAGGATTTCAATCATCAAGAATTATTCTTTGTATTAATTAGAACCGTATATGCACAGGGGTTGTAATATGTTATGTACGTCTACTTGGATGTAGAAATTAAGAATGTGTTTGTTGTAGAATTCTAGCAGAGCACTGTAGTTTTATGCAGTGTGTGCTGGAAGAGGCAGGGCTGCCTCCCTCTAATATACACTGCATATTCATTTTTTGTTTCCTATAGATTTATTTGTCATCACATTTCTTATATTTAATTGAGTAGATAGTTGTGTTATTTCATTTAATTATTTTCTTGAAATCGTTATTCAAATTTCACATTTACTTTCATTTGTTGATGCTTTCAATTTCTAGTTTAAAGAATGAAGCGTGAAAACATGGTTCCAATAGCATGTGTGTTTGATTGCTACAGAAATATCAAACACTTGTTAACCCAGATATCTTGAAAGAGTTGTGAATACACATGACTTGAAACTACAACGTTAAGATATTCTAATTTTAAATTGTAGTATTGTAATTTTCACTTGTGTGAGTTCATTTTTCAATTTGATTAACCTACATGAATTAGTTGGGTTATCAAGTGAACTAATACTGTAGATGGTTATTGGATTAAAAACATTATTTGATCAAAAGGATTGTAACTGGTTTTTATAAACAGAACATACTTGTGTACTTGACTTTGGTTCCTAGAAGTGTCTTGTCAAACAAAAGTACTTTCAATTCCAATAGGTTAGCTTGGCATTTTCTTACCTAGTCTTGCATATATTTTGCCTACACCTCATAAGATACGAGCATCTAGATTGATAACTTAATGTATAAGAAATTTAGTTAATTAATTTCCCAACAAGGATTGTTTTGAAGGATTGGGTACACAATCAAAATTCAACAATGCTTGCCATCCATAAAAAAATGGGCAAACAAAGAGAAGAAATCAGATATTGAAAGACATTCTTCGCATGTACATTATGAACAAACGAAGTGGGAAAACTACTTGCACCTAGTATAGGTTGCTTATAACAATGATTATCGGACATCATTGAAAATGAGTCCCTTTGAGGCTCTCTATGATAGAAGATGCAATACTCTAATGAGTTGGGATAATCCAGTGAATAGAATAATGCTTGGATTGGAAATGTTGAAAGAGATGGAACAAGAGGTTATCAATATTAAACAAAAGTTGAAAACAACTCAAGATAGACAACAATGTTATGCATACAAGAACATAATGCATAAAGAGTTTAAATTTGGAGAACATGTTTATCTCAAAGTTAAACCATGAAGAAGTTCACTAAAACTTGGAACTTCTTCCAAGATTGTACCTAGATACTATGGGCTATTTGATATCCCAAAAATGATGGGGCTATTAGTGTATGAGCTTGCATTTCCTACTAACATTTAAGCACATGATGTTTACCATATTTCATGCTTAGGAAATAATTCCATGATCCTAACCATGTTATTGATTGGGTTGTGATTTAGGTGGAACCATTGGGACAATTATAGACATAACCACTATGCATCATATACAAGAAAGTAAATTGCTATAGCTAGGCCATCACTCAAGCAAAGGTGCAATGGAAACACTTTGGACCAAATTGTTAGTTTTTCATCATTTAATTCAATATGATCTAGGATTTTAACTAAGAGAACAACATGTACATCATATCAAACATAAGAAACAAGAGACAAGAGACACAAAGCATTTCACCAAGAAAAACCAAGAAGGTGAAAAACCCCACAACTTCCTCGGAGATAGAATAAGCACCAATACAAAGATCACCAAGATGAATCCCCAAAATATAAATGCATGCAACAACTACTTCTCCTTCACTTGTGCGAATTCCTCCTCTCTCTCACTAATGCGAAGTGAGTGAATGAGTGAATGCATAAATAGAGAGGTGCTCCTCTCTATTTATACTTTACCTTTACTTGCCTTTTACTCTAACTGGGCGGAACTCCCTTAGGAGAGTCTAATAACCCATTACCACTTGTTACTGGGCCGACCCCACTAGGGTGGTCTAATAACCTTTTAACCCACATGACTCATACAGGGGCGACCCCACCAAAGTGGTCTAATAACCCATCAAATATAAGTTATGACACTTACAATGTAACTTGCGACACTTGCAAATGCAAATGAGGACACTTCCAATCGGAGGAATAATACATCTCCATTGAGGATACAATAAAGTACAAATGTAATGCATACAATATACAAGTGAATATCTTCCAAAGTTACAAATACATCATCACTCCCTCTTAACTAGGAAGGTATTCTCTTGACATAGGTCATTAATACATATAGGCACAAGTATTCAATTCTGGAGCTGGATCATCATCACTGGATCATAGAGCATCATCGTCACTGCTGCTGTACTCGTCATCTCAATCAGTGGGCTATCTCTCAATTCTTCTCGTCATAGGAATTTCTACAGAGCCAACCCTTTTTCATGATGGATGTAGGCCTAGCCTCCTGTAGGTATTCATCATCTCTGCGAGCGTGCCATCCTGTGGAATCCTCAAGGTTGATTACGTGCATCAACAAAACCTTGAAAGAGCATCCCAGGACTGATTACGAGCTTACTGCTCAACCTATCAGATATCCCAGGGAAATTTTACATGTGACCACCAAAAAACCTTAAAAGAGCATCCCAGGAATGTTTATGTGTAATATCCCGATTTTGACCCTATTGCATTAAAATTGTAAATGATGTAAATATTGTTATTAATCATGGTGAGGAGCTCAAGGCCAAGGCCCCGCCATCGATTTAGCATTTTATGTATCGACGATTAAAATAGATGCCTATGGTTCTTGTGCTGGACATGCACAATGTAAATTAATACATCATGTACATACAAATTTTAATGAAATACCCACAACTAGCTATGCAATGCAACAAAGAGATGGGGGCATGATTTTTATAAGGAATAGGGAGGGAAATTATTCAAACCCTTGAGCCAATGGTGCTAACCCATGTGTCAATGAGAAAATCCATAAACCACCAACTACCCATTTTGGCTTATGCACCCAATCATTAAATTCTTCCAAGAGTTGGTTGAGGCAGTTAATGCCCTGGGAGTGGAGAAGTATGGCAGTCAAATTCTTGTATGGGAAAGCCATCAACCTGGGAATGGGTATTTTTCCTTCTTGGGCAAGAAAACACCCACAAATTGCCTTCCCAAGCCATTATGCAGGATCAGACTTCACTCTCTCACATTTTGGAAGCTTGCTGGGCGTTTTTCTCATGAAGTATGTTGTAAATTCGTTGGTTTTCAAGCTGAGAATCCCATTTTTTTGATGGTTGGACTGTGGGGAAAGAAGAGAATCCATTGGAAAGCTCAATAGATAAGTTTTGATAGCTTGTTGTTCCATTATTGTTGTGAAATCGTTTTTGAATTTCCAGATTTGGTTTTCATTATGGAAAAATCATTTTTGTGAACCCAGCAGTTATCTCCTACCTCATAAATAATTTTTGAATGTTCCCATTAATGACTGTGTGAAGGTTGTTTTGGCCCTTGAATGCCCAAGCCTTTGCCCTCTCACGCAGTCTACGCTAGCTGGGTCTTTTCCCATCACGTTTTTCATCTATCTTCTGCATTTTCCATGCCTAGGAACTCATTTTTGTATTGCACAATGGTTGGGAGGAAGGGAGCCACGAAATTGGGGTTTATGGAGGCCGTTTTTGTCCCTTGAGTGCCCACAAACATTTCCTGGAAACGGTTTTGTTCTCCCAGGGTGATTCCCCAATTGTCGTTTCGTTTTTGGTTGCCCAACGTTTTTCTTCATGCCCAGAAATTGTGGTTTTGCTGTTATGTGCATACCTGTTTTGGTTTTAACCTGTGAGCTAGAAATTTGGAGTGGTAGTGGACAGAATTGGCTTAATAAAGCTAGTGAAGGGAGTAACCTCTCAGAAAGATCAAGAGGGCTTTGGCTACTTTTCTATGTACACCCTGAGAGCACTAGAAAGGAAGGTATGGCTTGAGGGACTGTGTAGCAGTGAAGAGAATACTTCCTTGTGTTGGGTGTGTGGGTATTGTGGGTGCCAAGTTAGATAGATCTTGTAGAGGTATCCATGGCTCTGTCCTGGAGCTCACTAGCTTAGCAATTCTTCCTTTCCGTTTCCTAGCAGCCTGATAAACCCAATCGTAGATTGGCTTGGCTCATTTTGGTGCATGTTTGGCTATGTGTGAATCTGTTGTTCCCTTGTTCCTTGTATAAATCATGCCCATCTCGGGGGTGGAAGTTGTATCAAGAGATTGATAAGCACAGTTGGCCTATGGTTGGGTGGAACGTTGCAATTTCATAGCTGGTTGCTCAGGACTACTTTGTTGAAGATAGGTACTCTCATGTATTTAAATTCTGCAATGTATTTATTCAGTGGCTGTCATGAAAATGTTGAACGTATGTTAGATATTAAACATGATTTATTTTTTATTCCGCTGTGTTCAATTACAATATGCATATGTACATGTCTTTTTCTATCAATAAATGAACTTTTACTTATGGGATATGGGGCTAGATGCCCGGAATCAAAGTCATGTTCTCTCACTTGCTTGGGATGATGGGAGGGGATGCCACATGATGTGCCTAGCACGACCGAAAATATCTCTAAAGAGCATCCCAATACTTTTACGTTCCTAGCAAAACCTATCGGATCTCCAGGACTGATTACATGTGGTCTGGAAAAACCTCGAAAGAGCATCCCAGGACTGATTACGAGCTTACTGCTCAACCTATCGGATCTCCCAGGGAAATATTATATGCCACGGACAAAACATCGAAAGAGCATTTTCCATATCTCCCAGGGAACTATTATATTCCATAGGAAAAACCTCGCAAGAGTATCTACAAATCTGCCAGGGAAAGATTATATGTCCCTCCAAGCAAAACCTCGAAAGAGCATTTTCCAGATCTCCCAGGGAACTATTACATGCCATAGGAAAAACCTTGCAAGAGTATCTGCAAATCTCCCAGGGAAATATTATATGCTTATCGCACAACCTGTCCACGGCCACGGAGTATCATCTTGATACTCATGATCAGCCTAATCATCCTCGCACGGAGCATCATCCTGATGATCATGGTCACACTGATCATCATCATACAGTGCATCATCCTGATGCACATCATCTGGAGCATCGACTTGATGCTCATCACACATGATCTCATCCTGATCATCATCATATAGTACATCATCCTAATGCACATCATCATCATATGATCATCCTGATCAGGGATAATTTTAAGGACCCATACTTATTTAAAAGTGTATAAACCTTGGTGAATCTTACCAATTCTTAGAATGTCAACTATAAAATATTTGGCGATATTTTTCTATAATTATTTCAATTTATAAGGATTTTATATAATAATTTGGCGATTTTTAGAGTGAAAAAAGTTTACCCCATCAAAATTGGGCAAAATGGGGCTTCAAAAAATGCAAATTGGCGAATCTTTTTTTGGAAAAAAAATTGGAAAAATAGCCCATGGGCTAAATTTCGCCCCTAAAATTATCCTTGATCCTGATCATCATCATAGCATCATCCTGATGCATATCATCATCACATGATCATCCTCATCATCATCATAGAATCGTCCTGATGCATATCATCATCACATGATCATCCTGATCATCATCATAGCATCGTACTGATGCATATCATCATCATAGCATCGTCCTGATGCATATCATCATCACATGATCATCCTGATCATCATCATAGCATCATCCTGATGCATATCATCATCACATGATCATCCTGATCATCATCATCTGGAGCATCGTCCCGATGCTCATCACACATCACTAACATCCACAGCCATGGGAAGGATCCTCCTACCACCATGCTTGGAATGGCTGCTGCAAATGTGTCCCATCACTTCCTCCTCGAAGTATATTCTAACTGAAGAACACTAAGCCTCTCTCTAAAGTACTCGAACTTCACTCTAGCTAGTGGTTTGGTCAACACATTTGCAATCTGCTCATCCATCGCAACATACTGGAGCTTCACTGCTCATCTCTCCAACATATCCTTTATATAGTGATATTTGATCTCTATATGCTTCGACTTGTCATGGAACACTGTGTTCTCTGACAACTTCACACAACTCTGGTTGTCACAATAGATACAAGTAGCATCAAACTGGAGATCAAATAAATCAGACAGTAGCTTCCTTAGCCATACTGCCTCACAACTAGCCGAACAAGCTACAACATACTCTGCTTCGGTTGTACTCAGTGCTACGCAGGACTGCTTCTGCTAAACCAAGAGATCACCCCTGATCCCAAATTGAAGCAGCACCCCGAAGTGCTCTTCCTATCTGCAGCATTTCCTGCCCAATCTGGATCAACATAACCCTCCAGGTTAACCTTTTTATTCGCATCATACTTGAGCCCATAATCAACCGTACCCTTCAGATACCTCAAAATATGATTTACAGCAATGAGGTGAACATGTCTAGGATCCGTCAGGAACTGGCTCAATGTGTTCACCGCAAATCAAATATCTGGTCTCGTGCTCGTCAAGTACATCAAGGACCCAATCATCTGACGATACATCATGGCATCAACCGACTCTGATGAAGCATCACTCAATAGCTCCAGGTTTGATGCCATAGGTGTGGCCATGGACTTGCAGTCCATCATCCCAAACCGCTTCAGGATCTCTATTGCATACTTCCCTTGTCCAAGGAAGATTCCATCTGCACTCTGTCACACCTCCATGCCTAGAAAATAATGCATCATACCCAATTCCTTCATCTCGAACTCCGCAACAAGATTCCTCTTTGTATCAACAATCAACCCAATCTCACATATCACAAACAAGTCATCTACATACAGTAGGAGTATCACTGGATTGCCTTCCTCAACCTTGTAGTAAAGGTTGGAATATGCTTTACTCTTGGTAAATCCCAAATTAGACAGGAAGCTGTCTATCCTGTCGTACCAAGTCCTTGGTTCTTGTTTCAAACCATACAAGGCTTTCTTCAATCTGCACACATATGACTCCATGTCATGTGTCTCAAAACTTAGTGGTTGCTCCACATACACTTCCTATTCGACTACATCATTCAAGAAAGTTGTCTTGACATCCATCTGGTGTATCTTCCACTTCATCATTGTAGCCAAAGCAAGTACTGTTCTGATGGAAGTGTATCTGGCTACAGGTGCAAAATTTTCTTCATAATCTATCCCTTCTTTCTAAGAGAAGCCACGAGCCACAAACCTTGCCTTGTATTTCTCTATGCTACCATCTGCAGCATGCTTGATCTTGTAGATCCACTTGGAAGTCACAACAGCCTTCCCTTCTGGTCTTGAGACCACATCCCAGACACCATTCTTCATGATCGACTGGTACTCCTCGATCATGGAATCCTTTCATTCCTTTCTTTCTGTCGCTTCTTCATAGTTGGCAGGTTCCTGTGGGTATTTCATCTTGCGTTCTTCATATTCGTCTGGAATCGCTTCTTCCATTTACTATATTTATGATCTTGGGAACTTTAGGTTCTTCAAAATATTCAATAGGTAGCTTTATGGATTTGTTGTATGTTGAGTCTTCGTCGCTTGAAACAAGTCTCTCTTGTAGGTGATGGTATACAATCTTTCCTGCAAGTCAAGTTCAATTGCATGATTATAAACTTCTCATAGTTTTCAGAACAAATTCTTACGCATAAAGACATATGTCATACAATCATGCAATTATCTTAGCCAATGCTTCAATAAAACACTTATACATATCCTGTAACTTTCTAGATTCCTTCCATCTCTACCAGAACATTATTAAGAGTGTGCACAACTCCCAACATGCTAGCAAAGAGGTTTCATTCTAGATAAGTAGCAATGGAATGGTGTACAGTACCATAGGCCGCTTACCCATTACTTGCATATTAGTAGTATCTTGTTCATTAATGCAACTTTTCTAATATGCATAATATAAATCCTAAATCTAGGAACATAAGTATGTACATGACTGAACAACATTATTTAAGTAATCATATATACAAGAAATGACAATTCAAATACTTATCTTTGTTTGGTTGTTGGGTGGACTCCCTCTCAATCTTTGCTTCCTTGCAGGAACTACTGGAGTGTGCTCCCTCTTGATCTTTGCTTCCTTTATGATATCATTTATGTCTTTCAACTTATATCCATCCCGGAACACTATGCATACTTAAGTGTGCACTAGTGTCATCATTGTGTCATCCTCAAGATCTCATACATAATCATACATTCATTAGTATAATCTCAATACTATCAAAACATTATGATTCTAAATAATCTTAAACATGTATGGTCATGGTCATTTCATACACAGGTAATTTATCACAAGTGTTAGTATTCAAGGTTTCAGGGAGGACTTCTTTTACTCATGCATATTCTTATTTGACCATAGGAATCTTCTAGTTTTTCATATCATTAATCAAACTAAGAAGCATAATATGCATAAACCCATGATTACTCAAACCTATAACTTCATGAATAATCATTATCAATCATACAAAAAGTATACTTATATAAGATCCTAACACAAGGTAGGATTCTAACTTGATATAGGAAAAACATACCTGGATTATCATGCTTGCTAGTTATGTATAACATACCCACATAATGTCTTCTTGTTCTCTTCAATGACTTGTGCTAGTAACCTGCATATCTCATAAGTTAACCATTGTGTAACGTCCCCATTTTGACCACCATTGCATTAAATCGTAAATTATGTAAATATTTTTATCTAATCATGGTGAGGAGCTCAAGGCCAAGGCCCCGCCATTGATTTAGCGTTTTTATGTATCAGCAATTAAAGATATATGCCTATGGTTCTTGTGCTGGGCGGGCACAATGTAAATTAAGACATCACGTAAATACGAATTTTAATGAAATACCCACAACTAGCTATGCAATGCAACAAAGAGATGGGGGCATGATTTTTATAAGGAATAGGGAGGGAAATTATTCAAACCCTTGAGCCAATGGTGTTAATCCATGTGTCAATGAGAAAACCCATAAACCCTCAACTACCCATTTTGGATTATGCACCCAATCATTAAATTCTTCCAAGAGTTGGTTGAGGCAGTTAATGCCTTGGGAATGGAGAGGTATGGAAGCCAATTTCGTGCATGGGAAAGCCATCAACCTGGGAATTCATATTTTTGCTTCTTGGGCAAGAAAACATCCACGAAATGGTTCCCAAAGCCATCTTTCACCCATGGCCTTTGCCCTCTCACGCAGTCTGAATTAGTTGGGCTTTCCCCATCACGTTTTTCATCATTTTCCTACATTTTTCCATGGCTGGGAGCTCGTTTTTGTGTTACACAGTGGCTAGGAGAGGAGGACCACGATTTGGGGCTGTTATGGAGGTCGTTTTTGCCCCAAAATGTCCATGGACGTTTTTTTGAAAACAAATTTGGCTTCCCAGGGTTGTTCCCCATCTTCCATTTTCGTTTTTGGGTTTCCCACGTTTTTCTGAAACTGATAGAAACCCCATTTTGGGCATCCCACCGTAGAAACGTTTTTCTTCATGCCCAGCACTTATACTTTTGTTGTTATGTGCATCCCTATTTTGGTTTGAACCTGTGAGCAAGGAATTTTGAGGGGTAGTGGACAAAATTGGCTTGATAAACCTAGTGAAGGGAGTAACCTCTCAAAAAGATCAAGAGGGCTTTGTCTACTTTTCTATGCACACCCTGAGAGCACTAGAAAGGAAGGTATGGCTTGAGGGACTGTGTAGCAGTGAAGAGAATACTTCCTTGTGTTGGGTGTGTAGGTATTGTGGGTGCCAAGTTAGATAGATCTTGTAGAGGTATCCATGGCTCTGTGCTTGAGCTCACTAGCTGGAGCAGACACGGAGCGAAAAATACTTCTAAACCCACATTGTACTCGAATTAAGCCACAAATAATTGATTATAAATTGAATGATGATTTTTACAATAAAAGAGAAAACCTTTTTATAGGTTTAAACACACCGTTTCAAAGGAACGGTGTGTCCCTACGATTTCACTAAGTAATATTACATTTAATATTTGAATTAATTGTTCTTTAAATATTTAGATACATGACATTGCCGTTGTCTTTTAAAATGCTTTGTCCTCAAAGTAGGGGTAAAGACGGGCATTGTTGGCGAAACTGTTCTGTCTCCCATGATGCGTCTTCATCTGGAAAAAATTTCCACCTAATGAGATATTCCTTGAGTGTTCGAGAACGAAGTCTTCTTTCTCTGGTTGCAATGATTGCCTCTGGTTCCAAAATGATCTTCCCTTCATCATCTAACATAGGAAGTATTGTTTGCATTGTTTGATGTTGCCCCAACATTTTCTTGAGACATGATACGTGGAAGACATTGTGGATATGACTTTTAACAGGTAATTGTAATTCATAAGCAACTCGACTAATCTTTTTGGTGATCTGATATGGTCCATAGAACTTTGGGGCCAACTTGTTTTTTCCTCTTTGTTTAAGAGATATATGTTTATAAGGTTGGAGCCTTACGAATACCCAGTCTCCTACTTCAAATTATCTCTATGTCCTACGTTGATCGGCTTGTTGCCTCATATGGTTTTGTGCCGTGACTAAGTTGTCTCTGAGTAATTCAATTGCCTTTTGAGTTTTCTCTAGTTGGTACCTTACTTCCGGAACATTAGTGTTGCATAGAACCAATTCCTTCCAATTTGGAGGTTCATACCCATATAAGGCTTGGAACGGAGTCATTTTTGCCGAGGTGTGGTATGTTGAATTGAACCACCATTCGGCTAGATGTAACCATTGAGACCATTGGTTTTTCTTATCTGTTACAAAACAACGTAGATAGGCTTCTAAGCATTTGTTTACGACTTCAGTCTGAACATCAGTTTGGGGGTGATAAGCTGAGCTCATATTGAGTGATGTGCCCACTTGTTTGAAAAATGCCCTCCAAAATTTCCCATTGAATTTTGCATCTCTGTCACTGACAATGACCTTTGGAAAGCCATGTAATTTGTAAATATTGTTGCAAAATACATCTGCAATTTGTTTAGCCATGTCTGTCTTTTTTATTGCCATGAAGTGTGCAAATTTGGTTGATCGATCAACCACTACAAAGATTTTGTCCTTTCCTTCTAACGGAGGTAACCCATCGATGAAATCCATTGATATCTCTTCCCATTTCTGGTTTGGAATGTGTAGGGGATGGAGTAACCCTAGGGTTAAAATATTTTCGCTTTAGTTCCTTTGACATTTGTCACATTCTGCCACATATTGCTGGATATCTTTTTGCATCCCCTTCCAGAAAAATGACCTTCTTGCATTATAGTAAGATTTGAAAAATCCTACATGTCCTGCCACTGCTGAATCAGGGGATTCCTTCATTACCTTAGCCTTGAATTTAGAGTTTGATTTTAAATAGATCCTCCCTTTATACCAAAGGATATCGTTTTTCCATTCAAATTTGGTGTTGTGATTGGGATCATTAATTATAATGCTTGTTTATGGGTCCTTGGCATATTCGCTTCGTATTTCACCTAGCCATTCTGGGATTACAACTGAAATGGAGTAAGAAGTCATATCTTCATCTCTTCTGGAGAGAGCGTCTGCGACTACATTCTCCTTCCCTTTTTTGTGTATTATTTCCATGTCGAAAGCAGCAATTTTTTCTATCCATTTATGTTGTTCTGTGGATAGTGTCTTCTGTTGAAGTATATATTAATGACTATTGTGGTCTGTGCGGATCATGAATTTTCTACCCAGGAGGTATTGTCGCCACTTTGCTAAGGCATGTATAATGGATAGCATTTCCTTATCGTATGTAGACTTCAATTGTTCTAGTTTATTTAGTTTTCTACTCTCAAAAGCTATTAGGTGCTCATCTTGCATTAGTACTGCTCCCAAACCATAACCTGAAGCATCACATTCTATTACAAAGGGTTTGGAGAAGTCTGGGGTAGCTAGTACAGGTGTGGAGGACATAATTCTTTTCAATGCCTCAAAAAACTTGTCTGCTTCTTCACTCCATTGGAATGCATTCTTTTTTAGAAGGTTGGATAAGGGAGCAGTAATGTGTGCATAATTTCAGATGAACCTTCTGTAATATCCGGTTAGCCCGATGAATCCCCTTAACTTAGAGATGTTAGTGGGTTTGGGCCACTCTGTGATTGATTTGATTTTTTCTGGGTCCACCTTGACTCCTTCCTTGGATATTATATGACAAAGGTAGTGCACTTCCTCCTTACCAAACGTGCATTTGGACATCTTAGCGTAGAATTGATTTGCTTTTAAGATGGCTAGTACTTGTTCGAGATGTGTGAGATGTTCCTTCCATGTTTTGTTGTATATGAGGATGTCATCGAAAAAAACTAATACAAACTTTCTTAAGAATGGCTAAAATAAGTTATTCATGGTAGCTTGAAACGTTGTTGGGGCATTAGTTAGCCCAAAAGGCATTACTTTAAACTTGTAATGACCTTCATGGGTTCAGAAAGCTATTTTTGCCACATCTTCTAGCCTTACTCTGATTTGGTAATATCCCGACCTTAAGTCTAATTTCGAGAAGTACTTTGCGCCATGAAGCTCGTCCAACATTTCATCAATGAATGGAATGGGGAATTTGTCTTTAATAGTTATCTTGTTTAGTCCTCTGTAGTCGATGCATAGTCTAAAAGACCCGTCCTTCTTTCGTACTAGTACTACTGGTGTAGCATAAGGACTCCAACTTTTTGTAATCACTCCACACTTTAGCAGATCATGGATTAATCTTTCAATCTCTGTCTTGTGGTGGTGTGGATACCTATAGGGTTTAACATTGACGGGGATTGATCCAGACTTGATTTCTATGACATGTTCGATCTTTCTGTTTGGTGGTAACTCCATGGGGAGATCTTCAAATACTTTTTTGTACTTTTGGATTAGTCCTTGGATCTCTGGTAGACTTGGTTTAACCGCTTCTGAAGTTAATAATTCCATCTCTCGGCATTGTACAACATATGCAGGTGCTCCCTTTCAAATTAGCTTCTCCATTTTGTGGGATGACACAATTTGTGTGCGAGGGGGTTGGAAACCATACAACTTATATTTTTCTCCTTGCCACCTGAACTTAATAAAGTGTTCTTGGTGGTTGGCTTTGTAGGTACCTAGTGTTTGCAGCCACTGAATTCCTAATACGGCATCAACTCCCCCTAAGGGTACTGCATAGAATTCTGACTCAAGGTTATAATTTTGTAATTGAAACTTAACTTTGTGGCATTTTCCCACCTTTTCGATCTTCTTCCCATCTGCGACCATTACCTTCATGTTGGGTACTGGATATATGAAGAGGTTAAACCTCTTTGCAACACTTATATCGATAAAATTATGGGTACTTCCTGTGTCCACTAGGACAACAATGTTGTTATTCTTGATATGCCCCTTAATTTTTAATGTTTGTGGCTGATGGATTCCGGTTATGGCCGCAATTGATATCTTGGGTGTGTCTTCATCTTCTGTCTATGAGGGAGGATTTTGGAGGTCACTTGTATCTTCTGTGTTAGAGTCATCACTGTCTGATTTTTCTTCCTCTTCTACTTCACATTGATATAGGTTTTTGGTTTCTTTATTCAAACACCTATGTCTTGGGTCCCATTTCTCTCCGCAGTACTTACACTTCCCTTCTTTCATTCGTTGGGATTCTAGACTGGTTTTGTTGTCACTTCTTAGCTGCGGTGGCCGATATTTTGTGTCAGATTTGGTATTTTGGACGAACCTTTGATCTTTATCATGGCTTTTGTTCCAAGTTTTTTTTAATTTTTCCTCAATGATTTTTGCCTTACGTCTGGCCTTGTCTAGGTTTGATACATTTAGTAGTTCTAGTTCATCCCTGATATATGATTTCAACCCGTACACATAAGTTTGTAGACGTTGACTGTCTATGACTTCCGGCACACGTGTCGCTAGGGTTTCCCATTCATCGGTGTATTCATCGACGTCACCTTTCTGTTGTAGTCTGGTGAGCTTTGCGAAGAAGTATTTTTCTTTTAAATCTTCAAACCTCTTAAAGAAGTCGTTTTTAAATGTGTTCCAATTAGGCTTAGTTGTTCGTGTTGTGACCTTCCACCACATATACCAATTGTATGCCCAACCTTCTAGTTGTATCGAAGCATATTTTATCATTTCTTCTTCCGACTTGATATTATGTACGAAGAAAAATTCTCCTGCCTTGTTGATCCACGCCACGCTCTGTTTTGGTTCGCCATCGAATTTTGACAATTCTAATTTAGGTTTCATTTGATATCCACCTATTGTTTGTTTAGGATGTCGAGAATGTTCGTGACCGGCCTCTTCTTGTGGGATTTCCCCTTTGGGAGGAATTGTATTATGATCATTTGTATTTTTTGAACTGAAGGATGGTTTATTTTCCCCTGGCACGTTGCCTGTTATTATGTTTAAATATTCCTGGATGTTGCTGAATTTGGTTTCGAACTCTTCTGACATCTCTATTTTTACTCCTTCTATCTCCCATGCGATTTCCCTTTTGACGGTGCCTGATAGTTCATCGTGTAGCTCTGTTTTGAATTGGTCGAGCTTTGAGAGTATCCCTTCAATATTTTTAGAGTCTCGAGCTAGGTTTTTCTCAAAATTATCCATTCGGTTCTTGATTTCATTCATCTGTGACATTTTCCTTGTGCAGGGAGGAATTTTGAAATATAAAGGTAAAAATCTATATATATATATATATATATATATTTTTTTTTATAAAAAAAAACTTTTAATAAATAAATTATTATATAATAAGAATATTATTATTATAATAAGAATTTTATTTATTAATTTTGAATTTGAAAATGTGTGCAGGTGGGAGGGTCGGTGGCGATGGGAAGCATTGGGGAGAGGCCACGGTTGGATGGAAGGGAGGGTGCAGGGGTTGGAGTGAGGGCGGAGTGTAGGTAGCGATAGGAGTGGTGGACGTGTGGAGGGAGCACGGGGAGGAAGAGCGGCGGAACTGGAAGGAATGACGTGTGAGGGGAAACGCAGGGAGGAGAGGTGGAGAATGCGTGAGGTATGAGGAGGGCGGTGAAGGAGCACAGAGAATGAGATAAATGCGTGGAGGGTGAGGATGAGGGAGAAATGCGTGAAGGAAGGTGGCGGGAGATGGAGCCGAGGAGGAAAATATGGGAACGCGTGAATCTGGAACTATGCGATGGAGAATGGAGGAGAATACAGTAGGAGCCGAATGAGGCTCTGATACCACTTGGAGCAGACACGGAGCGGAAAATACTTCTAAACCCACATTGTACTTGAATTAAGCCACAAATAATTGATTATAAATTGAATGATGATTTTTACAATAAAAGAGAAAACCTTTTTTTAGGTTTAAACACACTGTTTCAAAGGAACGGTGTGTCCCTACGATTTCGCTAAGTAATATTACATTTAATATTTGAATTAATTGTTCTTTAAATATTTAGATACATGACACTAGCTTACCAATTCTTCCTTTTCCATCTCCTAGCCACCTGATAAACCCAACTGCTGATTGGCTTGGTTGATTTTGGTGTATTTTCGGCTATGTGTGAGTCTATTGTTCCCTTCTTCATTGTAGAAATCATGCCCATCTCGGGGGTGGCAGTTGTATCAAGAGATCGATAAGCACAACTGGCCTATGGTTGGGTAGAACGTTACAGATGCATAGCTGGTTGCTCAGGGACTACTTTGTTTTAAGATAAGTACTCTCATGTGCTAATTATGTATTGTTTTAATTGATGAATGACATGAATATCTTGAATGTATGATGGATGTGTAATAGAATTTAATTTTGCTATGTTTTCAAATATTTATGCATTTGCATATGTCCATCTACATTTTATATGAATGTTGTTTACTAAGTATGGGGCTAGATGTCTGGAATTAGAGTGATGTTCTCTCCCTTGCTTGGTCTGATGGGTGGGGACATTACAGAATGGTATCAGAGCTTATAGTTCAACACTACGGCTGTTGGGCCCTTCATAGAGATATGTATGTATGTAATATTTGAAGTTAAAATGAATTAGAGAAACCTAAATATCTCATGGATTCTATTGATTAGAATGGGAAATCATTTCCATGACTGTTTTGGGGATTCTTGCAAAACTGTTGCATTAATTTCATGCTATGAAAGTGAGGAAGGAGGGAGAAAATCCTTTTTCAGAGGTGCAAGTTATTGGCATCCTTTCACTGTTCTGCTATATGCGAACTAGGATCTATAAGTAGCTCACCTCTGTAAGGAAACAAAGGACATATTTCAAGAAGAGAACTCTAATTGTCTTTGAAAATTTTGCAAAAAAATTTCTAACTATTTTTTTGAGTTTTCTGCCAAGGCTGTGGTGGCGGCGAAAAACAGGTTAACTTTGCACGACACGGTGGCGAAAGTTAAGCTAACTTTCTGCCCGCACGGCGGCAAAAGTTAGGCTAACTTTTTGCGTGCAAGGCGGAGAAAGTTAGACTAATTTTCTGCACGCGCGGCAACGAGAATTGGGCTAACTCTTGCGACTCTGTCGGCAAAGATAAGCCCAAAAGCGCCGCAACAGTCGGCGAAATAGTTGTTAATTCGACGCCAAAAGATAGAAAAAAAAATTCAAAAATTTTCCCAAGGGCTATGGCGACGGCGAAAGTTAAGCTAACTTTCTACGCGCGCGGCGGCGAAAGTTAGGCTAACTTTCTGCGTGCACGGCGGCAAAAGTTAGGCTAACTTTCTGTACGCGCGGCAGTTAAAGTTGGACTAATTTTCTGCACACTCGGCGGAGAGAATTGGGCTAACTCTTGTGACTCTATCGGCAAAGATAATCCCAAAAGCGCCGCAACGGTTAGCGAAATAGTTGTTAATTCGACGTCGAAAGATAAAAAAAAAATTTCAAAATTTTGCCCAAGGGCTGTGGCGGCTAAGTTAAGGTCAAACTCCTGCGTGTGTGGCGGCAGAGTTTACGTTAACTTCTGCATGCGTGGCGGCAGAATTAATGTTAAATTCTGCGTGCGCGGCGATAGAATTAATGTTAACTTCTGCGTGCGTGGCGGTAGAATTAATGTTAACTCCTGTGTGTGCGGCGACAGAATTAACGTTAATTTATGCGTGAGCGGCGGCAGAATTAGCGTTAATATCTGCGATGCACGCGGTGGCAACTTAGCGATAGGAGCCGCGCCACCCGCGGTAATTTTAAGGATAAAATATGCGACGTGCGCGGTGCATAGCGGCAAAAATAACCTTAACATCCGCGACAACGGCGGAAGATTTTAGCTTAAAATTCCGCGACACGGGCGGCACTTTTTAAGCTAAATTTATGTGACAATGGTGGCCATTTTAACCTTAATAATTGCGCCAAGCAGAAAAATTCTATGATTGGACAAAGTTTTCAATATGGAATTTCCCCACATACATGCAAATAATTTATAGCATTATAATCCAGCTAACAGTTGTGTTTATAAACACATTTTGCAGAACTATAGTCACATCAAAGCAACATTCCAGATAAGTGCAGTTGGAAATTTCTGGTCTTGGTTGGGCCAAGAATATCAACATCATGGATGATGCACAGGATCCCTATGAGCCTGAGATAGATGCCATGGGGGAAAATATACATGTTGAGAATTCTGAAACAGAATCCAATGGGAGAAGAAATCGAGAGACTCCCCCAAATATTGCAGCCACCATGAGGAGCCTAAGGGTGGAGTTGCAAAGATGTAGAGAAGATAATGAGAGGATGATAAAAGCTCATGAAGAACAAAATCAGTTGAATGCAACCATGCTACAGAGTTTGACATACATCCAAAGGCAAATAAACTGTGGGCATCAGATATCAAATCCAGAAAAGAGTGGGAGTATTTCAAAGAGAAATTCCCGCAAGAGGTCCAATATCTCAAGAAGAGTTTCTAGAGACAGAACCTATACTCCAGAAATCTCTTCTAGAGGATCATCTGACTCTGAAGGATCCATTGAGGTTTCAAGCTCTTCATCTCGCAAGAATAAGAGGAAAAGGCATTACAAGAACAATTCACATGGGGAATTTAAGAAGGCAAAACCTCCTACATTTGATGGAGAGGTAAAGTCTGTTCAAGAAGTTGAAGCTTGGATTCTTGGGATGAGAAAGTATTTCCAAGTCCAAGACTACTCTGGAAATATGAAGGCAAGGGTTGCCATCTTCAACCTGAATGGAAGAGCATCTATATGGTGGGAACACATCAGGCAAGTGAAGAAGATAAATGAAAGAAAGATTGGGTGGAAGCAGTTCAAGAAATACTTCAAGCAGAAGTACCTCTCTGATAGGTACTATGATGACAAGATCAAAGAGTTCCATGAGCTGAGATTGGGACAATTGACCATGGAAGAGTATGCAAACAAGTTCTTGGAACTGCTGAGGTATGTCAAGTATATTCGAGATGATAAGGTGAAAATTCAGCGTTTTCTAAGTGGGCTACCTTAGTCATATAAAGATAGGATTGAATTTGATGAGCCTCGAACTCTAGAGGAGGCAATAAGGAAGGCCAAGTATTGCTATGATCAAAACAAAAGCAAACTTGATTTCCATAAGGCATGGAAGGACAAGAAGAATGAGAAGTTTGACCAAAGGAAGAAAGGTTTCAAACCTCCTCATACCAAAAATCAGCAAAGGTAGCCATCACAAGTTGTGACTAAGCCAACTAGGATGATGGGAGACAAGCCAAGAGAACCACTTCAATGTTGGGGTTGTGGAGGAGACCACATGCTTAGGAACTGTCCACATCGGAATGGGAATGCAAATCAAGTTCACAACATCCAAGGAGCTGAAACTGTGGGTCAAGTGGCGAGGACAATCCCTAGAATCTATGCAACACTAGACGACCTCCAGGCAGATCATCAATCAACTGTTGTTGAAGTTGAAGGTAAGATTGCTAAGCAATCTGTTTCTATTTTGATTGATCCTGGATCTACTCACAGTTATATCACTCCTAAAATTGTTGAGATTTGTGCTTTTAAGAAATCAAAGCATAGTAAATCATGGTTAGTTCAACTAGCCACTGGAACCAAGAGAAAAGTCAATGAAATTATAGAGAAGTGTCCCTTAGAGATGGATGGGCTATTCACTTATGTAAATCTGAATATTTTTCCACTTGGTTCCTATGATATTCTCATTGGGATGGATTGGTTAGAGGCACACAGGGTTAAACTTGACTGCTACAATAAAACTTTTGAATGCATGGATGAAGAAGGAAACTCAAGGGTTGTAAAAGGAATTCCAAAGGTGACTTATGTTAGGCAGGTTTCAGCCATGCAGCTGAAGAAGTTCTGTAGAAAGGGTTGTCAATTGTATGCAGCCCATGTTTTGGAGGCAACAGAGAATGAAACTCTTAAGTTGGAGGACTATCACGTATTACAGGAATTTAGGGATGTTTTCCCTTATGAGATTCCGGGACTTCCTCCAAAGAGAGACAGTGATTTTACAATTGAACTTGTGCCAGGAGCAGCACCAGTGTCCAAGACACCCTATAGGATGAGTACACCGGAATTGCTAAAATTGAAATTGCAATTACAAGAGTTGTTGGAAAAGAAATATATCAGGCCAAGTGTGTCCCCGTGGGGAGCACCTGTTCTATTTGTGAGAAAGAAAGATGGAACACTCAGGTTTTGTATTGACTACAGGCAGTTGAACAAGGTCAATGTGAAGAACAAATACCCATTGCCCTGAATTGATGACATTTTTTATCAAATGAGAGGAGCAAAGGTATTTTCAAAGATTGACTTGAGGTCTAGTTACCATCAGGTAAGAATCAAAGAGGAAGATATTCATAAGACAGCCTTTAGAACAAGATATGGACACTATGAGTTTGTAGTGGTACCATTTGGTCTCACAAATGCACCAGCTACATTCATGTGTCTCATGAATAGTGTTTTTAGCAAGTATTTGGACAAGTTCGTTCTTGTATTTCTAGACGACATTCTCATCTATTCTAAGAATGAAGAAGAGCATGAAGAACATTTGAGAATGACATTGCAATTGCTAAGGGAGCATAAGCTGTATGCAAAGTTAAGCAAATGTGACTTTTATAAAGATAAAATTCATTATTTGGGTCGCATTATCACAGATGAAGGAATATTGGTGGACCCTAAGAAGATTGAAGCCATTATGAATTGGCCAACTCCAAGGAATGTGACAGATGTGAGATATTTTATGGGCCTTGCTAGTTACTACAGGATGTTTATTGAAGGATTCTCCAAGGTCGCAAACCCGATCACTTCTTTGCAAAAGAAGGGAATAAAGTTTGAATGGTCACCAAGATGTGAGGAAAGTTTCCAACGGTTGAAGAATCTTCTTACGAGTGCACCAATTTTGAAAATTGCAGACCCAGAAAAAGACTTTGTGGTGTGTACCAATGCATGCAATCAAGGACTGGGAGGAGTTCTTATGCAAGACAACCACGTGGTATGCTATGAGTCGATAAAGTTGAAGGAGCATGAGAAAAACTATGCTACTCATGATTTAGAACTTGCAGCCATAGTACATGCTTTAAAGATGTGGAGGCATTACTTAATGGGCATGAAATTTGAGCTAAGGACAGACCATTGTGGCCTGAAATACTTGTTTGATCAGCCAACTTTAAATGATAGGCAAGCTAGATGGTTGGAATTTTTGTGTGAATTTGATTTTGAGATCTAACACATAAAAGGGAAAGAGAACAAGGTGGCTCATGCACTTAGCAGGAAAGTACATGAAATTCATGTGGCAGCGCTTAGTACTTGCCAACCAGATTTGATACAACAGATTGTTAATCATATTGCTGAGGATGAAGTGTATGTGCAGATAAAGGACAAATTGCAGCAGAAAGACCTTAAAAAGAAGTATGAAGGATGTCATTTGGAAGAAGACAGACTTCTTACTTATAAGAATAGAGCCTATATTCCAAATATGGTAGATTGGAGGAGGATTGTTATGGATGAAATCCATAAAGCTCCATACTCCGGTCACCCAGGATATTAGAAAACAATGGCTACAGCAAGAAAATATTATTTCTGGCCAGGAATGAAGAAGGATGTCGCTTAATACATTTCCAGGTGCATGAAGTGTCAGCGGATGAAGGTTGAACACCAACACCCAGCAGGTTTATTGTTGGGTATTTTATATCTCTTCACAGGGTCGCTGCGTGTACACCACGATCCCTTGCCCAGTAGTACTCTATCTAATCCCGGTAAAAGGGATTAGGGTTGTAACCTAATTTCGGGTAAACGAATTAGGGTTTTAGATGCTGCAGAATACCATATATTGTAAACATATAATGAAAGGAGTTGTGCGGCTCTAAGTTTTGCTGGTTTTTTTCCTGGTTAAGGGTTTCCAGGTGAAAATATCTGTGTAATGTGTACGCCATTGTGTATTTTCTGTTAAGTGCTTAAGAATCAATATAAGTTTGTATTTCACTGTTAAGGGTTAAAACTTACATTTATTGCATCCATTACCAATCCTAGAATGGAAATGGGAAGTAATTTCCATGGATTTTATTACAAGATTTCCAATGACTGTGAGACAACATGATTCCATCATGGTGGTGGTGGACAAGTTAACAAAGGCATCACGTTTTATACCGGTTAAGTCTACACATAAAGCCGATGCCATTGCAAATATTTTCATGAAGGAAATTTTCAGATTACATGGATTGCCTAAGGAAATAATTTCTGACATGGATACCGAGTTCACTTCCAATTTTTGGAAAGGTCTCTTTGCAGACTTGGGTACACAGTTGAGCTTTAGTACCGCATACCATCCTCAAATAGATGGGCAAATGGAAAGAGTAAATCAGGTGCTTGAAGACATGCTTCGCATGTATGTAATGGACAAACCATGCAAGTGGGAGGATTATCTACACTTGGTAGAGTTTGCATATAACAATGGGCAGCAAGAATCATTGGGAATGAGTCCATATGATGCTTTGTACGGCAGAAGGTGCAGGACACCAGTGACTTGGGACAATCCAGTGAACAGAATTGTACTTGGGCCAGAATTGCTTAAGGAAATGGAGCAAGAGGTTGCAAAGATCAGGCAGAATTTAAAAACATCCCAGGATAGACAGAAAAGCTATGCAGATAAGCATAGGGTACTTAGGGAATTCAGTGTCGGGGATCATGTGTATCTTAGGGTGAAGTCAAGGAAGAGTTCCTTGAATCTTGGGATTTGCGCCAAGCTATCACCTAGATACTGTGGTCCATTTGAAGTGCTTGAAAGAATAGGGCCACTTGCATATAGACTTGCTTTGCCTACTAGCACTAGAGCTCCTAATGTGTTTCATGTCTCTTTGCTTAAGAAATATGTACATGATCCTAACCATGTGATTAATTGGGATGTGATCCAGGTGGAACCCGAGGGAGAGTTCCAAACCGATCCATTGCGCATCCTAGACAATAAGGTAACATTGCTCCGGAACCGAGCCATCGGACAGGTAAAGGTGCAATGGAAGCACTACGGTCCCGATGAGGCTACATGGGAGCTGGAGGATGCCATGAGAGTGGCATATCCATTTTTGTTCAATTTTGATGAGCACTGAGGACGGTGCTAATGTAAGGGGGAGGGGAATGTAACGTCCCCATTTTGACCACCATTGCATTAAATCATAAATGATGTAAATATTGTTATCTAATCATGGTGAGGAGATCAAGGCCAAGGCCCCGCCATTGATTTAGTTTTTTTATGTATCGGCAATTAAAGATATATGCCTATGGTTCTTGTGATGGGCAGGCACAATGTAAATTAAGACATCATGTAAATACGAATTTTAATGAAATACCCACAACTAGCTATGCAATGCAACAAAGAGATGGGGGCATGATTTTTATAAAGAATAGGGAGGGAAATTAGTCAAACCCTTGAGCCAATGGTGTTAATCCATGTGTCAATGAGAAAACCCATAAACCCTCAACTACCCATTTTGGCTTATGCACCCAATCATTAAATTCTTCCAAGAGTTGGTTGAGGTAGTTAATGCCTTAGGAATGGAGAGGTATGGAAGCCAATTTCGTGCATGGGCAAGCCATCAACCTGGGAATTCGTATTTTTGCTTCTTGGGAAAGAAAACACCCACGAAATGGTGCCCAAAGCCATCTTTCATCCATGGCCTTTTCCCTCTCACGCAGTCTGAACTAGCTGGGATTTCCCCATCACGTTTTTCATCATTTTCCTACATTTTTCCATGGTTGGGAGCTCGTTTTTGTGTTACACAGTGGATGGGAGAGGAGGACCACAATTTGGGGCTGTTATGGAGGTCGTTTTTGCCCCAGAATGTCCATGGATTTTTTTTCTGAAAACAAATTTGGCTTCCGAAGGTTGTTCCCCATCTTCCATTTTCGTTTTTGGGTTTCCCACATTTTTCTGAAACTGATAGAAACCCCATTTTGGGCATCCCACCGTAGAAACGTTTTTCTTCATGCCCAACACTTATACTTTTGTTGTTATGTGCATCCCTATTTTGGTTTGAACCTGTGAGCAAGAAATTTTGAGGGGTAGTGGACAGAATTGGCTTGATAAACCTAGTGAAGGGAGTAACCTCTCAGAAAGATCAAGAGGGCTTTGGCTACTTTTCTATGCACACCTTGAGAGCACTAGAAAGGAAGGTATGGCTTGAGGGGATGTGTAGCAGTGAAGAGAATACTTCCTTGTGTTGGGTGTGTAGGTATTGTGGGTGACAAGTTAGATAGATCTTGTAGAGGTATCCATGGCTCTGTGCTTGAGCTCACTAGCTTAGCAATTCTTCCTTTTCCATCTCCTAGCAGCCTGATAAACCCAACCGCTGATTGGCTTGGCTGATTTTGGTGTATTTTCGGCTATGTGTGAGTTTGTTGTTCCCTTGTTCCTTGTAGAAATCATGCCCATCTTGGGGGTGGCAGTTGTATCAAGAGATTGATAAGCACAACTAGCCTATGGTTGGGTGGAACGTTGCAAATGCATAGCTGGTTGCTCAGGGACTACTTTTTTTAAAGATAAGTACTCTCATGTGCTAATTCTATATTGTTTTAATTGATGAATGACATGAATATCTTGAATGTATGATGCATGTGTAATAGAATTTAATTCTGCTGTGTTTTCAAATATTTATGCATTTGCATATGTCCATCTACATTTTATATGAATGTTGTTTACTAAGTTTGGGGCTAGATGTCCGGAATTAGAGTAATGTTCTCTCCCTTGTTTGGTCTGATGGGAGGGGACGTTACACATTGTAGAACCAAATTATACATACCTCGTAAGTAGAGCTTCTATGTGATCAATGGCTATGGATGAGTCTTTGTATTCATGTCACCATGGTCATATGTTCTTGATCTAGAACTTGATTTGTCTTTCTTGATGTACCTTTCATGTTAGCGGACAACATCAACCTCATACAACACCACAGTGCATTAGTACAATCATAAGTGTCATAACCCTAATCAATGAATGTCTTCTATCATTCACATGCATTCATACTTTTACTAAGGTGATAAGACAAGTCTAAAATTAATCAATATTGTACTAACCTCAATAATATGAAGACAAACATATCATAAACTTAATCATGAACATATTTCAAAACATACTTGTATCTCCTCAAGTCATACATGTTGAGATTGCTTGTAGTCTTCTTATTTAAGGCCTTAGCCTCATATCCCTCTGGAACAGAAACTTCTTCACTTATGCAGGTGTCCAATTCATTCTCTTCTAGGATTAACCCAATCCACTTTGATTTGCTAAAACTGGATCTGGAGCTGGATTAGTGTTTGTTAGAGAAACCCTAAAAATTCAAACTTCTGATTGGATGAAAAGATGCGCCTTGTTGAGCTGATCAAGCTAGCATACTTCAATTTTGAAATCTCCAAAATTTGACCCCTCAAAATTGACTTTGAAATTTTTGAATCTGCAGCTTTTGTCAAATTCTGGTTTTCTGGTCAAAATCTCGAACTAGGGTTTGATGGAGCTCAGGGTTCTACCCAACCAAAAACTTCGATCTTGGTCTCTAAATTTTGATTTTGATGAGGAGCATCCATTCGTGGTATCAGATTCCAAAAGTTCCAGCTTCTGCAGAAACCCTAATTTCCCGTAGCAATGATAGGCCAAAAATGAAAGTGCTCAGAATCCAATTCTGTTTTGACAGAAATATATGCCATATTGCTTCTATTGTATCTCTGAAATTTATGATCCTTATGTTCTGAGAATTTGTCCTTTGGTAGAATGACCTGTCATTTTTCCAACCCCACGTATCTGACCTCAAATGGATTCTCCATGAGAGAGATATGCTAAGTGTCACAACATGACCTGTTTATGGGATGAAACTGCATAGCAAACTTGTATGAAGTTCCACGTGTCATTGTTTCAACTTTGGCCTCTAAAAAGTGGACCTGTGAAAATAAAGTCCGTTCCCTAATTGACACATTTTACGGAATTCCATTTGGAGCTTCCTAGCCCGAGATATGACCTTTGTGCCTAGGCCACCTATTTAGAGATTCAATCTGGAAGAGGCAGAAAGCCTAACTTGTACAGATCATAACTCACAAAGTACAACGGATGTGAGGTTGATCTTCGGACACAAGGTACATGAACATTTCATCTTCATCCTGTAAAATTTTCAGATCTTGAAAATTTTCCAAAACATATTTATAGCGAAAGGTCCACAGTGACTAGTTTTTACTATATCAAGCCCTAGCTTCCAATTTGTCGCAAGTGCAGCAAATGTCATAAATTCCATACAATGCCTTCCTTCAGGCTAGCTCTGATACCATGTTATTTTTTCATCATTTAATTCAATATTATCTAGGATCTTAACTGATAGAACACCATGTACAACATATCAAACATAAGATACAAGAGACAAGAGACACAAAGCATTTTACTGGGGAAAACCAAGAAGGTGAAAAACCCCGCAACTTCCTCAGAGATAGAATAAGAACCAATACAAAGATCACCAAGATGAATCCTTAAAATATAAATGTCTGCAGCAGCTACTTCTCCTTCACTTGTGCGCACTCCTCCTCTCTCTCACTAATGCGAAGTGAGTGAATGAGTGAATGAATAAATAGAGAGGTGATCCTCTCTATTTATACTTTACCTTTACTTTCCTTTTACTCTAACTGGGCCAACCTCCCTTAGGAGTGTCTAATAACCCATTAACACTTGTCACTGGGCCGACCCCACTAGGGCGGTCTAATAACCCTTTAACCCACATGACTCATACAGGGCCGACCCCACCAAGGTGGTTTAATAACCCATCAAATATAAGTTACGATACTTACAATGTAACTTGCGACACTTGCAAATACAAATGATGACACTTCCAATCGGAGGAATAATACATTTCCATTGGGGGTACAATAAAGTACAAATGTAATGCATACAATATACAAGTGAATATCTTCCGAAGTTACAAATACATCAACACAAATGAGGCTACTTGGGCGATGGTGTATTCTATAAGAGAGGCATATCGATTACTATTTTAGTCTAAAACATTCCTGCAATAAAAGAACATGGAGGACAATTCTATTCCAAGGAGGAAGAAATGTAATGTCCAAATTTAGACCCCATTGAATGATTTGAACTTAATCTTGTATATTTGTAAATGTTTGAATAAATACTTTTGTTATGCTTTATTCTTACCATGAGGTGGACATACCATGGTGACTTTGCAATATTTTCAAACATTAACATTTGAAAATTAATGAAGTAACGAAGGCTAACTGATAACAAGAACCAAAAGGAGTTATGACACCACAAAGGGAAAAGGTAAGGGGGTCCAAGAGAATGTATCCTTCCTACTTATCCTACCCACCTTGCTATTACCCCAACCCTTCACTCTTTTATGTTAATTTTTTATCTTTAATTCAAAGCTGTAATAACACTTTAAATCAAATAGCAATCATACACATAAGCAATCGCATTCGACACATGAATTTACCCTGGGAAACCCTCTATGAATTGAGGGAGAAAACCCCAGCAAAACATTCCTTAGTATATTAATAGATAACAAAGAATTTATTTTACTAAAAGCACGGTTGGTGCAATCACGGAGCAAGCGAAAGATAAAGAAGAGAGACTTAGAATAATATCCTGCACAAATAAAAGCACATTGCCTTCAAGAGAGAAGAGAGTTTGCTTACCATTAAATTAATCAATCCTATTATAACATATTAATATATTCTCCACATGCATCAACTTCTATTTTTATATTTTGACTTCAGGATGAACTCACCCTCCATATGGATGCATCAATTTTGCATGAAGAAGTGCACCCCACTTCTCATGCAGTGCATTAACTCACTGAACTGATTCTTAGGATGAACTCGTCCCTTAGCTGAAATCTTGGCCACATAGTTAGGTGGCTAACTTAAGTGTTGTCATGCAAGTGTCGTCTTTTAGTTTAAGAATAAGTGTCATCATGCAATAACACTTAGTTTACTAGATCTTCTTCGTTATCACTTAGTTAAATCTCTTAACTGATTCTTTCGTGTTAACATCACTATAGTGATGAATTCAAGTTCTCTCTTAATTACTTCTTTATGTCCAATTCAAATTCTCTCATATCTTATCACATCTTATATTTATCTCTTGTCTTATCTGCATGGTCTGCATGTGTCAGCTTAATTATCATATCAAATATACTAAGGATATTTTCCCAATGATGTCATCATATTGTTCTACTATCGTTCCAAATGGTTATATGCTAAAGTAATTCACTCTAGAGGTGGGAAGTCTCTAGAGGAGACTTAATATATCAACCAAGGTTAGTATTACACCACACACCATACATGATTTGACATGCAAAGCATCACCTCAACACATGAGGATCTGTCTTGACACAAAATACGTTAGCCTTGACTAGCAATATTGTACAACATCATCACTTTGACATACAATGCACTTTCCTCAACACATGAAGCTTAACCATTCTTGAGTCCAACTCAAGATTCTTCTCCAAGTTTCCTGAGTCCAAATCAGGATCCTATAAGGCACTACCTTGACACACGAGGCTCAATCTTGACACACAAGATTTACCTAGATAATGACTCATGGTGTTGTAACTTTAACCCTCCCTCTCAGTGAAGGAGGCATTCTCCACCATGCCAAGATTGTCTCGGAAGTATTTATACTTCGTTACTGACAGAGGATTAGTCAACACATATGATATCTACTCTCCAGTATAAATGTACTGAAGTCTTATGGAACCTGTCTAGACCATGTCGTTGATGTAGTGATACTTCAACTCAATATGTTTCGATCTGTCATGAAACATAGGGCTTTCTGAGAGATTTATGCAGCTCTGATTGTCAGAGTGAATGACAATAGTATAAATATTCTCACTGAACAACCTAGCAAGTAGCTTCCTAAGCCACAGAGCTTCTCGACAAGTGGTACTAGCTACAATATACTTTTCTTCTATAGTACTCTGGGCTAGGGAGCCTTGATTCCTACTAGACCAAGAGATCGTAGTTGATCCCAAGCTAAAACAAAATTTGGATGTACTCTTTCGGTCCACAATACTACCACCCCAGACGGAGTTGGCATATCCAACTAACATCACTCCATCACTAGAAGAATATTTGATTCCATAAGCAATAGTGCCTCGAAGGTATCTAAGCACATGCTTGGAAACAACCCAATGTCTATGTCTTGGATCAGACATGAACTGACTCAAGATACTCACTTCATAACATATGTATGGTCTACTATGTTTCAAATAAATCAAGGAACCTGTTATCACTAAAGTTAACTCTCAACTGCAAGAGAGCCAAGCTTAGAGAAATCTTAAAATTGTTGAATGGATTATTAGGTTTGAGAGTTCATTTGCAAATGAATATCACTGAGATCAGGAAAAAATAGCAGATATACCAAACAGAGAATGCATAAACATAATAAACAAAGGTATAAAGTTACGAGCATGAACTTATGTAGGGAAAGAACTAGCGCTATTTCAGATCACTAAAGAACATACAGCTGAAACATAAGAATTCCGGTACAGATGAATAGGACCATACACAGAACAAAATTATGAACAACATGCAATATTTATCACTTCAAATTAAAACAAAGCAGGTTCAATCGTACATAATCACTGCAAAGCATATTTAATAACCCAGGAAATATAATACACACCTCTGCCAATACAGTCTCATCCCTCGGCTGAAACTCTCTCTCTGATTACAAATCATCCCATTTATAAGAAATAATTTTTTCCAATTTGTTACAAGATTTTTGAAATAAAATCTTATCACTAAACCTAAAATAGAAGAAATCGATGATTTCCTGCAAGAAATCTGGGATTGATGTATATAAGACTAGCTAATCTTGATGTTAATCCTCTACCTCTCAATGGATTTTTGAATCTACTCACCAAAATAACATGTAAAGATAAACTTTTACTTGTTGACTCGATATTTCTGTCTAACATGATGTCCACCTGTTCATGATTTGGAGAGATTAGCTGAGATATATATCCCTTTCCTTTCGGGTGCTCTTCCACCAGCTTTGTCACTATTAACCATTTGTATTCGAATATAATATTAAATTGTCTATGTGTAGCAAGAAGGTTGATGTTGTTAATTCCAACAAAATCTTGTTCCATTCCCATAATTGTGCTGGGAAGATTCTCCTTACCCTGATGGTTAGCAAAATGCTCTGAGACATAACCCAAGAATTGAGTGACCTTCGCTTGTATAACAAAATTTATATTGAAAGAAGAAAACAAAATTTTCCTTTGCCCTTTTTTGCATTGAGAATATAATATAAAATTCATGATCACTTTGACCACCGTGGACTTCCCACAATTAAACAATATCCATTGTTGTATCTTCATTAGGGTATTGATTGACCTCTTTGAGTATTGTGAAATAAGAGGGCACATTCTCAAGTAATCCTGTTATATATTCACTGGTAATTGAATCTTGTAACACGGACCATACTTGGAATGATACCTCCACTGCTGCATTGTGAGATCTTAATTAAAATCCTCTGATAATTGAGACCCTTAGCCTTGATGCACAAGTTTCTTCATCGTGAGTGCTTGCGTGATGTATGACTTGGCATTTGAATTGGGAATGGTGCATGATGCACAAGCACTTGAATCCAGGAAACCTCCTTTCTCGATGTGAACAGAGTTTGCCTTCTTTTAAATCGCCTCAAGACACGTGTCTTGCATGGAAATAGGAAATTAAATACTTGTATATTTTCTGGCAATGAAGATCAAGGTCTGTGCTATCAGAATTTATAACTTTTGAGGGAGGGTGTTTCTAGTGACAACAGAACCAATGAGTTTTTTACACATGGTACGATCCACTAGATCCGATCCAGAATCTGATACATGTAGCTTCTTTAGATTAGACACCATTAGAGTAGACATAGACTTACAGTCCATCATACCAAATCTCCACAATACATCAACTGTGTACTTTCCTTGAGAGAGCAAGATCTCATCTTTCCTTTTCCAAACTTCTAGACCAAGAAAATAGTGCATAAGACCTAAGTCTTTCATTTTGAACTCAGAAGTGAGATACCTCTTGCACGGAGCTATCTGTTGCTCCTCTCCAATAAGGAACAAGTCATCAACATAGAGAACCAAGATCAATGATTGGTTCTTCACAACCTTGAAGTACAGGTTGGGGTTAGCTTCGCTTTTGGAGAGTCCCAAGCTCATAAGATACATGTCAATCCTTTAATACCAAGACCTCGGGGCCTACTTAATCCCATACAAGGATTTCTTAAGTTTGCATACATGGGACTTCGTCCCATGAATTACAAACCCCTGGGGTTGTTGTATGTAAACCTCTTCCTCAACCTCACCATTGAGGAAGGCAGTCTTCACATCCATATGATGAATTTTCCAATACAAAATTGAAGCAAGGGAAATTATGGTTCAGATAGTAGAGTACCTAGCCACAGGATTGAATGTCTCATCATAGTCTATCCCTTATTTCTATGAGAAGCCATGTGCCACAAATATTGATTTATACTTTTCAATACTTCCATCAATTGCATGCTCAATTTCATAATGCCACTTGGAAGTTTCTATGGACTTCCCGTCAGGTTTAGAAACCACTTCCCACACATCATTATTCATGATAGATTTGTATTCTTATACCATGGCATATTTCCATACTTGTTCTTTGAGGATTCCTCATAGGTAGAGGGTTCTGAATCACTGATGTGACTCATCTCTGCTACATATCCTGAAAATATTTTAGGTCTCTTTCGCTCTATGGATGATCCTGGAGATGCTCCATGCTTTTCTGCCTCTCGCAAAATGTCTCGACACCATGTAGATATCCTCTTAGTAGGAGGTTCATAAAGTGATATTTCTATCATATCTTCTGGTTCTTCAGGATCAAGAGGATCTATGGACTCTTCTGGATTCTCCCTCTCAACATCTAAAAGGGAGAATCAGAAACTGGATTCTCCATCATAGTAGTATCATGCTCCTCCATGTCTAAATCATACTAATGTTCTTTGGAGCGCTCGAAGGAAACCTCTTCATGAAATGTTACATCTCTACTAATTTCAATGTTTCTTTGTCCTGGAACATAGAATGTGTAAGATTTGGAGGATTCACTATATCCAAAAAATGTTCCTTTCTTTCTCAATGGCTCCATCTTTTTCCTCCTCTCGTTTGGTACATGAATGTAGGAAAAACAACCAAAAATATTAAAGTGTCCAACACGAGGATTTTCACTAGTGTAAACCTCTTCAGGAGTCTTTTCTCCCAAGATAACATGAGGGATTCTGTTATGAATATAAACAGCAATGCTATAGGCTTCTACCCACAAGAATGTGAGAAGATCATGATCACACATCATGGCTTTTGCAACCTCACATGTTGTTCTGTTCTTTCTTTCAACAACCCCATTTTGTCGGTGGTTGTAGGGTACAGTCAGTTGCCTTTTTATTCATGTATTTCAATAGAATTCATTGGATTCATGGGACTCAAACTCTCCTCCATTATCATATCTCAAATCATGAATGTGCTTTCCAGTCCAATTCTCAACCAGTGATTTTAACTCTTGAAACTTGATGAATGTTTCACTCTTTTCTTTTAGAAAATAAACCCATGACTAGCGAGAGAAGTCATCTATGAAAAGCACATAATAAAAGTAACCACTCAAGGATGGTGCGGAATAGGACCACATGGATTAGAATGAATAAATTCAAGGATCCCTTTGGATCTATTGGTACTATTTGGAAAAATCTTCTCAATGTTTTTTGCAAGAGCGCAATCTCTACAAAGACTATCAAAATCATATTTAAATATGGGCATACCTTTAACCATATTCTGCAATCCAGGTAACACTTTGAAATGGAGATTACCAAGCCTCCTATGCCACAACCCACAAGGACTGACCGTGTCATGGATGACGGCTTGAATAAGCTTTCCAAGAACTTTGTAGATCAGGCCTCCCTCTCTAACTCCAATCACTTATGCAAATTTCAAGTCTTCATGCTTACGCCACAGGAGCAATTTGTTGTCCATAAAGATAACTCTGAATTATCTATCTTCTAGAATTGAAACATACAAGAGGTTCTTCTTCAATCTGAGGACAAACAAAATTTCATCCACATGCAGTACATCTTCTGAATCCAACTGAAAATAAGTGGATCCAATACCTTGGATCGAATATGCGATATTATCTCCAAGCTCCACCTTACAGGAAAACTTATTTTTCTTTATATATGTGATAGCACTCCTATATCCAGTCATGTGTTTGGATGTGCCACTGTCCACTAACCATGTCTCAGTACTAGTGGTAATGGATCCAGAAAGGGTTGATACAAAATAGTACTCCTTCCTCGTCTCTTTATCATCAAATGAATTATTTCTTGTAGGCTCATCTTTTGTAGTAGTAGAAGCATGAAACCTACCCTTGAACATTACTCTTTTCTTTGCATGGAATTCTCTTGCATAATGGCTCTTCTTATTGCAATTAAAAAATTTTAACTTTAGACTTATCAAATTTATTGAAATCATTCTCCTTTTGATGACAGAATTTCTTGTGATATTTCTTACCTCTCTTCATCCGTGCCGCAAGAGTGAGGTTCTCTTCTTTGGAGGAAATATACTTTCTCTGCATTCACCATGCTTCTTGTAGGAAATCATGCCATAGACTCTCAAATTTATGTTGCACTTCTTGACCATTTACTGCATCCAATAATGTCTCACATGAGGATGGAAGACCATCGACAACAGTCTGAATGAGATCATCATCATCGACCGTCACACTAATGCTCATAAGTTGATCTCTTACTTGATAGATATTTGTGAAGAAGGAAGCCACAACTTCGTCCTTCTCCATCTTCAGATTTTGAAGCTTGTTATTTAATGCTATCTTTTGACTGGGAACCTTTTTCTCATAAAGATTTTTCAAAGTGTCAAAGCATTCCTTTGCGGTCTTCAATGGAGTAATCACGGGCATCAAGTTGTCTTTCACGGAATCATAAATGATTCTCTTTGCTTTGGCTTGATTCTTCTTGAAGGGAATGCACCCTAATTTAGAAGTAGGCTCTTCAATAACACAGGATACATATCCATCTAAATCATGCTCTTCTATGATATCCAGGATCTGGACCTTCCAAGTATTTAAGTTCGAAGTTCCTTCAAAATGGTCTTCTGGTCTCACTGATATTGAATCCATAATTCTTCAAGTACCGTGCACACTCAGGATCTACGTAGGCTCAAGCTTCATTGTTGAACTTAGCTCTTTTGCACCTTGATTTCTAATACCATGTTAATTTTTTATCTTTAATTCGTAGCTGAAATAATACTTGAAATCAAATAACAATCATACACATAAGAAATCACATTCGACACAATCGTAGCTGAGATAATACTTGAAATCAAATAACAATCATACACATAAGCAATCACATTCGACACATGGATTTACTCTGGGGAAACCCTCTATGACTTGATGGAGAAAACCCCAACAAAACCTTATTATATTGATAGATAGCAGATAATGTATTTTACATCAAGCACCCCCAGTGCAATTACAGAGAAAGAGAAAGATGAAGAAGAGAGACTCGGAATAATATTATACACAAAGAAAAGTGCATTTCCTTCAAGAGAGAAGATAATTCGCTTCACATTAAATGTTAGTTTTTTAGAATTTACTTCAATCTGATCTAGGATCTTAACTGAGAGAATAACATGTACAGCATATCTATAGCATATCAATCATGGACACAATAATTCAAGCACACAAGAGACACAGAGTTCCACCGGGGAAAACCAAAAAGGTGAAAAACCCCGCAACTTCCTCAAAGATAGATAGAGCAATGATACAACCCAAGTACAAGAGATATTCCTCCTAGCAGCAACTTCTCCTCCTCCACAAGTGCACCACTCTCCAATGAGAGTATGAGTGAAAAAGTGAATGATCAAATAGAGTGCCTCCCGCACTCTATTTATACTTGAATTGACTTGCCTAATAACCTTTACTAGGTCGGCCTTAACTTAACCACATAACATAACGCTGACAAGGACGACCCCCAATAGGGTGGTCTGATAACCCTTTAACCCACATGACTTATACAGGGCCGACCCCAACAAGGTCGTCTAATAACCCATCAAGTATAAGTTACAACAATTACAATATAAATGACAAACACTTTCGTATAGAGGAATAATAACATCTCTATAGGAATACAATATACATATATGAAAAACATTCCAAAGTTACAAATACATCAACACTCCCTCTTAACTAGGAAGGTATTTCTCGACACATGTATGCTAGCACAAGTATTCTTCTCTGGATCAACGTCACTGGATCATTGTCATCGAATCATTGTCATCGTCACTGCTCCTGCTATCTCAATCAATCTCCGATCTACTCGTCATAGGAATTTATACAGAGCCAGCCCTTTTTCATGTTGGATGTAGGCCCACCAGCTGTAGGTCTTCATCATCAGTGGTCATACTGTGGATCCTCGGGACTTATTACGTGCATCAACAAAACCTAGCAAGAGCATCTCAGGACCGATTACGTGCCCAAGACAACCTGCAAGATCTCCCAGGGAGCTATTACATGTGACCAAGCAAAACCTAACAAGAGAATTTGTCAAATCTCCCAGGGAGCTATTATATGCCATAGGCAAAACCTAGCAAGAGCATCTGCAAATCTCCCAGGGAGACATTATATGCAACCGGAAAAACCTATAAAGAGCATCCCAGGACTGCATGCCTAGCACAACCTGCAAAATCTCCCAGGGAGAAATTATATGCCACGGACAAAACCTAGCAAGAGCATTTACCAGATCTCCTAGGGAGCTATTATATGCCATAGGAAAAACCTAGCAAGAGTATATGTAAATCTACCAGGGCATTATTATATGTCCTTCCAAGCAAAACCTAGCAAGAGCATTTGCCAGACCTCCCAGGGAGCTATTATATGCCATCAGCGAAACCTAGCAAGAGTGTCTGCAAATATCCCAGGGCGCTATTATATGCTTATCTGCACAATCGATCCACGACCACAGAGTATCAACCTGATACTCACCATACATCATCCTGATGTACAGCACATGATCATCCTGATCATCATCATAGCATCATCCTGATGCATATCATTTAGAGCAACATCCTGAAGATCATCATCCATGATCATCCTGATCATACAATGCATCCACCTGATGCATATCTGATACATATCATTTGGAGCAACATCCTGAGGCTCATCAACCATGATCATCCTGATCATATAATGCATCCACCTGATGCATATCTGATACATATCATCATCCATGATCCACCTGATCATATAATGTATCCACCTGATACATATACAAATAGATGATCCACCTAATCATACAATGTATCCACCTGATACATATACAAATACATGATCCACCTGATCATACAATGTATCCACCTGATACATATACAAATACATGATCCACCTGATCATAACAAGCATCCAACATGATGCATATACATATACATGATCCAACTGATCATATCCAGCATCCAACATGATGCATATACATATACATGATCCAACTGATCATATCCAGCAGCCAACATGATGCATATACAGATCAGTAACTAGAGCATCGTCCTGATGCTCATCATCCAGCGCTTACATCCACAGCCATGGGAAGGATCCTCCTCTCACCATGCTTGGAATGGCTCCTGCAAATGTGTCCATCACTTCTTCCTCGAAGTGTCATCAATCTGAAGAACACCAAGCCTCTCTCTAAAGTACTCAAACTTCACTCCGGCTAGTGGTTTCGTCAACACATCTGCAACCTGCTCATTCGTCGCAACATACAGGAGCTTCACTGCTCCTCTCTGCACCATATCCCTGATATAGTGATATTTGATCTCAATGTGCTTCGACCTATCGTGGAACACCAGGTTCTCAGACAGCTTCACACAACTCTGGTTGTCACAAAAGATACTAGTAGCATCCAACAAGAGATCAAATAACTCAAACAGTAGCTTTCTAAGCCATACTTCCTCACAACTAGCCGAACAAGCTGCAACATACTCTGCCTCGGCTGTACTCAGTGCTATGCAGGACTGCTTCCTTCTAAACCATGAGATCACACTTGATCACATACTAAAGCAACACCCATATGTGCTCTTCCTATCTGCAGCACTGCCTTCCCAGTCTGAATCAACATAACCCTGCAGGTTAAACTTTTGATTCGCATCATACTTGAGCCCATAATCAATTGTACCCTTCAGGTACCTCAGAATATGCTTTACAGCAACCAGGTGAACACCTATGGGATCCGTTAGGAACTAGCTCAATGTGTTCACCGCAAAGCAAATATCTGGTCTAGTGTTCGTCAGGTACATCAAGTACCCAATCATCTAACGATACACAGTGACATCAACCGGATCAGATGAAGCATCACACAGAAGCTTCAGGTTCGATTCCATAGGTGTGTCCATGGCCTTGCAGTCCATCGTCCCAAACCTCTTCAGGATCTCTAGTGCATACTTCCTTTGTCCAAGGAAGATTTCATCTGCACTCTGCCACACCTCCATACCAAGAAAGTAGTGCATCATACCCAAATCCTTCATCTCAAACTCGGCGGCAAGCTTCCTCTTCGTGTCGGCAATCAATCTATACTAACCTATTACAAATAGGTCATCCACATACAATAGTAGTATCACTGGATTGCCTTCCTCAACCTTGTAGTAAAGGTTGGAATCCGCTTTACTCTTGGTAAAGCCCAAACTGGATAGGAAGCCATCTATCCTGCCATACCAGGTCCTGGGTGCCTATTTCAAACCATACAGGGCTTTCTTCAGTTTGCACACATGTGACTCTCGGTCATGTGTCTCAAACCCGAGTGGTTGCTCCACATACACTTCCTCTTCGACTACACCATTCAAGAAAGTTGTCTTGACATCCATCCGGTGTATCTTCCATTTCATCACTGCAACCAGAGCAAGTACTGATCTAATGGAAGTGTACTTGGCTACAGGAGCAAAAGTCTCTTCATAGTCTATTCTCTCTTTCTGGGAGAAGCCACAAGCTACAAATATCGCTTTGTATTTCTCTGTGCTACCAACTGCAGCATGCTTGATCTTATAGATCCACTTGGAAGTCACAACAGACTTCCCTTCAGGTCTTGGGACTACATCCCAAACATCATTCTTCATGATCGACTGGTACTCCTCGATCATGGCATTCTTCCATTACTGCATCCCATATCCTGGAAACTTCAGATTCTTCAATATCTTCAATAGATAGATTTCTTTAAACTTCATTGTTGGAATAAATGTTGTAGTCCTTCTTTTGTAGGTGATTGTATACGATCTTTCCTACAAAGCAAGTTAAATTGCATGATTAGAAACATCTCATAGTTTTCAGAACAAATTCTTACACATAAAGAAATATGTCAACCGGTCATGCAATTATTTTAGCCAATGCTTCAATACAATATTTATCCATATCCCGTAACTTTCTAGATGCCTTCCAATCTCTATCAGAACATTGTTAAGAGTGTGCACAACTCCCAACATGTCAGCAAAAAGGTTTCATTCTAGATAAGTAGCAAGGGAATGTTGTACAGTTCCATAGGCCACTTACCCATCACATGCATATTAGTAGTATATTGTTCATTAATGCAATTATTCTAATATGCATAATACACACCCTAAGTCTAGGAACATAAGCATATACATCATTGAACAATATTATTTAAACAAACAAATATGCAAGAAATGACAATTCAAATACTTATCTTTGTTTGGTTTGTAGGGTGGACTCCCTCTCAATATTTGCTTTCTTACAGGAACTACTGGAGTGTGCTCCCTCTTGATCTTTGCTTCTTGGATTACCTGTCTTTGAACTTATATCCATCCTCGATCACTTGTGCATACTTACTAGTATCATCATTGTGTTATCCTCGAGGTCTCATACATACATTCATTAGTATAATCACAATAATCTTAAACATGTATAGTCATAATCATAATAAACATTAGTATTCAAGGTTTCAGGGAATACCTCTTTTACTCATGCATATTCTTTATTTGACCAAAAGACTTTTCTGGTTAGTCATATCATCAATCAAGGTAAGAGACATAATATGCATAAACCCTTGATTACTTACATTTCTAACTTCATGAATAATCATTATCAACCATACAACAGTATAAGATCCTAACACAAGGTAGGATTCTAACTTGATATAGGAAAAACATACCTAGTTATCATATTTGCTAGTTATGTCTAGCAATGTCTTCTTGTTCTCTTCAATGACTTGTGCTAGTAACTTGCATATCTCATAGGTTAAGCATTGTAGAACCAAATTATACATATCTCGTAAGTAGAGCTTCTATGTGATCCATGACAATGGATGAATCTTTGTCTTCATGTCACTATGGTCATATGGTCTTGAACTAGAACATGATTTGTCTTTCTTGATGTACCTTTCATGTTAGCGGACAACATCAACCTCATACAACACCACAATGCATTAGTACAATCATAAGTATTATAACCCTAATCAATGAATATCTGCATTCATAATTTTATTAAGGTGATACGACAAGTCTAAAGTTAATCAAGATTGTGCTAACCTTAATGAAGACAAACATACCATAAACTTAATCATGAACAGATATCGAAACATACCTGGATAAGTCATGCCTGTCGAGATTGCTTGTAATCTTCTTATGTAAGGCCTTAGCCTCATCTCCCTCTGAAACAGAAACTTCTTCACTTATGCAGGTGACCAATCCATTCTCTTCTAGGATTAAACCAATCCACTTGATTTGCAGAAACTGGATCTGGAGCTAGATTAGGGTTTGTCAGAGAAACCCTAAAAATTCAAACTTTGAATTTCAAACTTCTGAAAGGATAAAAAGATGTGCCTTGATGAGCTGATCAAGCTGGTATACTCATAATTTGAAAACTGCAAAGTTTCACCCCTCAAAATTTCCTTTGAAACTTCTGGATCTTCTAGACAGGATCCTGAACTAGGGTTTGATAAAGCCCACCCTTCTGCCCAACCAAAAGGTTCGATCCAAATTTCTAAACTTTGATTTTTCTAAGGAGCTTCCAGTCATGGTCATAGACTTCAGAAATTCCAACTTTTGCAGAAGCCCTAATTTTCCACCTTTCCGATCAAAATCCCGAACTAGGGTTTGATCAAGCCCGGCCTTCTGCTCAACCAAAAAATTCGATCTTGGTCTCTAAATTTCGATTTTGACGAGGAGCATCCAGCTATTCTCCAATACAAAAAATTCCAACATTCTCCGAAACCCTAAATTCCCAGAGCCATGAATGAAGGTGCTCAAAATCCAATTCTGTTTTGACAGAAATATGCACCTGATTGTTTTTGGTGTAACTCCGAAACTTCAGATCTACAGGGTTTGAAAATTCTTCCTGTGGTATCCTAACCTGTTGTCTTTCCAACCCCATAGGTCTGACCTCAATTTGATTCTCTGAGAGAGAGTTATGTCAAGTGTCGCAACATGAACTGTGTATGGGATAAAACAGGAGAGTGAACTTGTACGTCGTTCCACGTGTCACTGGTTCAGTTTCGGCCTCTGAAAAACTTACCTGAGAAAGTACAGTCCATGCCCTACCTGTCAGTTTTTACAAAATTTCATTTGGATCTTCCTAGCTCAAGTTGTGACCTTTTTTCCTAGGTCACCTGTTTGTGACTGAGATCTGGAAGAGGCAGAAACCCTAGATTGTACTGATCATAAATCACAAAGTACAACGAATTATAAGTTGTGCTTTGGACACAAGGTACTTGGGGATGTTATCTACGACCTGAAAAGGTTTCATATCCTGAATCTTCGCCAAAATGTATTTATAGTGAAATTTATACGATGACTGGTTTTTCCTACATCAAGCCCTAGCTTCGCAAGTGCAACAAGTGTCATAAATGCCATACCATGCCTTCCTTCAGGATAGCTCTGATGCCATGTTAGTTTTTGAGAATTTACTTCAATCTGATATAGGATCTTAACTGAGAGAATAACATGTACATCATATCTACAACATATCAATCATGGACATAATAATGCAAGCACACAAGAGACACAGAGTTTCACCGGAGAAAACCAAGAAGGTGAAAAACCCCGCAATTTCCTCAGAGATAGATAGAGCAATGATACAACCCAAATACAAGAGATAGTCCTCCTAGCAGTAGCTTCTCCTCCTCCACAAGTGCGCCACTCTCCAATGAGAGTATGAGTGAAAAAGTGAATGATCAAATAGAGTGCCTCCTGCACAGTGCCTCCCGCACTCTATTTATACTTGACTTGACTTGCCTAATAACCTTTACTAGGTCGGCCTTAACTTAACCACATAACATAATGCTAACAGGGCCGACCCCTAATAGGGTGGTCTAATAACCCTTTAAACCACATGAATTATACAGGGCCTGTTAAGTTTAAACCAAATAACCAAGCAAGATCACTGAAAGAAGCATAATCACAAGATAGACACACAATATATCCTGGGAAACCCTCATGGGGTAGAAAACCCAGTAAAGCTTTCCTCAATAAGATGATCAACCAAAATACAAGATGTGCTCCTCCTTCCTTTGTCTCCTAAGCTTATCTCCCAGACAAGTGCGCACTCTTCCACAAGTGAGTGAGTGATCTAATGAGGAGTTCACCTCCTCTATTTATACTTGACTCTCAACTGACCAAAAGACCTGTTGGGGCCGACCTCACCTAGAGAAGTCTAATAACCCCTAAAATATAACTACAGGGTCGACCCACACATGGTGGGTCTAATAACCCTAGTTAATACCAAACCCTGGAGGAATAAACATCTCCAGATACATAGTAGGATTACCTCGGAGGAATGAAACATCTCCGGAATAAATAATGTACAAATATAATATTCTTAGAAGTTACAATATTCAACACTCCCCCTTAATGAGAAGGATATTATAACAACATCTGTAGGAGCAAGGAGTCATTTACTACATCATCCATATATCATCGGAAGCTTTCTTCAATTCATCATCATCAGTAACTTGACTAGTTACTGGAACATCAACATCGTTATTAGCATCGTCATCACACGATCATCATCATCATCGTCACACGATCATCATCATCGTCACCACACGATCATCAGCATCGTCATCACACGATCATCAGCATCGTCATCACACGATCATCAGCATCGTCATCACACGATCATCAGCATCGTCATCGCACGATCATCAGCATCGTCATCACATGATCATCAGCATCGTCATCACACTATCATCAGCATCGTCATCACACGATCATCAGCATCGTCATCACACGATCATCAGCATCGTCATCACGCGATCATCAGCATCGTCATCACACGATCATCAGCATCGTCATCCCACGATCATCAGCATCATCAAAGGATGATGTAAACCAGTCATGTACATTTTGAACCGAAGTCCAGGGACGATCCAGTCCTATCATGTTCTCGGAGACCTCACGTATACGGCTCAATTTACAGGACCAAAGTCCAAGGATGATCCAATCCTTACCGTACATTTAGGACAGCGTCCAAGGATGACTTAATCCTCCACCGTACATTTAGGACCACGTCCAAGGATGACTTAATCCTCCACCGTCTTTTAGGACTGCGTCCAAGGATGACTTAATCCTCCACCGTCTTTTAGGACCACATCCAAGGATGACTTAATCCTCCACCGTCTTTTAGGACCACGTCCAAGGATGACTTAATCCTCCACCGTCTTTTAGGACCACATCCAAGGATGACTTAATCCTCCACCGTATTTTAGGACCACGTCCAAGGATGACTTAATCCTCCACCGTCTTTTAGGACCACGTCCAAGGATGACTTAATCCTTAACCGTCTTTTAGGACCACGTCCAAGGATGACTTAATCCTCCACCGTACATTTAGGACCTACGTCCAAGGATGACTTAATCCTCAACCGTACATTTAGGACCTACGTCCAAGGATGACTTAATCCTCAACCGTCCACCAAGGACTTCATTCTCGAAGACATACGTCTACGGCTCTTCTTTCGGAATGAAGTCCAGGAATGATCCAATCCCTTCACATGTTCATCAAGAACTTCATTATCGAAGACATACGTCTACGGCTCTTCTTTCGGACTGAAGTCTAGGAATGATCCAATCCCTTCACATGTTCATCAAGAACTTCATTATCGAAGACATACGTCTACGGCTCTTCTTTCGGACTGAAGTCCAGGAATGATCCAATCCCTTCACATGTTCATCAAGAACATGTATCCTCATCATCATAACATGTATCACCACAACATGCAACATCAACATCAAAAGCATGTATAATCACAACATGTTTCATCATCATCAAAACATGTATAACCATAACATGTATCATCATCATCAAGACATGTATCATTATCATAAAAACATGTATAACCACAACATGTATCATCAACATCAAAAGCATGTATAATCACAACATGTATCATCATCATCAAAACATGTATAACCATAACATGTATCATCATCATCAAGACATGTATCAACATGTATCATTATCATAAAAACATGTATAACCACAACATGTATCATCAACATCAAAAGCATGTATAATCACAACATGTATCATCATCATCAAAACATGTATAACCATAACATGTATCATCATCATCAAGACATGTATCAACATGTATCATTATCATAAAAAAAAAACATGTATAACCACAACATGTATTATCAACATAAAAACATGTATAACCATAACATGTATCATCATCAAAATCATGTATACATCTAACCATCAAAAGCATCTAACATCAAAAGCATGTATACATCTAACCATCAAAAGTATCTAACATCAAAAGCATCTAGCATGTATACATCTATCATCAAAAGCATGTAACATCAAAAGCATCTAGCATGTATACATCTATCATCAAGAGCATGTATACATCTAACCATCAAAATAAAGAATATAAGAGTCCTAAATCTAAATGATTCTAGGTGAGAAAGTGCAAAGAAAAATAAGTAACCTCATCATTGATGAGATAGGCTTGTCTGTCTCATACTGTGCTACTCCCCCTTTCGAGGAGGGTTCTTCTGAACTACACCAAGCTTGTCTCGGAAGTGTTCAAACTTTACTCGAGACAGGGGCTTGGTCAGGATATCAGCAATTTGATCCTCAGTGCTTATATACTCTAGCTTGATAGCTCCTTTCTGCACCATATCTCGAATATAAAAGTAACGGATCTCTATGTGTTTTGACTTATCATGAAACACAGGATTTTCAGTCATCTTGATGCAGCTTTGATTATCACACATAATCACAGTGGGTTCCATTTCTAAGTCAAACACTCCAGATAAAAGTTTCCGAAGCCATACTGCTTCACAGCTAGCAGAACATGCAGCTATGTATTCAGCTTCAGCAGTACTGAGGGCCACACTTGATTGTTTCTTGCTGAACCATGAGATCATGGCAGATCCAAGACCATAACATCCACCTGAGGTACGTTTTCTATCTGAGACACTACCTGCCCAATCAGAATCTGAGTAACCATGTAATCTGAGTTCATGACCTCCAAGATAAAATAGGCCAAAATCTAATGTACCTTTTAGGTACCTCATTATATGCTTTGCAGCTATTAAATGAACCTTTCTAGGTTCTACTAGATACTGACTTAGGGTATTTACAGCAAAGCATATATCAGGTCTAGTATTTGTTAAATACATCAATGATCCAATGATTTGTCTATATAGAGTTATGTCCACTAGTTCTGATGAATCATTAACTAATAACTTTAAGTTGGAGTCCATGGGAGTGGCCATGGCTTTACACTCCAACATATCAAATCTTTTGAGAATCTCCACAGTGTACTTACCTTGATTTAGAAAGATCCCTTTTGGTTCTTGCCATACTTCTAGACCTAAGAAGTAGTGCATTAATCCGAGATCTTTCATCTCGAATTCTGAAGAAAGCTTCTTCTTGCTTTCAATAATCTGTTTCTCATCTCCAGTTAGGAAAAGATCATCTACATACAACAGCAATATAACTGGTTCATCATCCATCACTTTGAGATAAAGATTTGGGTCAGCTTTACTTTTGGTAAAGCCCATCCTAGTTAAGAAATTGTCAATCCTTCCGTACCAAGCCCTTGGAGATTGTTTTAACCCATATAATGCCTTTTTTAATTTGCATACATGAGTTCTTCCATCATTAACCTCAAACCCTTGAGGTTGCTCTATGTATACTTCTTCTTCAATTACACCATTCAGAAAAGTTGTCTTAACATCCATTTGGTGTAATTTCCACTTCATCATGGATGCAAGAGCCATAATAGTTCTAATTGAAGTATACCTGGCAACTGGTGCAAATGTTTCTTCGTAGTCAATTCCCTCCTTCTGAGAGAATCCTCTGGCTACAAATCTTGCTTTGTATTTTTCAATGCTTCCATCTGCGGCATGTTTTATTTTGAAAATCCATTTGGAAGAAACCACACTTTTATCTTTTGGCTTGGGAACTATATCCCAAACATCATTTTTCATTATTGACTGATATTCTTCTGTCATTGCTTCTACCCATTCTTTCTTCTGAGCTGCCTCTTCATAGCTAGTAGGTAGTTGATCCACAAGATCACACATTAAGGCCATATAGTTGGATACTAGCTTTGGTTTCTTTCTTTCTCTAGTGGAGCCTTCAGGAGCTCCATATATTTTAGCTCCTTGAATAATATCTCTAGCCCATGCTGGTCTTCTTTTCCTGGATAGTTCTGCAACAGGGGGTTCTTGAGGTTCCAGCATGTCATGATCCTCTGGTGTAGCTTCTTCAGGGATGTGAACAGTCTCTGAATTTCTAGGTGATGAATCTTCTTCATAAACTTCTTCAAGTTGACACTTTCTGGATTTCTTGAGAGCTGCTTCCTCATCAAAGGTTACATCTCTACTGATTTCTATATGATGGAAACCTGGTATGTAGATTCTGAAGGCTTTGGAAGTTTCACAGTAACCAACAAACATTCCCTTCTTACCTGAGGGATCCAACTTGGTTCTCTTTTCTTTTGGAATGTGGATATACACAGGACACCCAAATATTTTAAGATGACTTACCTCAGGCTTCTTACCTGTAAACACTTCTTCTGGAGTTTTGAATTCAAGAGCACTGTGAGATAATCTATTTTGCACATAAACTGATGTCTTGGCTGCTTCAGCCCATAAGTACATGGGAAGATCTTGGTCATGTATCATGGTCTTCACAGCTTCCATGATTGTTCTATTTTTCCTTTCAGCCACCCCATTCTGTTGGGGATTGTAGGGAGTAGTTAGTTCCCTTTTAATTCCAGCTTCTTTGCAAAAGTCCTCAAATTCCTTTGAGGTGAATTCTCCGCCATTATCTGTTCTGAGAGTTTTGATTTTCTTGTCTGATAGATTTTCTATTAGAGCCTTGAAGTCTTTGAATTTTCCAAAGACTTCATTCTTACCTTTCAGGAAGTATATCCAAGTTTTCCTTGAATAGTCATCTATGAATGAAAGATAGTATTCAAACCCACTTAAGGAAGTGGTGGGCATTGGACCACATACATCTGAGTGTATAAGCTCTAAAATGTTCTTAGTCTTTGTTTCACTCTTTGGAAAGGGGTTCTTGATATTTTTCCCTTTCTTACATCCTTTACATGAGCCATCATGATCAGCTTTTAAATCTGGTAATCCTATGACTACCTTGCTTACATAGGGTAAGGCTTTAAAGTTGATGTGGGATAATCTTCTATGCCATAGCTCACTGGGGCTAGAGATCTCATGTGCAAGGGCAGCTTCTGGATGACCCTTGAGTTCATAGAGACCTCCTTCTTCTTCACCAATAATTTAAGGACAAAATCTAGAGATGTGTCCCAATTTATGACAATTGTAGCATTCTACCGTAGAAAGATCTCTTGTTGAATTGGGTCCTCTTCTCTTGTTAGATCTAGAGAAGTGTTGAGATCCTTTGTGGTCAACTCTCTTGAGATGACTCATTCTTCTTCTTTTGGTATGAGTGGCTAAGGCTTGGTCATCCTCTTTGAGAAGGGCTTCTCTATTTGCAACCCTAGCTTCTTCTTGAACACAATCCTCCCATACTACATCAAACTTCATGCTCTCTTTCCTGGCACACATGGTTTGTATAAATGACTCCCAAGATCTAGTGAGACCATTGAGGGCAGTCATCACAAGTTCATCCTCATCAAGGGTATCACCAATTGCATCTAGTTGTTCCTTGATTTGTGAAACCCTTGAGAAGTAGTCTTGAATGGATTCTCCTTTGTGCATCTTGGTGCTCTTCAATTTAGTCCTCAGATTCATCTTCCTATTGATGTTCTTCCCTTCATACATTCTTCCTAGGGCATCATACATTTCCTTTGGAGTCTTCTTGGAGGCCACTTGGGGAATCAAGTGGTCTTTGATGGAATCAGCTATGATTCTCTTTGCCCTAATCAAATCTTTCCTATGCTTCTCTTTGGCTTCATCTCCTTCTGGTTCTGCAACTTCTTCCTTGATAAGCTGAGCAAGATCATTCTCTTCAAGAATGAGACCAATTATGTATTTCCATGCCCGGAAATTCTCTATGCCTTCTAGCTTGTCTTCAAGCTTAGTATTTGGAGCCATCTTCTCTTGGGGGAGTCCAAGAGACAGAGTAGACTTACTTGGAAAGTCACTTTTCACTTTTCCGGAAACTGAAACAGAATTTTATCGCACTTTTGGTAGAATTAGGGTTTGACTTTCCCGGAGTTCTACTTAACCAAAAAGTTCGATCTATAGCTTAAAAGAATGCTCTTGATAAGGGCTATCCAACCATGTAATCAGAAATCAAAAATTCCAACTTTTTTCTGAAACCAAAATCTGACGTATCGCACTTTTGGTAGAATTAGGGTTTGCAATTCCCGGAGTTCTACCCAACCAAAAAGTTAGATCTAGGGATTAAAAGAAAGGTATTGAGGAGGGCTATCCAGACATGCAGCCAAAAATCAATAATACCAACTTTGGGATGAAACCCTAATTTCACCAAAGAGAGAGAGAGAGATAATCTTACCTTGTGAAAGATGTCCTATTCAGTCTAGCTCTGATACCATGTTAAGTTTAAACCAAATAACCAAGCAAGATCACTGAAAGAAGCATAATCACAAGATAGACACACAATATATCCTAGGAAACCCTCATGGGGTAGAAAACCCAGTAAAGCTTTCCTCAATAAGATGATCAACCAAAATACAAGATGTGCTCCTCCTTCCTTTGTCTCCTAAGCTAATCTCCCAGACAAGTGCGCACTCTTCCACAAGTGAGTGAGTGATCTAATGAGGAGTTCACCTCCTCTATTTATACTTGACTCTCAACTGACTAAAAGACCTGTTGGGGCCGACCTCACCTGGAGAAGTCTAATAACCCCTAAAATATAACTACAGGGCCGACCCACACATGGTGGGTCTAATAACCCTAGTTAATACCAAACCCTGGAGGAATAAACATCTCCAGATACATAGTAGGATTACCTCGGAGGAATGAAACATCTCCGGAATAAATAATGTACAAATATAATATTCTTAGAAGTTACAATATTCAACAGGGCCAACCCCAACAAGGTGGTCTAATAACCCATCAAGTATAAGTTACGACACTTACAATATAAATGACAAACACTTCCGTATAGAGGAATAATAACATCTCTATAGGAATACAATATACATATATGAAATACATTCCGAAGTTACAAATACATCAACATTAAATTCATCAATCCTGTATAACAAATTTATATATTCTTCACATGCATCGGCTTCTATTTTTATCTTCTAAATTCAGGATGAACTCGCCCTCCATCTGGATGCATCAATATTGCATGAAGAAGTGCATCCCACTTCAAATGCAGTGCATTAACTCACTAAATTGATTCTTAGGATGAACTTGCCCCTTAACTAAAAGCTTGCCCACTTAGTTAGGTGGCTAACTTAAATGTCGCCATGCAAGTGTCGCAACTCAAGTGTCGTCTTTTAGTTTAACATAAGTGTCGCCGTGCAATAACACTTAGTTAACTAGATCTTCTTTGTTATCACTTAGTGAACTCTCTTAACTTATTCTTTCTTGTTAACATCACTGTAGTGATCAATTCGATCTCTTTGATTTACTAAAGTCTTCACTGAAGTTTAACAATTCAAATTCTCTCTTTATTATTTTTTTATGTGCAATTCGAATTCTCTCATATCTTATCACATCTTATCTTTATATCTTGTCTTATATGCATGGTCCACATGTTCCAGTTTACTTATCATATCAAATATACCAAGGATATTTTCCCAATGATGTGATAAAATTGTTCTATTATCGTTCCAAGTGGTTATCTAAAGTAATTCACTCTAGAGGTGGCTAGTCTCTAGAGGAGACTTAATAACTCAACCATGGTTAGTAGTACATCACACACCATACATGCTTCAACATGAAAATCATCACCACAACACATGAGGCACCACCTCAACATATGAGGACCTGTCTTGACACACAAGACCTTAGCCTTGACTAGCAAGACTATACAACATCATCAATTTGACATACAAAGAACTTGCCTCAACACATGAAGCTTAACCATTCCTGAGTCCAACTCAAGATTCTTCTCCACATTTCCCAAGTCCAACTCAAGCTCCTATAAGGCACTACTCGACACACGAGGCTCAATCTTGACACACAAGATTGACTTGAAGAATGACTCATGATGTTGTAACTTTAACATTTTATAATATTGATGTTGAGCCTAGACTATAGCCTAATTGGAGATATGATAAGTGGATGTAACCATTACCTAGATATAGATCAAAACAACCACCTCCTACATTTCAATAACTTGCTCCCCTTTTATTATTAGAAATATAAAGAATTGGATTATGACTCTTACTTGCCATGTTTTTTTTTTAAATAGAAACTAGAGGAAATTTGTATTAAAAATTTGAGCATAGTGATCCTTTACAGAGGTTTATACATAATCAAAATTCTGACTAAGATTAGTAGATTCCATTCCACATGCTTCTCTATAGTATACACAAATTTTCCAATAGTTTTTTCATCTACCTCTATCACATTCGTACTATAAAACCTTACAAACTGCTTACATAACAGAGAACAAAAAGACATGACTAAAGGTATTAAAGGGGACTGGCATCTAGAATCCTATTCTTTCCTGTCAATTTTTCCACGGCCTGGCTAGATCATTGAAATTGCATGTTTAGCATTGGTTGTCATTGATGTCAAGTGTTTGACTAGGATATTGTTGAGCATTGGTTGTCAATGATGTCAACTAAAGAGGATGTCAAGTGTTTAATTGTCATCTAATGTCAAAGAAGATGTCAATTGATTCAGTATGATTCATTGATATCAGCCTAATTCAAAGTGGATACAACATTCCAACAGAAGTATGAAGAAGCCACTTTGAGGTAGTCTATGCGCATGGTAAAGAAAGCATGAACATCGGAAGTATATGCACAAATGGTGAAGGTGACAGATATGTATGCAAATTTGGACTATATATAAGAGTGCATTCTATCTGAATATGTATATCAAGGATACAACACTCAAGAAACATTAGAGTATATCTAAGAGTGCATCAAGGATACATCTTGTAGGTGAAGTTTGAAGAAGTAAACAAGATGATACATCATGCAGATCCAGAAGATACTTCATGAAGATCCAGTTCAAGAAGAAATAGAAGTAATGGATCCTATATCATGTGGCTCTTGCGCAGAAATAAATTCTACCAAGTCATACTCTCTCATGCCAACAAATTGAAGGAGTTGGTTGGACAATGGTACAAGTGCTCAAACTACCAAGAAGTTGGTTGAACAAAAGGGACAAGTAAGAAAGCAAGCCTAAGCATTGCTTGTTTTATGTTTGAGAGTGCGCAAGAAGAAAGGAACAATAGATGGTCGTACAATCCTGAAAGCGCGTGAGCAAATCCAATAAGAATATCCTTTCAGTAAGTGAAACACGCACAAACTCGTAGAATCGTACAACAGTTGAAGATCATTTTTTAGCAAATTCCACAACCAACGAACAATAAGTGTGCAAGTCCTACAAGTGATGACAAGGTAGAGGTCAAAGTCCCACAAAGTAAAAGTCGAAGTGAGCACAGATTCCGTAAAGTATCAATACATCAAGGCCTCATCACCCAAATGCAATGATGAAGCACAGGTCAAAATCTCACTAAGAAGAAGCTGGAAGATGCGCAGATTTCACAGAGTATTGATATCACAAGGGAGAATTACCCACCAAGGATGGTACATAAAAGGTCATGGATAGATCAAGACGAAGTAGAAGATTGCGCACATACTGTAAGGCAATGGTACATCAAGAGCACAAAATTACACCACTAAGGTGTAAAGTCCCACTAATTTGTGGACCTTGACGACGCTTGATACATCAGAGATGACACATCTATAGCGCAGATGATGACACGTGGCATATGCACAATCCTTGAAGTATGGAAGAAGGGATTCCATGACCAACTTGCAAACATATAATCTGTGCAGGACATGTATAAATAGAGATGCAAGTTGAAGATTGAAAGTAAGCTTGATAGCAAGAACATAAGTGTTTTTGTTTGAAAGTTTTTGTTTTTTTTTCGAGGCATCAAGGGGCTCGTGGACATAAAAAAATGATCTAGCGAAGAGCTGAATGCGCACATGCAGCAGAACGAAGTTTTGATGGTGCACAAAAATATGTTGTATACCTGTGACAGTTGCACAAACACTGAAAGAAAGAGATATTGAAGAATGCACACATGCTGGATATCTCAAAGGACAATATCACACTCAGCACGTAGATAGTCATAGAAGTTGAAGAGACAACAACGCAAAGATAGAACCGAAGTTTATCAGATATTGCATTGATGTCTAGCTAATGCATATGAACAGAAGTGGAAGTGTGGGAATTTGAAGACTTCATATGATGCGCAACAACATAACAACAATAGAACTCGATAGGCACTTCACAATGCAAATGATCTGAAAAAAGTGTGTTAAACTAAACAGACCAATTATTGATGCACATGACATTGTAGATTATCTGAGAGACTGCAACACTTAAATAGAATAGACACATTAGAAAGTGTGTATTTCCTTTTGTTTACTAGTGCTTCATTTATGAACAACAAACTATCAATTGAAATCACAATATTAGTTGATCATTGCAGTCACGAAGAACAAATCGTTGAACCCGAAACGTAGACTGCAAAATCAACAGAGAACACAGTACATGAAGTAAGTCATTAGCAGACGTGTGAGTTGAGAGGAATGAGAAGTCAAGTGATGTATGCAGCGCAGTGATAGAGTATAGTCTGCATACGAAGGTAGCGCACAACGGAACATTATTAGAAGACCTAAATAAGTACACATAGTTGAATATCAACAAGGAAAAAATATATATTGGACATCAGGGCGGTCAGATGGGGCAAGGAGACAAGGAGTTGGAGCTTCCTTCAGGTTGGTTCCTGTAAAACAACAAGGAGATAGGGATCCGCAACTTCCTTTAGGTTGGTGCCTATAAAACAAAGCGATAGGGGGTCGGTTCTATGAAAATCCTCACAGTAGATATAAGAGATGATGTATACCTCACAAGAGAATGATTATGATTAAGCAAGAAAATAGAAGAAGAGTGGTCAATACAGTATAATGAGCAACAGAATAATATGGTACAATAGAAGTCGGATAGAAGCAATAATACTTCACACACACTAAATTATTAATCACAAATGGACATATAAATAATACAATGCATGAGGAATTCGAATGCCTAAGGTGGCAATTCGAATTAGCCTTCATGGAGTGATCAAAGGATCACTGGAGTGTCATTGGAGCACAACTAGTATCATAGGAGCACAACTGGAAGTCTTCATCATCATCAGTGGAGTCATCAATGCTCAAGTAACTGTCAACCATCAGTCAAACTGAGTCAGGTAGGTGTAACTGAGTGTAACTGAGTATAAACTGAAGACAACTGGACTGGTAGGTGAAGGAGGGTGAGTTGCTTCCTAAAATCAAGGAAGAAGGGCACATTAAGCAAATGGAGGGCTGCAACTGAATAGTGAGAAGCTCCTAGGGGCTGGCTAACTGAGGGCTAGGTGTTGGACTGATGACTGGGATGCATGCAAACCCTAAAAGTGCATGCATGACTGAAAATGTAAATGATCAAAATACTGGTGGGACTAGGATGGAGTATAGGAATATCCTAACACCCCCCCCTTAATCCATCTTGGGCCCTGGTAACTAAGACCAAAGGTCACCCAATACAATGAATAATAACAGTCAATAAACCAAGGAAGTGGGAAAATTTCATGGGAAACATACCCCCTCCTCAAAAAACAGACTGTAAGGCACACACAAAAATTAAATGCTCCAAACTCAAGCAGGTGTGATGCTTGGTCATATGTCTGGAGGTATCTTCTTCTTGGGAAGAAGTGGATCATGCTCAAAAAGCATGTGCTTGTACTTTCTCTTCAAATCGAATGTGATGAGAACAAATCCAACAGCATGAGAATGATCCTTGAACATGTGATTCGAATCAGCTGAGGCAGGATCAAATCTGTGAAAGTGCATATAGTCTTTTGTCTTCTCCTTCGAACCACCATGGGTGAGATTATGACAAAAAGAACTATTACATGTTTGCTTGAAATCAAAATCTGATTTAAGACTTAAAAAACAGTTTCTTGAGATCTCCTTTGAACCAGCAGGGGTGAGATCAAAACTATCATATGCATGAGAAATTATCCCAAGCGAATGGCAATGGTTTCTTGAGATCTCCTTTGAACCATAAGAGGTGAGATCAAAACCAATGGATGCATGAGAAATTATCTCAAGCGGGTGGCAATGGCCATATTCTTCAATAACCTTCTGAAAGCATGTGCTAATGATCATATAGTAGTAAATAAGAGATGATTGCTTGAGAGGAGTGAATGCATTACCTCCAATAGCTGATTTTACCTCCGAAATAATCATGTCATCATGATGCAAACCAACAGACTCTGGTGCAAGAGAGGATTTAGGACCTTCTGCAATATCTAGAGTGTGAGCTGGCACAGAAAGAGAAGAAGGTTTGAGCATGAGTGGAGAATCTGCAAGTTCTTTGTCAACAACTTCAATATGAGATGATACTGGTTCATGATTTGAGAGACCATCAAGAGGAGCGAATGCATCACTTTGCTTGCTTTCGAATGGGTTAGGACCAAGTCCTTCATTCATTCTGCCAAATTTTTCATCCAGGTGATCCCGTAACTCTTTTGGAGTCCATAACTCCTTTGTAGTTTCAACACCATCACGGTATTTGAAATGGAATCTTAGGTATGCAGGCAAAGAAAGCATCATTGCTCCAAAGGCTCCATCACCTTTATTTAACCAATCAATCTTCTCTTCAAGGGATTCGAACTCTCTTTCAAAATGACAATCAAAAAGATCATGGATCTTCAAGTATGCTATCCTTCTTGGTTTCCATTCATCATAGTTGAATGGAGAAAGAAAAGTAATTCCTTCTAAATCATACATTGAAGCTGTAGAAAACCTGCAAAAACAATATAGAATATACTGCAACTACTACTGCTGCAACTGCTACACTCGAAATCTTGGTAATAACCTACAAAAAACTCTCAAGAATGGAGATAAACAATACTCTCAACATGCTCTGATACCATGTGAAAATCCTCACAATAGATCTAAGAGATGATGTATACCTCACAAGAGAATGATTATGATTAAGCAAAAAAATAGAAGAAGAGTGGTCAATACAGTATAATGAGCAACATAATAATATGGTACAGTAGAACTCAGATAGAAGCAATAATACTTCACACACACTAAATTATTAATCACAAATGGACATATAAATAATACAATGCATGAGGAATTCGAATGCCTAAGGTGTCTATTCGAATTAGCCTTCATGGAGTGATCAAAGGATCACTGGAGTGTCATCGGAGCACAACTAGTATCATCGGAGCACAACTGGAAGTCTTCATCATCATCAGTGGAGTCATCAATGCTCAAGTAACTGTCAACCATCAATCAAACTAAGTCAGGTAGGTGTAACTAACTGTAACTGGTGGTTCGAAGGAGAAGACAAAAGACTATATGCACTTTCACAGATTTGATCCTACCTCAGCTGATTCGAATCACAGGTTCAAGAATCATTCTCATACTGTTGGATTTGTTCTCACCACACTCGATCTGAAGAGCAAGTACAAGCACATTCTTTCTGAGCATGATCCACTTCTTCCCAAGAAGAAGATACCTCCAGACATATGACCAAGCATCACACATGCTTGAGTTTGGAGCATTTAAATTTTTGTGTGTGCCTTACAGTCTGTTTTTTGAGGAGGGGGTATGTTTCCCATGAAATTTTCCCACTTCCTTGGTTTATTTATTGTTATTATTCATTGCATTGGGTGACCTTTGGTCTTAGTTACCAGGGCCCAGGATGGATTAAGGGGGGGTGTTAGGATATTCCTATACTCCATCCTAGTCCCACCAGTATTTTGATCATTTACATTTTCAGTCATGCATGCACCTTTAGGTTTTGCATGCATCCCAGTCATCAGTCCAGCACCTAGCCCTCAGTTAGCTAGCCCCCAGGAGCTTCTCACTATTCAGTTTTAACCCTCCAGTTGCTTAATGTGCCCTTCTTCCTTGATTTTAGGGAGCAACTCGCCCTTCTTCACCTACCAGTCTAGTTGTCTTCAGTTTACACTCAGTTACACCTACCAAAGTTAGTTTGACTGATGGTTGACAGTTACTTGAGCATTGATGACTCCACTGATGATGATGAAGACTTCCAGTTGTGCTCTGATGATCATGAGGACACCTAGTTGGGCTCCGATGACACTCTATTGATATTATGATCACTCTAAGAGGCTAATTCGAATTGCCACCTTAGGCATTCGAATCCTCTCTACCATTGTACTATGTATTTGTCCATATTGTAATTAATTAACTAGTGTGTGTGAAGTATTATTGCTTCTATCTGAGTTCTACTGTACCATATTATTCTGTTGCTCATTATACTGTATTGTTCACCCTTCTTCTATTTTCCTACTTAATCATAATTACTCTTGTGAGGTATACATCATCTCTTAGATCTGCTGTGAGGATTTTCACAATGTTTCGACGGCGTAGATCTGACGGAGATGAGCATCAACGGTGGGAATTTTGTTCACAAATTCAACATGCGCGGATAAACTGACTTTTCAGATTCACGTATTTTGGTAGGGGTTGCACCTTTGGACGGTCAGGATGTAGATGAGATGCAGATAGACGATCGGCATTGGATTTGCAGATTGAAGGTGCAAGAAAGCAGTTTTCTGAAGGATGAAGACTGCGGAGGATTGGGGAGTTAAACATGCAAAGGATCGATGGCGCAGGATCAATTATGCACGTGGACGGCTTAAACGACTCCATCACTACGATAGGTGTAGGAATGATAGGGAAAGAAGGATAATATAAAATACTTTTGCACGGGGATCTGGATATTGTTTTTCTTGTGCATCGGAAAGAGAAAGACGACGAAAGTGCAGAAAGCGGCCACCTCAGTCACGAATCTTGGACCATTTGTCAGTTAACCAAGTAGGCCTCTTGTCTTCTCAGAAAACTATTTAAATGGATAAGCTAGCAGAAGTAGAACCCCCGGGTTTTGAGCACTCGAAAATAGAAGAACTATTAGAAGACAGGGATGTTGAGGTCTATGACACTGTACTGACTAATGGGCCTATTGAAGCGGTAAAAGATAGACTAGAACTGATTAGGAACCAGGGTATAGATGTGCACAAAGTACACAGGTCGTTTTTCCATTTTTTCTCAATCAACCAAACCCTAAGATGCCCTGAATTCGTTGACTGGTGCGTTAGTAATTACTCCTCCTCTGAGAGGGTAATTATGGATGCGTCCAGTTCGAAGATCTTGTGTCCTGACAACCCTGTCGTTATAAGAAAAGCCCTGTCAATTCCTGATGAATTCGCCAAATATTACAAGGAAGAATCCCTAATTCAGTATTTTAGGCAGTCTACAGTTGAGTTAAAGCAAAGTTTCTACAGGGTCTACCTAAAACCTAGTGTCCCATTGCAAGACCATGATTTTCCAGTCGAAGTCCGTCTCTTTACTGAAGAATCTAAGTGTGCCATAACCATGTTAAGCCAATTCTTAGGATTAGACACAGATATGTATGTCACTGAACCTTTGATGAGTTTGTTGTTCATCCTTAGCACCTACCCATTATAGTCTGAAGAGTCTGACCAGTCAATCCAATGTGCTTGCCTTAAGTTTGATGAGTCCCTAGCTGAGAATATCCATTCTCATCTAGTGGACTTCCACAAGACCAGAAGTTTCAGGTTTCAAGCCTATTTGCTAAGGATGTTCTTGTCATTTAATGAAGAAAACTTGCAGCTTCTTGAAATGATGCTCACAAAGGAAATGCACACAGATTACAGCAAGTTCCTGAACAAGTTCATGTCAGAGTTTTACAATGTTTTTTATTGGGAAATATTTCCCAAGGTGTTAACAAAGATGAAGGAGATGTTTCAACCTTCTCTTGAGAAGAAAATGGAGATTGGTTCCTCTTGAAACATGGCATAGTGATCAGAGTGTATGGGTTTTCTCATTCACCTTACGTGCTACCAACATTTCTAACTCCTAGAGTATTTGCACTAGAATTTATCAAGCAAAAGTTAAGGGTAGAAACTGAACGTTTTTTAGATCATAAGAAAGCCTCAGACATTACTTTTCCATGGGTTGTAGGCTCATTCATCATTAAGAATAAAGCCTCCCTTTCAACCATTGAGTGTGAATTAAGAGAAATGGGATTTCAAACAAAGGCTTCCATCAACTATGATCCCCATCACATTATCTCCAACAGAAGGAAAGAAAGTAACAGAAAGGGTTTTGTGCACTTTGAGCTTATAGGTATGGCAGAGACTACTAATTGGTTCGAGTATCCAAGTAAAAGTCAGATGGATGTGGATATACAAGATGATTCCACCTCCCTTGTACAAAAAGCCACATCACCACAACCCACCTCCAGCCTTGTCCCAGTAGTTGGAGCAATTATACCCCTTGCCAGTTGTTCTGAAAAATCCAACACAGTGGAAGTCATTGATGCCATAGATATAGAAGATGAGGGCACAGAAAGAGCCCCAAAGAGACAAAAGGTGGAAAAGGCAGAGCAGCAGATTGTACAGGTGAAGACTGGTCGAGGTAAGAAGAAGCAGGTGGAGGCCAAAGTACCTTCCTTCGAAATCAAGGAGTATGTATTTGATAAAGCAGCTACTGAGCCTGCTGCACAAGGCAAAAGCAGATCACAGTTGTTGGATGAAGATAAGGAGAATGAAGAGGTAGATTCAGAGGAATAAAAGCTGTATGCAGAGGTTAGATAGATATCCAACAAGAATGTGTCTTTAGTCATTGTCAGGATTTGTGCTCAGAACACTTTGAATTTGGCCCTAGCTGTTGATGTATATGTAACTTCGGAATGTATTTCACATATATGTATATTGTATTCCTATAGAGATGGTATTATTCCTCTATAAGGAAGTGTCGTCATTTATATTGTAAGTGTCGTAACTTATACTTGATGGGTTATTAGACCACCTTGTTGGGGTCGTCCCTGTATAAGTCATGTGGGTCGAAGGGTTATTAGACCACCCTATTGGGGGTCGGCCATGTGGGTCTAAGGGTTATTAGACCACCCTATTGGGGGTCGGCCCAGTCAGCATTATATTATGTGGTTAAGTTCGAGCCTACATGAGTTAGGTAAAAAGGCAAGTCAAGTCAAGTATAAATAGAGTGCGGGAGGCACTCTATTTACTCACTCACTTCTCACACATGCACTCAAGGAGGAGTGGCGCACTTATGGAGGAGGAGGATCTGCTGCTAGGTTATGGCTATCTCTCTTGGTTGGTTGTATCATTGCTCTATCTATCTCTAAGGAAGTTATTGGGGTTTTTCACCTTTATGGTTTTCCCCAAGTAAATCTTTGTGTCTCTTGTGTGCTTGCATTATTGTCTCCATGATTGATATGCTGTAGATATGTTGTACATGTTGTTCTCTCAGTTAAGATCCTAGATCATATTGAAGTAAATTCAGAAAATTTAACATGGTATCAGAGCTAGCCTGAAAGAAGGCATGATATGGCATGTATGACACTTGTTCCACTTACGATGCTAGGGATTGATATAGCAAAAACCAGTCATCGTAGAACTTTCGCTATAAATCCGTTTTGGAGAAGTTTTCGGGTTTGAAATTGTTACAGGCCGAAGATAAGATCTCCAGGTATCTTGTGTCCAAAGGAAAACCTCTAATTCGTTGTACTTCGTGATTTATGATCTGTACAATATAGGGTTTCTGCCTCTTCCAGATCTGAGTCAAAATCAGGTGACCTTGGGAAAAAGGTCATATCTTGGGCTAGGAAGCTCCAAATGAAATTTCGTAAAAAGTGACAGGTAGTACACAGTCTGTACTATCTCAGAAAACTTTTTCAGAGGCCGAAGTTGAACCAGTGACACGTGGAACTCCGTACAAGTTCGCTCTCCTGTATTATCCCATAAACAGGTCACGTTGCGACATTTGGAATAACTCTCTCTCAGAGAGTCCAATTGAGGTCAGACCTATCAGGATGGAAAGGTAACAGGCCGAGCTATCTCATAAAACGTTTTCAGAGGCCGAAGTTAAAACAATGACACGTGGCACTCCGTACAAGTTCACTCTCCTGTTTTATCCCAAAACAGGTCACGTTGCGACATTTGGCATAACTCTCTCTCAGAGAATCCAATTGAGGTCAGACCTGTCAGGATGGAAAGATAACAGGTCAGGCTATCTCAGGAAACTTTTTCAGTCCCTGTGGATCAAAAATTTCGGAGTTACACCAGAAACAATCAGGTACATATTTCTGTCAAAACAGAATTATTTTTTGGTACCTTCATTCATGGCTTCCGGAATTTAGGGCTTTGGAGAAAGTTGGAATTTTTGTAATCGGAGACCACGGCTGGATGCTACTCATCAAAATAGAAATTTAGAGACCAAGATCAGAATTTTTGGTTGGGCAGAAGGCCGGGCTTGATTAGACCCTAGTTCGGGACTTTGATCAGAAAAGTGAAAAATTAGGGCTTCTGTAAAAATGGGAATTTTTGAAATCTGTTACCACGGCTGGAAGCTCCTCAGAAAAATAGAAGCTTCTAGCTTTGGATCAAACATTTTGATTGGGCAGAAGAGTGGGCTTCATCAAACCCCAGTTCAGGGTCACGTCCAGTGAATACAGAAGTTTCAAAAGCAAAATTGAGGAGTGAAACTTTGCAGTTTTCAATTTCTGAATATACCAACTTGATCAGCTCATCAAGGCACATATTTCTATCCTGTCAGAAGTTTGAAATTCAAAGTTTGAATTTTTGGGGTTTCTCTAACAAACCCATATCCAGCTCAAGGTCCAGTTCTTACAAATCAAGTGGATTGGGTTAATCCTAGAAGAAGATGGATTGATCACCTGGATAAGTGAAGAAGTTCCTGTCTCGGAGGGAGATGAGGATAAGGCCTTACATAAGAAGATTACAAGCGATCTCGACAGGTATGACTCATCGAGGTATGTTTTGAGATTTGTTCATGATTAAGTTTATGGTATGTTTGTCTTCATGTTATTATGGTTAGTACAATCTTGATTTTAGACTTGTCATATCACCTTAATAAAACTATGAATGCACAATAGAAAATATTCATTGATTAGGGTGTTGACACTTATGATTGTACTAATGCATTATGGTGTTGTATGAGATTTATGTTGTCTACTAACATGAAAGGTACACCAAGAAAGACAAATCATGTTCTGGTTCAAAGAACATATGATCATGATGACATGAGGACAAAGATTCATCCATTGTTGTGGATATCATAAAAGATCCATTTACGAGGTATGTATAACTTGGTTTTATAATGGTTAACCTATGAGATATACAGGTTACTAGCACAAGTCATTGAAGAAGAACAAGAAGACATCATGTGAGTATGTTAGACATAAATAGCTAGCATGCTAATCCAGGTATGTTTTTCCTATATCAAGCTAGAATCCTACCTTGTCTTAGGATCTTATACTATTGTGTTGTTCACGAAAAGTCATAGGTTTGAATAATCATGGTTGTATGCATATTATGTTTCTTACCATAATTAATTATATGACTAACCAGAAGAATCATGAAGGTATAGCTTTGAATAATCACAGGTTTTATGGATATTATATCTCTTATCTTGATTGATGATTCAACTAACCCGAAGAGTCATAGGTTTGAGTAATTACAGGTTTAGACATGTTATGTTTCTTATGATTTGACTAACCATAAGAATCCTACATAAACCTTGAATGCTAATGCTTATTATTTTCTGTTTGAAATGATCATGACTATACATGCTTGAGATTATTGTGTTTTAATAGTATACTAATGAATGTATGATTTTATATGAGATCACAAGGATAACACAATCATGATACTAATAAGCATGCATAGGGACCAAGGATGAATATGAGTTCAAGAACAGGTAACTCAGGAAGCAAAGATCAAGAGGGAGCACACTCCAGTTGCTCCTGCAAGAAAGCAAAGGAGCACACTCCAGTTGTTCCTGCAAGAAAGAAAATGAGCACACTTCAGTAGTCTCTGCAAGGATGCAGATATTCAGAGGGAGTTGACCATCTTTCTACATTCCACAACAGAAAGGTGTAGAAGAAGCTACTTCAGATTAGGACTCCAGCATCTCCTGCAAGGAAGCGAAGACTCAGAGGGAGTCCACCCAACGAACAAACAAAGATAAGTATTTTAATTATCATTTCTTGCATATTTGTTTGTTTAAGTAAAATTGTTCAATGATGTATATGCTCATGTTCCTAGACTTAGGATATGTATTGTGCATATTAGAATAGTTGCATTGATGAACAGTATACTACTAATATACATGGGTAAGTGGCCTATGGCACTGTACAACATTCCATTGCTACTTATCTAGAATGAAACCTCTTTGCTGACATGTTGGGAGTTGTGCACACTCTTAACAATGTTCTGGTAGAGATTGGAAGGCATCTAGAAAGTTATGGGATATGGATAAATGTTGTATTGAAACATTGGCTAAGATAATTGCATGACTGTATGACATATTTCTTTATGTGTAAGAATCTGTTCTGAAAACTATGAGATGTTTTCTAATCATGCAATTTAACTTGTTGTGTAGTAAAGATCGTATGCCATCTCCTACAAAAGAAGAACTACAACATTTTTTCAACAACAAAATTATCTATTGAAGATATTGAAGTTCCCAGGATACGGGAAGAATGCCATGATCCGTCGATCATGAAGAACGATGTTTGGGATGCGGTCCCAAGAGCTAAAGGGAAGTCTGTTGTGACTTCCATATGGAACTATCAGATCAAGCATGTTGCAGATGGCAGCATTGAGAAATATAAAAGTGATGAAATAGAAGATGCACCAGATGGATTTCAAGACAGCATGGTGCAGTCATTTATGTGTGCAGAACTTAGTATCGTAGGATAGACAGCTTTCTATCCAGTTTGGGCTTTACCAAGAATAAAGCGGATTCCAATCTTTTCTACAAGGTTGAGGAAGACAATCCAGTGATACTACTTTTGTATGTGGATAACCTGTTTGTATCAGGTGAAGATAGATTGATTGCCGACACGCAGCGGAAGCTTACTACCGAGTTCGAGATGAAGAACTTGGGGATGATGCACTATTTGTTTTTGGCATGGAGGTGTGGCAGAATGCAGGTGGGATCTTCCTTGGTCAAGGGAAGTACACAGTAGATATCCTGAAGAGATTCGGGATGATGGATTGCAAGGCCATGGCCACACCGATGGCATCGAATTTGAAGCTTCTATGTGATACTTCATCTGAGCCGATTGATGTCTCTATGTATCGTCAGATGATTGGGTCCTTGATGTACCTGACGAACACGAGACCAGACATTTGCTTTGCTGTGAACACATTGAGCCAGTTCCTGACGGATCCGAGGAGTGTTCACCTCGTTGTTGTAAAGCATGTTCTGAGGTACCTGAAGGGTACAGTGGATTATGGGCTCAGATATGAGGCAAATCAAAAGTTTAACCTGCAGGGTTATGTTGATTCAGATTGGGCTGGCAGTGCTACAGACAGGAAGAGCACATCTGGGTGTTGCTTCAGTATGGGATCAGGTGTGATCTCTTGGTTTAGCAGGAAGCAGTCCTGTGTAGCACTGAGTACAGCTGAGGCAGAGTATGTTGTAGCCTGTTCAGCTAGTTGTGAGGCAGTATGGCTACGGAAGCTACTGTCTGAGTTATTTGATCTCCCGCTGGAAGCTACTGGTATCTTCTGTGATAACCAGAGTTGTGTGAAGCTGTCCGAGAACCCAGTGTTTCATGACAGGTCGAAACACATAGAGATCAAATATCACTATATCAGGGATATGGTGCAGAGAGGAGCTGTGAAGCTCCTGTATGTTGCGATGGACGAGCAGATTGCAGATGTGCTGACGAAGCCACTAGCCAGAGTGAAGTTTGAGTACTTCAGAGAGAGGCTTGGCGTTCTTCAGATCGAGGACACTTCGAGGAAGAAGTGATGGACACATTTGCTAAAGCCATTCCAAGCATGTTGGAAGGAGGATCCTTCACATGGCTGTGGATGTAAGCGCTGGATGATGAGCATCAGGATGATGTTCTGGTTTCTGCTTGGATATGATCAGTTGGATCATTTTATGTATGTATGTACGCATCATGTGGATGCTGGATATGATCAGTTGGATCATTTTATGTATGTATGTACGCATCATGTGGATGCTGGATATGATCAGTTGGATCATTTTATGTATGTATGTATGCATCATGTTGGATGCTTGGACCATGTATTTGTATATGTATCAGGTGGATACATTGTATGATCAGGTGGATCATGTATGGTGATATGTATCATGTATTTGTATTTGTATCAGGTAGATGCATTGATGATCAGGAGGATCATGTATGATGATATGTATCAGGTAGATACGTGGTATGCATCAGGTAGATGCATTGATGATCAGGAGGATCATGTATGATGATATGTATCAGGTAGATACGTGGTATGCATTAGGTAGATGCATTGATGATCAGGAGGATCATGTATGATGACATGTATCATGTATTTGTATCAGGTGGATACATTGATGATCAGGAGGATCATGTATGATACTTGGTATGCATCAGGTAGATGCATTAATGATCAGGATGATCATAGATGACGAGCTTCAGGATGTTGCTCCAGATGACATGCAGCAGGATGTTGCAGTGATGATCAGGATGATCATAGATGACGAGCTTCAGGATGTTGCTCCAGATGACATGCAGCAGGATGTTGCAGTGATGATCAGGATGATCATAGATGACGAGCTTCAGGATGTTGCTCCGGATGACATGCAGCAGGATGTTGCAGTGATGATGATCAGGATGATGTATGGTGAGTATCAGTTGATACTCTGTGGCCGTGGATCAGGTTGTGCAGATAAGCATGTAATTTGTGCCCTGGGAGATTTGCATATGGTCTTTCGAGGTTTTGCCTATGGCATGTAATTTGTGCCCTGGGACATCTGGCAAATGCTCTTTCGAGGTTTTGCTTGGGAGGACATATAATTTGTGCCCTGGGAGATCTGCAGATAGTCTTTCGAGGTTTTGCCTATGGCATGTAATTTGTGCCCTGGGATATCTGGCAGATGCTCTTTCGAGGTTTTGTCCTATGGCATGTAATTTGTGCCCTGGGAGATTTCAGGTCGGAGTTGTGTACCCGTAACATCCTGAAATTCTCTTTCGAGGTTTTGCCATGACCACATGTAATTTGTGCCCTGAGAGATCCGATAGGTTGAGCTGTGTGCTCGTAATCAGTCCTGGGATGCTCTTTCGAGGTTTTGTGGTGACCACATGTAATTTGTGCCCTGGGAGATCCGATAGGTTGAGCCTTGTGCTCGTAATCAGTCCTGGGATTCTCTTTCGAGGTTTTGTGGTGAGGTCACATGTAATTTGTGCCCTGGGAGATCCTATAGGTAGAGCCGTGTGCTCGTAACAGCCTGGGATGCTCTTTCGAGGTTTTGTGACGCACGTAAAAGTCCTGAGGATTCCACAGTATGGCCAGTGATGACGAAGACCTGCAGGTGGTGGGCCTACATCCAGTATGAAAAAGGACTGGCTCTGTAGAACTTCCTATGACGAGTAGATTCAGAGATTGATTGAGATAGCAGCAGCAGTGACGATGATGATGACTCGATGACGATTATCCAGTGACGATGATCCAGAGAAGATGACTTGTGCTATAAGAACTGTGCTGAGAAATACCTTCCTAGTTAAGAGGGAGTGTTGATGTATATGTAACTTCGGAATGTATTTCACATATATGTATATTGTATTCCTATAGAGATGGTATTATTCCTCTATAAGGAAGTGTCGTCATTTATATTGTAAGTGTCGTAACTTATACTTGATGGGTTATTAGACCACCTTGTTGGGGTCGGCCCTGTATAAGTCATGTGGGTCGAAGGGTTATTAGACCACCCTATTGGGGGTCGGCCATGTGGGTCTAAGGGTTATTAGACCACCCTATTGGGGGTCGGCCCAGTCAGCATTATATTATGTGGTTAAGTTCGAGCCTACATGAGTTAGGTAAAAAGGCAAGTCAAGTCCAGTATAAATAGAGTGCGGGAGGCACTCTATTTACTCACTCACTTCTCACACATGCACTCAAGGAGGAGTGGCGCACTTATGGAGGAGGAGGATCTGCTGCTAGGTTATGGCTATCTCTCTTGGTTGGTTGTATCATTGCTCTATCTATCTCTAAGGAAGTTATTGGGGTTTTTCACCTTTATGGTTTTCCCCAAGTAAATCTGTGTGTCTCTTGTGTGCTTGCATTATTGTCTCCATGATTGATATGTTGTAGATATGATGTACATGTTGTTCTCTCAGTTAAGATCCTAGATCATATTGAAGTAAATTCAGAAAATTTAACACTAGCAACCAAAGATAAGGCCACTGAGGTGAAAATGAACCTGGAGGACATTCCCATTCCTGACATGATCCATCTACATAAAGAAACTGGAGTTGTTATTTATGCTAAATTGTTGAAAGCTGCTTTAGAGCTGTCCAAATTGCAATCCAGTAAGGATAAGGTTGGGAATCAGCTTAGACAAGAAAGAGTGGAGAATAAATCCCATAAGGCACAAATCAAGAAGTTGTAGGCTGAAATATTGGCTATTGAAGGCCAGGCATACAAGAGGGCTAGTATACAAAAGTTGTTGAATGAGAAAGACAGTACTATTCAGTCGCTAAAGAAGAAACTGAAGATTCCTTCCACCCAATTGGTAGAAGCATCTGAGTTAACGGAGCTGGAGGAGAAAAGAGAAGAGCAAAAAATGAATTGACAAATTGTAAAGCAAAATTGTTGAAGTTTGAAGAGAAATAAGTGCAGTGGCAAAGGGATATGACCCTTATAGTAGAGAGCGAGAAGAATCAGAAGGCAAAATCTGAATATTTGGAGAAGAAATTGCAGGAGAAAGGCAAAGAGTTGGAGAGTATGGCTACCTCTTCCTCCATTGAGTTCGGGGATTTCTCCATTGTGCAAGCTATGGCATAGGTAAGCCTGAAGGACTTGGAATTAGTGAAGTTGCAGAAGCAGAATGCAGATCTGGAAAGCAGTGTTTCAAAAGAAGAGAAGGAGAGGAAGAATTGGGAAGCTAAGTACCTAGAGCTACAGGTTAAATATGATAAATTAATAAAATAGGCCACAGGTCAAACATCACTGCAGGAGGCAAAACAGGTTATTTGGGATGATGTTATAGCTGAAGCAAACAAATTAAGACCCTATCTTGATTTCATTTTGGACAAGGAGGCTGTAATTAAATTGGCCAAGCAAAGTGTAACAGTAGCGAAGGAAAATTTGAATAAGAAGCCTATGGAATGCGCTGAAAATGCCATAGAGTTTTTGAATGGCTTAACTGAGGGTGAAGTGAAAGCAACACACATAAAAGAGAGATTATCCACCATCATTTGGGCCAGGAAGGTGGTAAACAAACATCAGCAGTTAGCTACATTTCAGGCCAGAATAGATATTATGGCACACCAATTGAAGCTCTTTAGGGATATGTTTGATCCATTGTTTAAGAAACTTATTCCACTTTTTTGGGAAGAAGATGGTACCATGCTGACTCAAAAAGAGTATCAAGACAAGTTGATGGAATGCAGGTTGAATCATGAAGAATTTGCTGACATGACCCAATCACTGTCTGGAAAAATAGTGGTGGATAAGTTGACAAGGGAGTTTGAATTGGTCTTGGTCTTCAAAGAGGCGTGTGCACACCTTCAGAGCTATTCATACAAAGATCATACAGAATTACGAGTATTGCTAAAGGAGGTGGCCACATCATATTTGCCAATTGTTGACCAATGGAAGATCGTGAAGAAATATGGAAAAGCCAAGCTAACACTACATGCATAAAGATTTTTGAAGATCGTGGAGCTTTGCAGTTTGAAGACTTAGTTACTTAGGCTTTGTTTATTTGCTAGGGTATGTTACTAGTCAGTAAATATTCGTTGACACATGTAAAGGGCAGTTAAGTCTACTTGTCAGCTCTTGTTGTTTCTGTTGTAACTGATTTTCAAGGATGATGGGCTTGTCTGTATAGGTGTCATCGCAGTTGTAACAACTTTTTGTTAGGGTGACTCGAGCTATACATATGTAATAGAGAAGAAAAGGGGTTGGAACCCATGAGAACTTGAGTTTTGTATTTGAGATCTATCCTTAATACAATTACAGAGTCGAGGCTGGAATTTTGCAGAGATTCTTGTGTTATTTACTTTACAGTCTGTATCTTCTTTCCTTATATGAATGTGTTCCGTGTTATCTATTCCATTTTGTTATCTTTTTCATGTCTGAAATAAGTGTTTGATAGTACAGAATTCATACATATATGCTCTGTCTATTGATTTCAGATATTCACAAAATATTTTCTACTAAAGTTAGCATTGGGTTCATCCTTGTTAGATGCCCATGTTAATGGATTGTTCTTCATTTCTTCTTTATCACCAGACAACAGCATTTTGACTGTGAATGAGTAACTACCTTTCCTTTGTTATAAAATTCCATGCCACAACACTGTTAATTGATATATGTGTTATATTTTGACTCCATTGCCCAATGAATGCTTACCTTGTTTCAACCAACACAACAATCTAATTTAATTTTTATCCATATATCTGGCCTTGTTAAACAATCAGCGAGAGATCCCTCTTTGGAAAGGAAGAAGCCAACTCTCTTTCCTAAATCTTGGTTTTGTGGTTACCTCGAAGTGACTTTTCCCACAACCTTAAGGATCATTTTGAGTGCTAACAACATCAATTCACACCATTAGAGACACATCACAAGATAAGCTTTGTAAACCTTTTATATTTAATTCAATCAGCTACAACCGTTGGGTTTTATCAACTACAACTAATTGAGAATAAACAACTTCTATTCCAAGAAACAGCTTGGTCTTTTCTTAAATCCAACTAAGAAAATGTGTACAAGACCCAGCTTGTAATTACATATACATTCTTGTCATCAAACAATCATTACTTCTGCCATTTCTACTATACAAACACATCATCCACATCATCATTCTGTCCATATCATCATTCTGTCCATAAGCACATCATTATGTCCACATCATCATTCTATCTACAAGCACATCACCATTGTCATCATATCAATCATAAGCATGTCATTATGTCATTGTAGCTCAACTATTGTTGCTGTTGTGATGTCCTCATGCCCGAAAATCAGAGAAGAATATAAAAGAATAAATTATTTTCTCTTGTTGCTCCTGTTGATCTGCGGTTGCCCCCGAACCTCTCCTCAGACTTCTCCTAACCCGAAAATCAGAGCTCTCAATTCTTCCTCATCTTCACTGAATCCTTCCAACTACGTCCCCATACTGAATTAGAGTTTTGGATCTTATTTATACATTTCTTCTTCATAAATTTTGGAGGCCAACATGTCATTTAAGTTTTATTTTATCATTAAGTAATTCAAATAAATCAAATAAGATTTATTTAAGCTAGTCGACCCCATCACATTATGTCCATGTTATCTTCTTCAAATATATATATATATATATATATATATATATATATACATTCTTGCCACATCATCACAGGGGGTTTTTCATTACTTCAAGTTTTTATTCAAAGTGAAAGATATGATCATCCAACGCCCTCACTCCCACGACCTTCTTGCCATGTCATGGACTGCCCTTCAGGATGCCCGCAAGGGCTCTCGTTTATGCCCGCAGGAGTCCTCTAGCAAATGCCCGCAAGGGCCCTTTACATGCCTGCAAGGGCTTCTTCAATTGCTAACCTATGATGCCCGCAATGCTCAAAAAGATGCCCGCATGGGCCTTGATAGATGCCCGTAGGGGGGCCTTTTCATATGCCCGCAAGAGCCTTTGAGGATGCCCGCAAGGGCCTTTGGAAATGACAAATATGATGCCCACACACCCCTTTAGAAATTCCCGCATAGGGGTGTAGAAGATGCCCACAGGGGCCTCCAAGAGATGCCCGCAAGGGGCCTTCAAATGCTCCCCAAGGCACTCTTCATATGCCTGCAAGGTGTCCTTCTACTGCCTTGCCATCAACCTTTGCATTGTCATCAACCTTTGACATGTTTTCCATGTCATTACTCTTTGGCATGTTTACTTTCTATGTCATCATCATTGTCAAGCTTCCTTGCCATGTCACCAACGCTTGTCATGCTTGCTTTCCATGTCATCGTGCTTGCTTTCCATGTCACCAATGTTTGTCATGCTTGTCCACGCTTTCCAAGTTCCTTTTGCCATGTCAAGTCTTTGTCATTAATGTGTTTTCATCACTGACAACTTTGTTTGTCAGATGTCACCAATCGATGATCGATATGATGAGGATTGTAGCAGCAACGATGATGATCCAGTGTTGATGATGATGTTCCAGCATTGATGATCCAACAACGAAGACTTGTGTCCAGATTTGTTCATGACTGTGTCAAGAGAATACCTTCCTAGTTAAGAGGGAGTGTTAATGTAATTGTAACTTCGGAAGATATTCACTTGTATTTTATATTGTATTTTATTTGTACCTCCGACGGAGATGTTTATTCCTCTGGTCGAAGAAGTCATTATTGTATTTGGTCATGTAAAGTCATTGAGGTTAACCCTCCATTGTAAGTCGGGGAAATAGACCCCAGAGTCAGATTGTATTAGGGTTAATAGAGTCTTCTAGAGAAGTCGACCCGGTCAGGTACAACTGGGGTCGACCTATTAAGTGAAAAGGTCAAGTGAAAGATAAAGTATAAATAGAGAGTGGAGATCTCTCATTTGGACATCACTCTCACTCACGAGTTCGCATAAGTGAGAGAGAGGAAAAGTTCGCATAGGAGGAAAAGAAGAAGAGCTGCAGAAGACCATCTTTGTTTTGGGGTTTTACTTTTGTGATATTGTATTGGTGGCGATTCTATCTCTAAGGAAGTTGTGGGGTTTTCTCCTTTATGGTTTGCCCGAGGAAATTCTTTGTGTCTATTGTGTTATGCTATGCATGTTATTCTTTTAGTAAGATCCTAGATAAATATTGATTAAAAGTAGAAAATCTAACAATAAAAATATCAAAGAGAGTTCTTCTTGATTTCAACACTCTCAGGATCCATCTCCAACTCATCAAACTCATGGTGGATTGGCAGTGGGGCCACCAAGAATATGACTGGATACAAAAGGGCTCTTGTGGGTTATAAGGCCAAGAAGTTTAATGAGAAAGTGGAGATGGGAAATAGAAGTACCTTTGAAATCAAAGGAATTGGTTCAACTGCTTTAAAGATTGATTCATGTACGTTAATTCATGTTGAGGAAATTTTATATGTTCATGGTTTAAAGAAGAATGTTCTTTCAGTGGCAATTTTAGAAGACAAGGGGTTCTCTGTAGCCTTCTCAGAAGGAAAGGCACTGGTATGAACTAAAGGAGGAAATATGAGCTCATCTATTGAGATTGGTGTCTGTGAGGGGGGCCTTTACAAGGTCTCAGGACATGTTGTTAAAGCTCTAATACATAACCCCTGTCAAGTTTCAGAGATCAAGAGGGAGTCTTTCAGTAACTCAGAAATGGAAACCCATGAGACTTCTAGTTCAAAGAAGCAAAGGGAGAAGGCCAAGAAGCCTTTATTTGATCTCATTAAGGAGCCTATTGAGAGGTTCCAAGGATGCTCCAGTGGGATCCATGTCACTTATTCGGGATCAACCACTGATATGGAGACACCCAAACTTCAGGTTTGGAAAGATACTATGACAGAAAATATCTAGTTAATAATGAATAATGATATGTGGAAAGTGATTCTCAAACAACAAGGGAAGTCCGTTGTAACTTCCAAGTGGATTTATAAGATCAAGGTATTTGCTGACATTCATAGCTCCTTGAAGCTCTCAAAAAATATTGTATTCTATGACAAGTTGTTTCACCATGATAAGGACATGGTGTAGTTGTCAGATTTGTTGACTAAGCCTCTTTCTTCGAAAAGCTTAGTGTTGTTGAGAATGCCTCTCTTGATGAGAGGGAGTGTTAATTTTAGTGCAGTTGCGAGACCCATTCTCAGACAGGATGGTACCTTATTCAGTTAACTAGGGTTCCTGGTTATGTTAACCAGGTAGAGTAGAGAGTAAGAGCCTATAAGGTACCCTAGGGCCCCTAGTTGTCTCCTAGGGTTCTTGGTCGGGGACCAAGCAGGTTGATGCCATGGAAAAGTCCCTAGCATGTGGCTAGGGCCCCTATTTGTCTCTAGGGTATTCTGGTCCGGGACTAGACAGTTTCTTGGTCACGAGAACCAAGCAGACCCTACAGGTTGAGATAGATACATCCTGGTCTAGGAATAGGCAGATTCTTGGTCAAGGACCAAGTAGGTCCTGCATGTGGTTGATCAACATTCAGTCTAGGACTGAAAGCTCAGCCTAGGGATGAGAGCCATTCTTTATGAATGGAGGCACTTGGTCAGTTACCAAGATGTTGACTTCGATCAACCTTCACCCTAGGGCTGAAGAACCTGGTCAAGGAATAGGTGGTTGATCAACTTGATTCAGTCTAGGACTGAAGCTCAACTTTGGGCTGAGAGCCATTCCTTGAGAATGGAGGTTCTTGGTCAGTTACCAAGATGATGATGTGTGATGTCATCTTCTCCTAGGTCTTCGAGATGGTTGAGTTAGATGGTCTTCTCAAGTGACTAGACACCCCTTGATGGAGCCACTAACATTTGACCTTAGGAGCAGTCTAGAGCACCACATGATCACATCATCTATGTGGACCCTTCCTTATATAGTGATGATGAACTTTCAGGTTATATGGAACACTTGTACATTTGAGAGAGAGATGATTGGTTTTACCCCACCTTGATTGGTTAACATTACCTTGATTGGTTAACATTTGGTCCTTACACCTTGTTGATTCTTTGACTTGGTTAATAGGTTCATTTACCCACTTTGAGTTATCTTTTGATTTGTACCACCTGTGATGTTTTTGTTCCTATGGGTACTATGGTTATTTGACCACCTTGTGGTTTACCCTTGGTCCTAAGGGTCATGGATCATGTACCCACACCTATGTTATATTGGGGCATGTATTAGTCCTTGCACCTTACTTATGATTTATGTTATTAAATATGACTCCTTTTTTTTTCTTTTTTTCTTTTTTTACTTTACTTTTTTTTTTATAAGTTTATTTTTAAAGTGGTACTTTCATATTTCTATGGAACCCTAAAAGGTTATTTTATTGACCTTTCTAGAAGACCTTGCTTCTATATATATTGAAGACTTATCTTCTTCATAATTCATCTTTTATCCAATTCGGGACTACTCCTTCCTCTACTTGACGTCAATCTTATCTCAGCTACTCTTTTTGAGTCTGTTTGTCGCCCACCTACTGATCAAGTTCAGATTTAATTTTCTCTATGTTTGTGAGCTTTTAACCTGAATAAAGGAGGCCGTGACAGTTGTGAGGTTGTTAGCTTCTTGTTTTTCTCACCTTGGATTTTGTGGAATTCCAATCTGCTTTGATATATCTTTAGAGGCTCTGATCTGCTAGCTATGGGTTCGATCCATTGATATACTAGCTCAGACCTCCTTTACTTCTGCTAGACCTTCAGTCTGTGACCTTAAGACTTAGTCTTAAGCCTTAGATCCATATGTTCTGAAGGTCGTAATTCTCAGTCTGTTCGTTGTATTTTTGTGGAGGTCGTGAGGCCTGAAAGTTTATTTGGTGAAGGCAGTGAGCCTTGGGATCTGATCTAATTCTTGTAATGTTCAACCAGCGTGTTCTAAGAACAGATCTGAGTATCTCTTTGGAGGCCACAACAATTGGGACCGGCTCTTTGTTTCATAAAGTTCCCTAAACCTGGTCTAATTTGCTGAGACTTGTTTCTTGGTTTGGTTTTTGTACTGAGACCTTATTGAGGTCTGTATTAATACTTATCAGTTTTTATGTTTGATTACATCTTGTACTGAGTTTCTTGACCATATCTCTTGTATTGAGTCTTGGTACTGCCAGTATGTTTTCTAACTGTCTTTGACCACTCCTGATTGATTGTACCTCAGCCCGGTCATCTCTCTCTCTCTCTCTCTCAGGTTTGTACTAACCCTTTAATAGGGCCACTTGGTTCCTAGTGTTGACCGGCCTTTGAGAGGCTCAGTCTTTTATGAAAGTAACATTTTTGAGTATTTTACAGGAAAGGTTTCATGCCCAGGTAAGTATTTCCACCTATCTCTTTTATTGTTAATTAAATAAGTTGATTATTTTATTACTAATTACATGTTATTGAAGATTACTTTAACACGGTGACCAAATTGGTATTGTTTAAGGTGTGAAGTTGAAAGAGACGAAAATTATGTTAGAAGTTACTGCTGTACTATTTCATCTTTAGTACTAGTCGTTAAATGTTAAAAGTGTTTTTTGCATTCATTTACATTGATTGTTTATTTTCTGCATTAAACCCTAACTCTATCAAAAAGTTAACAATGATGATCATATATAATAGGATTTGAGTGCAATAATTGTTTTAGACTGCTCTGTTGTAACTAAAGTCTACCTAAGTACAACTTGAGTGGTCATAATGGTTAAGATCATGTGTTTCTTCCTAGGAGATCACATGCTCAAATCCAGAGGGGGTAGAGTATGTACACCTTTGTAGATTTTAGTAGTCAAATCACTACACAGAGGGGGGTCCCTTGTCCCACAAACAAGGGGGTCTCATACACCAATTTGATGTCTGGCTTGGCAATGACCTTAAAATTAGATTATTATTATTATTTAATCTAACTTTTTCTTATGAATTCTTCATCAAAGTTGTTCCATACATCCTAGGTGTACATTATTTCCTTTACTTTAAAACGAAGATTATTGTACTTGTTTTTTTCCTTTCTTTGGACAAATGATGAAAGTATCTTATGAAGATTCAAGAGTTGGGCCTTGATTTGTTGTGGTTGTTATAGTGAAGGTCCCTCTTAGATATCAGCCTTCGATTATTAATGCAAATTCGAATGCTTGCTCCAATGAAGTTATTCAGAAATTCCATTTCCTTATGGAGAGCAGGGAATAATCTGTCACTAAACTTCAATTGAAGAGTCTCCTATGAATCTAAAACTTCCAATTGGTAGACAACTTGTTAAATTGATCTACATATTGTTTGAACCATTCGTCCATTGAATTGTCATGTGTAGCCATTATGTCATCACATCTTATTTGTATGCAAGAGGATAAAATCTCTTGCAAATAGCTACTGCAAAATTGTCGTATTGTCGAATGGGTTGTTTATTGATTGCTGCAAGATGCTAGACATGGGACTGCCATCATGTGGGCCTGGTCTCCTATGTAAACTGCAACTATCATGACTTTCTACCCACCAGTTAAATTTTGTTGTGTCTGGAAATAGACCTGGAAGCTGCAAAGCCATGCATTAAGCTTTTCACCATTTTAATACGCCTATCTCAGTGTCCAATTTGAACATCAATTGATTAAATACAAACTGTGGGATTATTTTCGTATAGTGGAGGTATCTGTTTTAAGTTGTTGGAAGAGGAATTGATATTGTTGTCCCAGTTAATTGAAACATAGCAATCGTATTAGGCAATACCTGCCTTCTCACATTGATTTGCAATTTCACTTATCATGTTGGCATGGATTTCCTATGCTTATTTGCATTGATACATCATATCATTCAATAGTTTGGCATGGAATTCTTGTGTTTACTTTATTTTATTGACTTGATATTCTTGAGATTACTAATGTTCCTACAATTCTTGGGCCAGAAGCAAAATTAGAATGGGAATTTCTTGAACATCTGGCATCGTGTCTTCAAAGTTATCCATAATATTGGACGAAAGGTGCAACAACAATAAAAATAAAAATAAAAAATGAAAGTCTTGCAACAGCAATGAAAGATAACTCGAGAAAATAAAATATTCTTTGATATATAGCAACGAACAACAAAGAAATTGCATCAACACAAAATTCTGAGTTCTGATGGAGTCACACAAGTCCAGTGAAATGCATTCTCTGGAACACGCAACAGTAGAAGGAAAGCACAATTTGGAGCAGCACACAATGTGTTTGGGGAATAGCCAAAGGATTTTGCGGGGCATTACACACATCAGCCTGGGATAGCACTACATAGAATAGAGTTGTCAATGGGATCACACAACATTGGAGTCCTAAAACTTGTCTGTCAATGGCGGAGAGAGATCACTAACTCAAAAAAATGACAGCCAATAGAGAGATCTGGTAGCACTTGTAGAGGGAAAAATAAATACCGAGAGTGAAACACAGAAACGTCAATTGAATAGCCAAGGAAGATGCAACCTGAAAAAACAGGGAGTCATGAAATACCACTCGTAGATCCAGCCCATATGCAAGCTTTGAGGAGAACTAGAGTTGTGGCATGAGCGTGGACGCAGAGGCCATCTTTGAATAACCAAGGTGAGAACTGGAAATGAAGCTCTGATATCAAACTAATCCAGGTAGGCACGCTTTGAAAATAAATTACAAGTACACAATGGAAGCAAAATAAGAGAGATGTCTCTTGTGAGACATCTCTCTTATTTTGCTTCCATTGTGTGAGACATCTCTCTTATTTTGCTTCCATTGTGTACTTGTGAGGGTGAGCATCGGGAGGTGAGGAGGTGAGGGGGAGGGTTTACTTTCATGGAGGGTATTCCGATCTTTACACTGGTTTTCATGGTGGCTGGTCGGGAAACAGATGGGTTGTTTGTGTGTTTTTGGACTAACATCTGAATCGGGTGACTGGTGTTTCATTAATCTTGGGATTTGGGTAGGGATATTGTTATTAAACTGCCTTGTTTCTGCCATTGTTTTGACTCGGGATTTTGGATTAATACTACCTGACTCTGTATCCATATACCCTTACATCGGTGTCTGCTGCTACTATTGTTTTGATAATGCAATGTCTGGTGACAGATGGTTCGGGTGGAGCCCAAGGTGGTCTTGTTATCACACAACTTGTAGTTGTCCCTAAAGGTATCCCATTCGGGATGGTAGAGGAGACGGACAACTAAAGAGGTGACGCAAGAGATGCCACGGTTCCCAATCCAAGCTGGGAGTCACGATAACCAAGGCACTCTTCACTTTAGATCAAGATGAATCAAGACCAAGGGGGAGACCCTAGCCAATCAATGAAGATTAGCTAACCCAAAGGTTCCTAGGGAAACATGTAAATTGAGTTACGGAAACCAATGAGTGCGGATTAAGTGGACCAAAGAGTTTGAGATGTGGTTGAAGAGGCTTAAGAAGTGACAAGTGTTTTAACCAATGAATGACTAAGGAAACTTATGAAGACCAAATGGATAGATCTAACACCATGAAAATACACAAGTGGGCCCCACTCCTTAAAAAGTAAAAAATGGTCCAAATAGGGCCCACTTGGTTGAATTAAGGGTAAGATGGCACTAAGTGGATGAGATGATGTAGATCTATAAATCTAAGATGAGATAGAAAACACCCACATATGGGATCTAGGAAAAGGCCACTAACCCAAGGAGTGCGAATTGCCCAAAGGAGACTAATGCCTTGAGATAAGGGGGAAAATGGAGTCCAAATTACGCCAAAATGTAGATCGAAGTGGTTTAGGCAATTATCAAGGTGGGTTTAGACTAGATATCCATAGATCTAAGATGCAAAATGCATCACCAAGTGACCCAAGTGGGGCTCAATCCCTCGAAATGAGGAATGGGGCCCACAAGTCGAAGCACTAGGGGTAGGTTATCAAGGTAGACCAGTGCAAATCAAGTGGGATCTCACCTACCCATGTCAAGGATCTATCCCAACTAGCCTTCCCCAAGGAGTGTCAATTGCCTCAAGGAGGACTTGGTGCCTTGGAAACTGTCAAATGAAGGCCAATTGCCACCAAACTATAGATTCCAATTGGCGTGGATGCTATAGAGGTGGGTTCTTTTTATTATTCCTAAAGCCAAGCTAGATCCAAGTAGATCTAGAAAAATATAAACATGAGGGTTTTTATTTTAATGGTGTTTGTGACCAATAGGATGGAGAACAAGTGAAATAGATACGTACCTTGTAAATCTTACCTCAAAGCTTGCTGCCTCTTAGCATATGGATGATTCTTGCCCTAGTTACAATTCCAAGCTTGATCCAAGTGTCTTCAACCCAAATTGTCCAAACCCTAGGAGGAGAGATGTCCCATGAAAACCTGTAAATCAAACTACATCAAGTTAGATTTGATCCACAAATCAATGAGATCTAAGCATGTCATATCAAAGAAGCAATCAATGGACAAAGCACAATTGAAAAACTCCCTCAAGATGAAGACATTTTTCCCATGGGGGATGTGAGCAACCCCTACAATCTTCCTATCAAGCAAAACGTGGTCTAGCTCCAAGCAATTCGGCCTCCCTCTCTTGATGTCGATTTCACCCGAAAAGCAAACAATGTCCAGAAGCAAGAGATGCAAGAACATTGTTATCACACCATAGTAGCAGGGCTACTATTCTTGTACAGCAGATATCTGCACATTCCAGAGCTTCCTTTATTCCAGAGCATGGCTATATATATTTTGGATCACTCATGATCAGAGCAGTACATTATTCAGATTTTATAACCTTGTGTCAAGGCTGAGCCTTGAGAGTTCATATTTGATGACTGATGTGACCACTTATCCCATTACAGTTTCAGTTCAGTGCCTAGAGATGTATTTCAGCAGTGTTTCAGATGATGCATGATGATTATTATTATGATGATGTTGTATGATCTATGGATATGTTCTCACTGACTGTGGATTATTATCTTGTTGATTTAGTCATGATCATAGCATGTGCTTGGTATATTATTCCTGATGTGGCAAACTATTTAAAATGAACTGTAAATCATAAAATGGACAATTGCTTGCACTTTTAGGTCATTTAACAAAACTTACTGGTTTTTCACCTTACATAGATATGGTCTTTCCCGACACCAGTTGTCTGCTAGTGTAGGCTCCATATTCACTTGTCTCCATCCATACATGACCTTCCTATTTGACTTTAAGCCCTGACTTGTCTCATTTGAATTTCTGATACCGAGGACTTCCCCATTTTTCTACCTCTGTGTTTGGACCGCATCCCTGTTTATCCAGTGTCTCGGCTCTGAGTTGGTGACAGAAGTTACCTTTGGTGAGTTGGATTGTAGGCCTAAATCATTCTGGTCGGTTGTCCCGATGTTTGGCATTGGCTCGAACTCCCCCTAGTCACTTGAGATGTTGTTGGCTAAAACTGAAAGCTCATGTTCTACCTATGGAAACTAAAAAATTCGCCCATGGAAACAAAAAAAAAAGGGCAAGAGCAATGAAAAGCTAAAAATACTCCTCGAAGAGTATAAGAAAGGTCCAAAAAGCAATGGTTCTTAAAAGTTATATCTAAACAATTGCTGACCTTATAAATATGTGAAAAACATGCCCTGGATGCAAGCTGCAACTAGTTGTGCTTCTCAGCACATCTGAAATCCGAAGGGTTATGTAGGCTAAAAAGGCCATGGAATAAAATGGAATGATCCTAATGAACCTGGATCAACTTGATGTAGACATGATGCCTAAGTTGAATAAGCACTCTCTAAACAACTTATCCATTTGTGAGACACAGCCATCCCCCGTGTTCTTTTTGTCCAGCACAGAGTTTGTAGCTTCCCCCTTCTCCCAGTCCAAAGTATTTTTGAGTTAAGTTAGACAAGTCAAACCCTTGGCCCAACCTTGCTCCTAGCCTTCATCCTTCACTAGCAGTTTAACCATGTCCAATGGGTGAGTTTGTCATTTGAACTATTGTGCAAGTAATTTTATATAACAACGGAATATGTTAACTTGATTAATGCCACTGAATGGAATTTATACTTTGAGCTTAGCTGTGGGAATGATTAGAGAAGCATTGTCTTAGTCTACTGATGTGATTTATCCTTGATTATATATTCTTGGGATCCGTGATGATGTGGACCATGTATGGATGATTATTGATGATGATTTATGGGCCCACATGTTTGATGATGATATCATATGATGGACATATGATGCAGATGATGTTTGATCCAGTTCAGCAGGTTTATTATTACTTCAGATCAGCAGATTATACATTGTCCATATATGGTGGACCCTATAGCAGGCCCATTAGGGAAACCCAGGGTGTATGAGTACTCATTCCTAGTGGATTTGGGTCTTCTGGATCCATTGAGACACTTATCTTTCAGTTCCGGGCACTTCTGACAGTGATTGATGCAGTTTTACACTTGTTGACCAGATTGGGGGCTGATTTCCCAGCCTGAGCAGCAGGGGCCCCGAGAGGCCAGTTCACCTAGGGCGCTGATGATGGAGGGGGTGGTCCAGCCACTTGTTATTACCATTTATCCCCCCTCCCGGAGATCCTGGTGGGATCAGATGGACAGCGCTAGCACCCTAGGAGGCAGTTTTGGCACTTTCACAGTTCCCGAGGCAGTTAAAAAATGGGATAAAGTGGTCACTGAGGAAATCGATTTGGGCAATTGAGGCAAGGTTTTGGCATTTGGTCTTCACAGAGGTCTTCAGGGTGGCATCACTATCTTCCAGTCAGTTTTCACCATGTGGGTATGCCCGGATTGATCACAGGAGGGCATTTACTGCTTGACTGTCATGGATTCTGAGGACACTTTTGGTCATTTCTATTATATTGGACATATTTTATTATTTTATTGTGCCTTGGGGATGAGCTAGTAAGGATTGATGCCTCCTAGCCCCACCATGTGCTTATTTTATCATGTCCTAGTCATCATGAGGTGGATCATTGTACTTTTTACCCCTCTAGTGGGATGACGTCACCCTCCATTGTACCATTTAGTGAGGGCGCTTTTGTTATATTGGGTGATCCAAGTGATATTATGTTATGGTTCATCCTAGCCATTGATTGTATGATGAGATCTTATAATCTCAACCACTCATTTGATGTAGTATGTAGAGTGGTATAGGGTTTTGGTCTTTATTATCCTATATAAGGAGGAGACCCCCCATTGTAAAGCTCACCTTTGGAGCTCTGGAATATTGGAATAGAAGATTTTTTGTGGAGCACATCTCTCTTGCATTGTGGATTCTCTTGCAAATTGAATATACAGTATCTCTTCTATGTATCATTGTGGATTTTGGTGCTTTTACTAATCTTTTGACAGGAAAGTCGAATTGGAGAGAGGAGGGCGACTTCATGAGGGTTATTGTTGGAGGGATCCACATATTCTCTCTTGGGTTGATCTTGTGACAGGGAGTATCATTATTGTATCTTCGTGACATAGTTGATGCTTTCTATTACGTCTTTCTACCATTTTCATAATCATCTTGCTTGACTTGTTTCTTTGATCTTGTCTTGTAGGAGGAGGACGATTTGGCTATCTTGGAGAAGGACGTTTTGGTTGGAGCACTTAGATCTCACTCTTGAATATACACATAGGAGAATGCTATCAACTTGCAAGGTGGCCACAAGCTGAGGTAAGATCTACAAGGTATGTGCCTCTTTCATCCATTATATCTTCATTGGTCATAAAACCCTAATTAATCAAAACCCCAATTTTGGTATTTTTTTAGATCTACTTAGATCTAGCCTTGCAATTGAAAAGATATTAAAAACCCACCTCTATAGGATCCACCCCTAGTTGGATCTATAGTTTGGTGGTGATTGGCTAAAAATTGACACACTTTTCAATGCAAAAAGCCCTCTTGAACCTAAATCGATTTTCCTAAGAGAAGCTTGTTGGGTTAGATCTAGCACATGGGTAGGTGAGATCCCACTTGATTTGAAATCTAGACACTTGATAACCTATACCCACATCTTTACTTTGGTGAAAACTACCTTGTGGACATCTCTCCATGTTTTAAGGGGTTAAAACCCCCTTTTGATTCTCTTGGCATCTTAAAACTCAGATCTACTTAGATCTAGCCATTGGGTTCACTTGAAATTTTGAACATACATAGATCGAGGTACTAGCTACTTGGATATACAATTTGGTGGCCATTGGACTTGATTTGGTCCACCAAAACCCACTTTTTGGCCTTCCTTGAGCAAATCGCACCCCCTTGAAAATTTGAGTTTGTCCACTTCTAGGAGGTGGGTGTTTGAGATTTTTGTGGATTTGGAATGCCCATGCCTTGAAACCTAGGTCCATACTGTCTTTTTGTCACGATCCGCTTTGGGGGTTGCATTCCTTGTTTCAAGGGATTGTGGTCCACTTAGGGTAATCACTTAAAAACCTAGATCTAGTAAGATCCAACCATTAGATCTCATTCAACCCACTTGACTTGGCTTCTAGGTGTCCCGATCTACACTTTGACATACTTCTTGACCCCATTATCCCACTTAACAAAGCACTAGTCCATCACCAAGCAAGTCGCACTCCTTGGGATTTGTGTCAAACCCTAGATCTAGTACATGGGTATCCTTATAATCAACTTAAACTCATAGATCTAGCCTATATCTAACCTATAGTACCAACCTCACACCTAACTTCACCTTGTGGGCCTACCTAGAATCATTTCACACTTCCCAAGAAAACTAGACCCACTTGTGTAAACACATGGTACTATACCTAGGCATCATACCCCATCATGTGGCCTAAACCATACACAGGTTGAAACATTAAAAATCTCTTACACCACCCTCAACCATACCTTAACCTCTAGGTCCACTTAGCCTTGCATTGGTTTCCGTAACTCATTACTTATCTACCCTTAGAAACCCTTGTTTGGATCCAATCAACTGTGATTGGGGTATAGGGTCTCCCCCTTGGTCTAGTTACACCTTGACCTAAAGTGAAGAGTGCCTCGGTTGACGTGACTCCCACATTGCATTGGGAACCGTGGCATCTCTTGGGTCACCTCTTTAGTTGCCTGACTCCTCTACCGTCCCGGATGGGATACCTCTAGGGGCAACTACAAGTTGTGTGATAACAAACATATACAAGAGTAACCCAATCAAAGCCAAGAAGTAAATCTCCAAAATAATATTTTCATTCCAAGTTTTCCAGATCCCAAAGGTGCTTTTACAATAGGGGGTCTCCTCCTTATATAGGATAATAAAGACCAAAACCCTAAACCACAAAACTACTTTTCAATACAACAAGTCAGTGGTTGAGATCAAAAGATCTAACAATATAATCAATGGCTAAGATGAGCCTAACATAACATCACATGGATCACTCAAAGGGAGGGTGACATCATTCCTCAAAAAGACTAAGGAGGGTGACGTCATCCCTAAGAAGGGGCTAAAATACATGGGCCCACCTTATATGACATGGACATGACTCAAGAAGCTCATGGTGGGGCTAGGAGGCATCAATCCTTACTAGCTCATCCCCATGGCACAATAATATAAAATAATGGGACCATGACATGTCCAAATAATACAAATGATCAAAATCTTGTCTCCAAAACTGAGAGAGACATGCAGTAAAAGGCCTCCTGTGGGCACGGTGGACTCCACTAACTGATGCTGACTAATCTGGAAGATGGGGGGTTCACCCTGTAAGACCTCTGAGAAGACCAAGTGCCAAAACCTTTCCTTAATTGCCCAAATCAAATTCTTCAGTGACCCTTTTATTCCATTTTTAATCCTCCTGAAAAAACTTGAAACTGCACAAACTGCCACCCAGGGTGTCTGCGTTGTCAAACTGATCCCACCAGGCTGTTTGGAAGGGGGGTATAATGGTAAAAACAAGTGGCTGGACCACCCCCTTTTTATACAACTCCCTAGGTGAAACTGGCCTCCAATGCCTCTGCTGGACAGGCTGGGTCAGCATGCCCAAAACTGGTCAACAGGTGGACAACTGCATCTGTCAATGTCAGAAGTGTCCGGAACTGAAAGATAAGTGTCTCAATGGATCCAGAAGACCCAAATCCACTAGAAATGTGTACTCATACACCATGTGTTGACCTGAGGGGTCAACTGTAGGGTCCACCATACCTGGACAGTGTAAAATCCGATGATCTGGAAATAATAATAAAACTGCTCAACTGCATCAATCATCATCTAAATCATATGTCCATCATGTGGAAACATCAATAAGGGTATATGGAACCACAAATCATCATCCATAAATATAAGTGGTCCATCTCATCATGGATCCCAAGAATGACCATGGTCAAACTATGTTTGACTAGGTCAGAATATAACTGTTATCACATATATAGTAGCCGGGCTACCACACATTATTTTTCAGATTCCAGAGCACTCTTCAACTAGTTCCTTTACTTTGAGATGATGAGATGAGCAGCTATCTATGGATCACTATCAGATTTTGGACAGCATATGTAGTCCCCATGCCATGACTGAGTCTCAAGACACTCAGAGAGATGACCGATGTAGCCATTATACCATTTATGCAGAGCAGTCAGTAATGCCCAGAGTTACAGTAGCAGTTTCAGAGGGCAGATGATGGTTCAGAGGATGAGCATTCAGGTATATGACTCAGCAAGTATATCATGGTGTTATGGTTATATTGCTTTTATATTCATTCTTATGGCATGTCTTAGCACTTAGTGTCATGATCTGGCGATCATATAGATTATGTGGACCTGGTTGATCTTATTATATATATATTCTACTGTCCTTACTTAGACTTAGAAGTTCATTACTCATACTCATTGGTTTCACCCTCCCTAGGGAGAATAGAGGTGATCATTCCACCATACCTTGGCTTGCTAGTGTTGGCTCCATTACTCATTGTCTTCATCCATCCATTACCTACCTTTTATTTTATCACCCTGACGTACTACTTGAATAGTGGCATGGAGGATCTTTTCCCCACTGTAGCCTCTGTATTGGATGAGCTCCCCTGTTTATTGTGTCTCGGCTCTGGGTTGGTGACAAAACTTACCTCTGGTGAGTTGGATTGTAGGCCTAAATCATTCTGGTCGGTTGTCCCAATGTTTGGCATTGGCTCGAACTCCCCCTAGTCACTTGAGATGTTGTTGGCTAAAACTGAAAGCTCATGTACTACTTATGGAAACTTCTAAATTCGCCCATGGAAACTAAAAAGGGCAAGAGCGATGAACTGCTAAAAAATACTCCTTGAAGAGTATAAAAAAAATGTCCAAAAAGCAATGATTCTTAAAAGCTATATCTAAACAATTGTTGACCTTATGTATGTATAAAAAACATGCCCTGGATGCAAGCTGCAACTAGTTGTGCTTATCAGCACACCTAAGATCCGAAAGGTTATGTAGGCCAAAAAGTCCATGAAATGAAATTGAATGATCCTAATGAACCTAGATCAACTTGATGTAGACATGAAGCCTAAGTTGAATAAGCACTCTCTAAACAACTTATCCATTTGTGAGACACCGCCATTCCCTCTGTTGTTGCTCATTCAGTATATACTATGGTGTGTATTCCCTTTCCCATATCCAAAGTGTCACAATGTTTAGTCAGTCAGTCACCCTTTAGCCTAGCCATTTTATTCTAAGCCTTCATCCTTCACTAGCAAATTGATCACAACTATGAAGTGAGTATGGTCTTGAAAGTCTAGTCTGAGTCATATAAATAATTAATGACAATATATATCTGGATTTAGATCGTCAGTAATGATTACTTTGTGTTATAATTGTTATTTGAATGAGTTGTAGAGCATGCATTAACCTTTGACACTTTGCAGCAGCTTCAGATGGTAGTCTGAGTTATATTGGGTCAATATTGACCTGGTCCAACCCTAGTTTGACCAAGGTCAATCACAGGACATGAGATTATTGGACCTTATGATGACACAGGTAGATGATATATGGTCTATGTACATGTACATGATGGTTCTATGCATCAGATACAGGTTTATGATGATGATCTATGGTTTTCAGCATTATTTGATCATTTACATATTATTATTATTTCACTTGTTCCGGTATATTGGGTATATTATATGATCATGCAGAGAGATATATGGTGTATGAGTACACATCTTGGATATTTTTGGACCTTCTGAGTCCAATGAGACAGTCTATTTTCAGTTCCGGGCAGTTACAGTGATGATTTAGCCTCAGTAGGCTGTCCTAGTGCAGTTTTGGTCTGTCGGAGACCCTGTCAGAGCAAAGATGATTTTTATTTGGTTCACCTAGGGCGCTGATGATTGAGGGGGTGGTCCAGCCACTTTTTTTTACCATATTACCCCCCTTTCGGACACACTGGTGCCCTCACCTTGACAGCGCAGGCACTCCATGAGGCAGTTTGGGGCATGTACACGCTTCCCGAGGCAGTTTTGGATTGGTAGAAATGGCTACAGAGGAATTCGATTTGGGCTACTGAGGCAAAGTTTTGCCATGGGATGATCAGTGATGATGAGTGGGATGTCTTCCGCACCTTCTCCAGCAATTTCAGCTTCATCGGGGCCCACATCCATCGCTTATGGCACTTTCTGATGATTTATGAGGTCTTTTGAGGCCTACGATTTGTCCATAGAAGCACGATTTGGTATATTGATGACTATTTTATTATTATTGTGCTATGGGGATTGACCAAGGGTGGCTAAAATTACCCCTTGGACCCACCATAAGCTTATTGTTATATTTTGTCATCATGATTTGGTGGGATCCCCTCTCCTAGGGCGATTTTGTCCACTTATTGTTATATTTTATGGTTGATCCATGTATTTTATTGTTGAGCTCATCTCAACCATTGATTAGATCTTTTGATCTTTTAATCTTAGCCACTCATGTTAAAAGTGGTTAGGATTATGGTCTCTCTCCATCCTATTTAAGGAGAGTGCCTCTCATTGTAAAATCATCTCGAGATTTTTGGCTCTTGGCTCTTGGAATAAAATTTCTATCTTTTGGAGTACATGCTTGGGTTGGAGTGGATGTTGGTTGTTTTGATTGTAAATGCTTTTGTCCATTGCACTGGAGGATCTATTGTAGCTATCTTGCATATTTTCCATATCTTTTTACAGGTGGAGAAGACTTCTTCAACAAGTGCGAATTGATGGGGAGGCTTGCCCTTCAAGCTTGGAGGAAGACGTTTTGGGTTAAACAGGGAGTGGTTTTGTCTTTGCACCAACTATTCTTTGCTTATCTCTTTCTTGCTTGTATCTACCTTCAATATGTTAAACTGATTGATGCTTTGCTCCTTGGTTTTGACAGGTTAGAGGGACACATATGTGGCTTGGAAAAATCGATTTGGCAAGAGGGCTTAAAAAATTCTCCATTTGATCTTTGGAAAAAGTAATCCTCATCTCAACTAGCATTCATCTCTTCATCCAGGTATCCTCCAAATGTATGATCTTCTTCTTCTTTGAATCATCCATAATTTCTAGATCATAAAAACCCTAATTAATCAAAACCCTCATTTTGTTTTTTCTTAAATCTACTTAGTGCTAGCCTTGCTTTTGAAGAGATATTAAAAACCCACCTCTATAGCATCCACCCCTAGTTGGATCTATAGTTTGGTGGTGATTGGGTTAACATTGACACACTTTTCAAGGCAATAAAGCCCTCTTGAACCAAATCGCACTTCCTTGGAGAGGCTTGTTTGGTTAGATCTAGCATATGGGTAGGTGATATCCCACTTGATTTGCAATCTACACAGTTGATAACCTACCCCTAGACTCTTACTTTGGTGATTTCTACCTTGTGGGCATCATTCCACATTTTTAGGGGTTAAAACCCCCTTTTGAACTACTTGGCACCTTAAAACTCAGATCTAGTAAGATCTAACCCTTGGATTGACTTAATTTTCTAGATCCACATAGATCAGTGCCTGAGCTACTTGGATCTACAATTTGGTGGCCATTGGACTTGATTTGACACACCTTATCCACCTTTTAGCCCTCCTTGAGCAAGGTCGCACTTCCTTGGGTGACTAAGTTTGCCCACTTCTAGGACCTAGGTAGTTGAGATTTCAGTGGATTTGGAACAGGCATACCTTGAAACCTATATCTAGAGTATCATTTTGTGACGATCTGCCTTGGGGGTAGCATTCCTTGTTTTAAGGGATTGTGGTCCACTTGGGTCATTTCATGAAACCCTAGATCTAGCAAGATCCAACCACTTTACCTCAATTAGCCCACTTGTCTTGACCTCTAGGTGTCCCGATCTACACTTTGACATATCTTTTGACTCCATTAACCCATCCAACAAGGCACTAGTCCTCCTTAAGCAAGTCGCACTCCTTGGGAATTGTGGCAAACCTTAGATCCAGCACATGGGTATTCCTAATTTCAACTTAGATCCATAGATCTACTCATTACATATCCTCTAGTGCCAATTCCATCCCTTAATTTCACCTTGTGGGTCCATATTAAGCCATTTCACATATCCCAAGAAAGTAGGACCCACTTGTGTAACACATGGTACCATATCTTATCATTATAACTAATCATGTGGCCTAAATCCTACATTGGTTGAATCACTAATCATTCCTCAAACCACTTTCAACCATACTTTAATTTCTAGGTCCACTTTACCTTGCATTGGTTTCCGTAACTTACCATTTACTCATCCCTAGGAACCTTTGTTTGGGTCAAATCATCTTTGATTGGTTATAGGGTCTCCCCCTTGGTCTTGACTCACCTTGACCGTGCCTCGGTTGACGTGACTCCCACCTTGCATTGAGAACCGTGGCATCTCTTGGGTCACCTGTTTAGTTGTCCATCTCCTCTACCGTCCCGGATGGGATACCACTAGGGACAACTACAAGTTGTGTGATAACAATAACCAAGGACAAGATTATAACAATAGACTAAGACATGTTCCTTTAATCACACTCACAACTTAAATTAAAGTATAAACATCATTCTGTGGCAGTTCATACATATATATATTTAATGTTATTTATATTTTACTTGCACAAAAGTTTTAATGACAGACTCACCCATTGGACATGGCCTAACTGCTAGCTAAGGATGAAGGCTAAGGACAAGGTTATGCAAAGGAGATGACTTGACCAAACTCAACTAAGTGACACTTTGGACGGGAAAAGGGGGAGCTACACTCTGTGCTAGACAAAATAACAAAGAGAAGGGTTGTGCCTCACAAATGGATAAGTTGTTTAGAGAGTGTTTATTCAACTTATGTATCATGTCTACATCAAGTTGATCCAGTTTCATTAGGATCATTCATTTCATTTCCATGGCCTTTTGGCCTATATGACCCCTCTAGGATTTAACATGTGCTAAGAAGCACAACTAATCGCAGCTTACATCCGGGGCATATTCGCATTTACAAGGTCAACAATAATAGATATAACTTTGAGGAACCATTGCTTTTTTGGACCCTTTTCTATAACCTTCGAGGGGTATTCTAGCAGTTCATTGCTATAGTATTTATTCACGTGTGTTGATAAACACATTCTAGAATTTTAATTTCACAAGATTTATAATAATTCCCAGTATAAGTAGTACATGTGCTTTCAGTTTTAGCCAACAACAACTCAAGCAACTAGGGGGACTTCTGCAGAGTGCCAAACATCGGGACAACCGACCAGAATGATTTAGGCATACAATCCAACTCGCCAAAGGCAAGTTCTGTCACCAACACAGAGTCGAGACACAACAAACATGGATGCGGTCCAACACAGAGATAGAAATAGGGAAGTCCTCAGCATCAAGAAGTCAATAAAGCAAGTCAAGGGTGAAAGCCAAATCAGGAAGGTCATGGATGGATGGAGTCAAATGAATGTGGTGCCTAAGCTAGCAGATAAGGATGTCAGGAAAGACCATATCTATGCTCATAAGAGGGTAATGAAACCGATGAATATTGTCAGAAAACCTAAGTGTGCAAGTAATACATCCATTTTATATTTATAACATCATCCAAGATATTTCATTTTATTTTAAATAGTATTTCCACATCATGAATCATATACCAAGTCAATGCTATGAAGATAACTAAAACAACAAGATAATAATCCAAAGCCAATAATCAGAAGTCCATAGGTCACATCATATCATAATAATCATCAATAAACATCTAAAACACTGCTGCAATAATATCACTGGGCACTGAACTGAAATTGTATGGAACAAAGGGTCACATCGGTCATCAAATCTAAAGCTCTAAAGGCTCAACATTGGCACAAGGTCTAATAAAATTCTGATACAATATATTGCTCTAATTTATAAGTGATCTCAAATAACAAACTCAGCATAGCTGATCTCTGTAAAAGCAAAGCTCTGAAAAGTGCAGATATCTGCTCAGCAAGAATAGTAGCCCAGCTACTATGGTGTGATAACATCTAGCTCCAGCTAGGACAAGTGCTCTAAGGGAGATAGCGCTTGAGAACCTCGGAATCTCTGGTCTCGAACTGCTCTGCATCAATCTTCAATCCAGCAATTCATCATCCTTGCTTTCAGCTTTTATTTTGCACCTATATCTGTGCTCATAGCCACTAAAATACCACATGAAGCATGTATGGGAAAAATATAAAATAAAACTGAAAATGAAATCTATTCTATAACATAAATTAAAATGCATAATAGAAATACTAATCTAACATAGCATATAAATTTTATTCTTTTTACTATCTGGGAGGAAGGAAAGCTTTTCAGAGAAGGCACACTCAACCCACTTGACACAAAAAAACAACAAAACTCAAGAAGCTTCTAACCACTTTTAAATGCATCCAGGAGGTGAGACAAGCTTAGGAAGGAGCAAGACTCAACTCAATCAAGAACTCAGCACGAAGAAAAGACTCGCCAAAAAGGGGAAAAAAACAACTCAAAACTCAGCACTCAGAAAAAGAAAAAGCACACAAATCCTACTGCTCAAATGAGCTAATTCGAGAAACCTACCTACCCTACTCTAACTAGTAAGCACAAATGCTAGGTAAAATCATAAATCCAGTGCACCCATTCATCGAAAAGGTTAATGATTCTTCTTCGATTTTTGTTAATAAAACAAGCCAAGATTGGGTTAAAGATTAAGGAATTTGATAGCACAAACTTCTTGGTTTGTTCAAAAATTGCAAAAGAGCTTGAATGGTGCAACAAGAAATCATGCCAAGGATAAAATTGATTGATGCAAACATCTTCCATCAAAGAATTGATAGGATCATAAAATTTATGCAAGTCATTACTTAAAATTGATGGAGGGAAAACATATGGCACCTGATTCAAATTCTTTTTAGACAAACTAATTTCCTCACTTACTTCTCCTAAAAATTCAATTTGGTTCTCCCTGGGACTGATGATCAAATAAAAACCAAATGGAGACAAATTAAGGCTTAAAAGACGAAAAATCAAAATCAGGCCTACTTGATGCTCAAATATGGAGAAGAGACGGAATTGATCTTTAAACACCTTTTCTAGCGACCAAGAATGATTGATAACTTGACAACAAGCATTATGGTTCCAAGTGACTAAAAAGGGAAATGAAGTGCTTTTTCTCCAAACATGTAATCATGCATATACTTCCTATTGAAAATTTCGAAAGCAAAAGGTTGACTAGACCACCAACCCAAAGAAGATTGAAAAAGCTGGGATGGGAGGGAGGATTGAAAATATGTACACTCTCCCAGATCGATAGAAAAACTTGACCTTTGAATTTGACAAAAGGAGGGGCCTTTCAAAGCAACATTCTTTGTTCTAGGAATGATTTCAAGCTTTTTATGAAGTTTGATATTTACAAACTGAGGACAAGATTCTAATTCTAAGAATTGGATGAAGCTATCTTGACTAGAGATGGAAAAAGAAAAATTTAAAGACTCATTATAAGAAGTAGAACACAGATTAGAGAATCTAGTGTGATTCACTAATTCATCATCATCTTGAGATTGACCTTCTATTGATTCATCATTAAATTCATATGAAGATAAATGATCATTTTTATTTAATTTGTCATGGAGAAAATTAACAAGTGCATTTAAAACATCCTGATTATTTGCACAATGATCATGTGAAATCACCACTAAAGGATCTTGGTCAATGTCCCTGTTATCACACAACTTCTAGTTGTCCCTAAAGGTATCCCATCCGGGATGGTAGAGGAGATGGAAAACTAAAGAGATGACCCAGGAGATGCAACGGTTCCCAATGCAAGCTTGGAGTCACGATAACCGAAGCACTCTTCACTTTAGATCAAGAAGAAATCAAGACCAAGGGGGAGACCCTAGCCAATCAATGAAGACTAGCTTGACACAAAGGTTCCTAGGGAAATGTGTAAGTTAGGTTACGAAAACCAATGCGTGAGTTAGATTAAGTGGACCCAAGAGTTTAAATGTGCTTGAAGAGGCTTAGGATGTGACAAGTGTTTCAATCAATGAATGACTAAGGCCACTTATTGAAGCTCAATTGAATTAGATCTAGTACCATGAAAAGGACACAAGTGGGGACCACTCCTTAAAAAGTGGAAAATGGTCCAAATGGGGCCCACTTGGTTAGATTAGGGGTGAGCTGGCACTAAGTGGATGAGATAAGGTGGATCTATGGATCTAAGATGAAATAGACAACACCCACATATGGGATCTAGGAAAAGGCCACTAACCCAAGCAGTGCGAATTGCCCAAGGGAGACTAGTGCCTTAAGATGAGGGGGCAAATGGAGTCCAAATTATGCCAAAATGTAGATCAGGGTAGATTAGGCAATTATCAAAGTGGGTTTGAAGTGGCATGCCCCAACATGAACTAGATTTCCATAGATCTAAGATTTAAAATGCATCACCCAATGACCCAAGTGGGGCACAACCCTTAAAATGGGGAATGGGGCCCACAAGGAAAAATTCAAAGACATGAAGCACTAGGGGTAGGTTATCAAGGTAGATCAATGCAAATCAAGTGGGATCTCACCTACCCACAACTTGGAACTAGCCCCACTAGCCTTCCTCAAGGAGCGCGACCTCCCTTGGAGAGGCTAATGTGCCTTGGGAAATGGGTCAAATGGAGGCCAATCACCACCAAACTATAGATCCGAATTGTCGTGGATGTTATAGAGATGGATTTTCAATATTGTCCCCAAAATCTTGCTAGATCCAAGTAGATCTAGAAAAATAGAAAAATGAGGGTTTTAATCAATGAGGGTTTTGAGATCTAAGAGAGTAGATGGATAGGATAGAAGAATATCATACCTCATGGAACATACCTGGAAGATGAAGATGGAAGAGGCTTGTGAGGAGGATTACTTCCCACAAAGATCGAATGCCAAACTTGATGAAGCCCTTCTTGCCAATTTTTTGCCTCCTTCAACCAAATCGGCCTCCCTATTCTTGTCAATCAAGGACACGAAGATCAATCAATCAATCAAGAATGGAAGTAGATGCAAACAAAGAGATGAAGAACATAAAATTGTTGGTACAAAAACAAAACAACTCCCTGTCACCCAAAATGTCATCTTGGAGCTTATGTGAAAATCCTCACAGCAGATCTAAGAGATGATGTATACCTCACAAGAAAGAATTTAGGAATAAGATTAAGAGTGGTCAATGCAGTAAGATGAGCAACAGAATAATAATACAGTAGAACTCGGATAGAAGCAAAAATACTTCACACACACTAATTCATTAATCATAAATGAACAAATAAATAATACAATGCATGAAGAATTCGAATGCCAGGGTGGCAATTCGAATTGGCCTTCATGGAGTGATCAAAAGATCACTGGAGTATCATCGGAGCACAACTAGTAGTCTATCTCATCATCAGTGAAGTCATCAATGCTCAAGTAACTGTCAACCATCAGTCAAACTGAGTCGAACTGAGTGTGGTAGGTGTAACTGAGTGTAACTGGAACTAACTGAATGAAGGAGGCTCAGTGGAGGGCACATGAGGAGCTAACTAAAGTCAGAATGAGCAGTCTAGTGACATTGGAGGTCCATCGGAGTGGTAAGGTCAGTTAAGAGTGAGTCAAGCCTAAAATCAAGGAGAGAACTCAGTTAACTGAAGACAACTGGACTGGTAGGTGAAGAAGGGTGCCTTTGTCAAGTGGATGGTGAGATGTGGGTGCATCACTGGCTAGGAGGGCTCAATATGAGTGGAAATAAGCTCCTGAGTGCTGGAAGACTAGGGACTAGGTGTTGGAGGTGTCAACCTGGGCAGCATGAGGATGCACGCAATGCATGCAGAATGCATGCTACATGCAGGAATGCATGCAAGACTGAAAATGCAAAGGATGAAAATGTTGGTAGGACTAGGATGGAGTATAGGAATATCCTAACACCCCCCCTTAATCCATCCTGGGCCCTGGTAACTAAGACCAAAGGTCACCCAATACAATGAATAACAGTCAATAAACCGAGGAAATGGGGAAAACCTCATGGGAAAAATACCCCGCTCAAAATAGACTGTAAGGCACACACAAAAATAAATGCTCCAAACTCAAGCAGGTGTGATGCTTGGTCATATGTCTGGAGGTATATTCTTCTTGGGAAGAAGTGGATCATGCTCAGAAAGCATGTGCTTGTACTTGCTCTTCATATCGAATGTGATGAGAAAAAATCCAAAAGTATGAGGATGATCCTTGAACCTGTGATTCGAATCAGCTGAGGTAGGATCAAATCTATGAATGTGCAGATAGTCTTTTGTCTTCTCCTTCGAACCATCATGGGTGAGATTATGCCAAAAAGAACCATCACATGATCGCTTGAAATCCAAATCAGATTTAAGACTTGAAGAATAGTTTCTTGAGATCTCCTTTGAACCAGCAGGGGTGAGATCAAAACCATCATATGCATGAGAAATTATCCCAAGTAGTGATTGCTTAGAATCCAAATTAGATCCAAGACTTGAATCATGGTTTCTTGAGATCTCCTTTGAACCATTAGAGGTGAGATCAAAACCAGTAAGTGCATGAGAAATTATCCCAAGCGAATGGCAATCGCCATTATCTTCAATAACCTTTTGAAAGCATGAAATAATGATCATATTGTAGTACATAAGAGGTGAGTGATCAAGGAGAACGAATACATTACCTCCAATGGCTGATTTGACCTCCGAACATTCAATAGATCATGATGCAAACCAACAAACTCTGGTGCAAGAGAGCATTTAGGACCTTCTACAATTTATAAAGTGTGAGCTGACACAGAATTCGAAATAGAAGAAATTTGGAACGTGAGTGTAGAATCTGCAAGTTCTTCTTCTTTGTGAACAACTTCAATATGAGATATGTTTGATGCTGGTTCATGATCAATGAGATCATCAAGGAGGGCGAATGCATCACTTTGCTTGCTCTCGAAAGGGTTTGGACCAATCCCTTCATTCTGCTTGCCAAATCTTTCATCCAGGTGGGCCCATAGCTCTTTTGGAGATTCAACATCATCAAAGGAGTAGAATGCCAAGCTTTGAGACATAGCAAACATTATGGCTGCAATGGCTCTGCCACCTTTATTTAACCAATCAATCTCTTTTTCAGAGGATTCGAACTCTCTTTCAAAACAATAATCAAAGAGATCATGTCTCTTCAAATATGCTATCATTTTTTGTTTCCATTCAACATAGTTGAATAGATAAAGAGGAGGATCTTCTGAAAACATGGAAGCTGTAGAATACCTGCAAAAACAATAGAAAATATCTGCAACTGCTACTGCTGCAAAAATGCAAAAACTGCTGCAACTGTTGCACTCTAAATCTTGATAATAACCTGCAAAAAACTCTCAGGAATGGAGATAAACAATACTCTCAACATGCTCTGATACCAAGTGAAAATCCTCACAGTAGATCTAAGAGATGATGTATACCTCACAAGAAAGAATTTACGAATAAGATTAAGAGTGGTCAATGCAGTAAGATGAGCAACAGAATAATAATACTGTAGAACTCGGATAGAAGCAAAAATACTTCACACACACTAATTCATTAATCACAAATGGACAAATAAATAATACAATGCATGAGGAATTTGAATACTAAGGTGGCAATTCGAATTGGCCTTCATGAAGTGATCAAAAGATCACTGGAGTGTCATCGGAGCACAACTAGTAGTCTATCTCATCATCAATGGAGTCATCAATGCTCAAGTAACTGTCAACCATCAGTCAAATTGAGTCTAACTGAGTGCGGTAGGTGTAACTGGGTGTAACTGGAACTAACTGAATGAAGGAGGCTCAGTGGAGGGAGCATGAGGAGCTAACTGAAGTCAGAATGAGCAGTCTAGTCACACTGGAGGTCCATCAGAGTGGTAAGGTCAGTTAAGAGTGAGTCAAGCCTAAAATCAAGGAGAGAACTCAGTTAACTGAAGACAACTGGACTGGTAGGTGAAGAAGGGCGCCTTTGTCAAGTGGATGGTGAGATGTGGGCGCATCACTGGCTAGGAGGGCTCAATCTGAGTGGAAATAAGCTCCTGAGTGCTGGAAGACTAGGGACTAGGTGCTGGAGGTGTCAACCTGATGACTGGGCAGCATGCGGATGCATGCAATGCATGCTACATGCAGGAATGCATGCAAGACTGAAAATGCAAAGGATGAAAATGTTGGTAGGGCTAGGATGGAGTATAGGAATATCCTAACAGCTTGAAGGGTAGGCCTCCCCACCAATTCGCACTCCTCAAAATCGTCTCCTTTACCTACAAAACAATGTTAGTTGAAGATAAAATCAAGATGGCCACCAATGTCTGTGAGTGCAGAGGAAGAAGCATTTACAATCACCACAAGCATTCCAACTCCAAGATCCAAGATGCCCAAGAAAGTATTTTTATTCCAATATCCAAGAGCCAAAAATATCTAGATAGCTTTTACAATAGGTGGTCTCCTCCTTATATAGGATAATAAAGACCAAAACCCTAAACCACAAAACCACTTTACAATACAACAAGTGAGTGGTTGAGATCAAAAGATCAACAAATATAATCAATGGCTAAGATGATCCTACCATATATCACATGGATCACTCAAAGAGAGGGTTACGTCATCCCTCAAAAGGACTTGTTGTCTCCCAAAATGGCATGTGTGTGTTGAAGCCCAAAATGTAACACACCAACTGGATGAAAACTCTCTCAGGAGAGAGGCCAATGTCACCACACTTCTCTCCTCTTTCGCTTCAGGTTGGCTCTCCTCCAACTCAAGGGGGGTATCCCTAAGATAGGATCGCTAAGGCAGGTACAGTAAACGGGCAAGGTGAAAAGAAGAGGCTGCCTTAGAGAAACAAATGTAACAAAAGATGTATTTTGAAATTGTGATGGGAAAGATGGGAGGATCAGTCCTCGAGGAAAGGCTAGTGCCAGTATACCAGAGGGGCGAATGGAGTCAAAAGAGAGCTCAAATGGGCCTTGCTGCCAGGTGAATGTAGTGACCAACTAAGAGCTCTTGCACCTGAGAATACCTGAAAGCCGCAAAACTTAAGAGAAAAGCATGGGTCAAATGAAGTTGTGCTAGATTGTTAGCATTCTATTCATATGATCCTAGCTTAAGAATCGAAAGAAATGAACTAAGAGAGGTATCGCCTCAGACAAGATGAAAGATGGCAAACAAAGAGAAATGGCATACAAAGAGAGAGAGAATTCTGAGTTTATCCAAAGAGGCCCATGATATTTTTTCTATTATGCTCAAAGGCAGGAAATTCCCAAATTTTCTCCATCCTTACAAGTGAAAGAGGCTGTCCTCTTTATAGGCCCAAAGGCTCTCATAAAGTAAAAGAAATAATAATAAAAAACTTGGAAAAGGTGGGATCCCAGATCCACCTTTCCATACCCAACGAATGCATGACTATTCCATTCATTAAATGGAACTCACACCTTTGGCCATTTGTTCCAAAACCAACACATAGCAGAAGGTGTCGACCAAGACTTTGACCTATCAATCGGCTGTCAAACGAATGGTACGAAGCCAACAGGTGTTTAGGCTTCTCAAACTCCACGTTGTAGTATAACACTCTGTTATGACAACAGCTGCCCGAATCTAGAGTCGAGTCATCCGTAGTGAACTCGGCCGATAAGAAAGTGACCACTGATCAGCGTAATTTCCCAACCATGCTGAACAATATGCTGAAAACCCCGAGCTATAGCGTGGATGTAACCCTGATCATAATTGGCTGCCAATGACAATGGGTTCGAGCTCTACGATTTCGCTGCCACCTCATAAGTCAAAGTTTTCAAACGCTAAGCGTGAATGTCGAATGTGAAATGGGTCCAAGTTTCATGCTCTGAAAGGGATACCCCGATTATTATTAATTTTTTTATTTTTTGTGTGCCGATTGAAATGAACACCGAGCATTGAATCCTCTGATCGACAATCGAGTGAGCGTGTAATCTCCGGAGTTTGAATGTAAATCGGCTGTCACGAATTTAAACTTCATCTCGATTCAAACACTTGGCCGCCAATGAAGTATGGAACTCTGAGTAACAGAGATCACTGAGACTGCTGGGTGAACATTTCGCAAATGCTGAGTTGTGGCCCTGGCATGCCGAGCGTAAATGCCAGGGTGGACGGCATTGTAAAAATCTCGAGCTCTCCGTTCTGAATTTAATTTCGGCTGCCAAAAAACGGACCCTCATGCTGTGATCCCTGCTGCAACCCGAGCAACACATAGCATGGAACTTCTCTTTTATAATCATCTGTCGGACGTGAATGTGGGTTTGTGTTCCACGTATTCATTACTTGCCAAATAATAAGAAAAACCTTAATTGCCTCCTCAAACCATGGCAAACTTTAGGCATCGCCTTCACATGGCTACCTCATAGGGCATCGAAGTTTAGTTTTAAATATATGCTGCAGCTGTCAAATGCTCGATACGACCAATAATCCTCCTGGCTGCCAAGTTTTAAGAGTGATCCGTGGCCCAACACGGCCCAATTTCATACAATGATCAACATCAGGATCTTCCCTTAGCTCAACAAGGCAAGGACGAATGGATTGCTCCACAACCGAGTGATCCACAATTGAAATCAGGGACTGCAGCGCCCTTGCGACATTGAATTTGATGTTCGGGACCCTGTCCTTTCTATTTTTTTCTTATCAAATCCATGTGAGTGATGATCGGTCACTGCAAACAGTTGGTTGAATACACGAAGTGCAATTTTTAATTTTGGTACTGCCTAACGAATCTCATCGGCAGTCCATTTTTGCTTTTGGTTGAGAATTTCTGCATTGTAATACCAGCATCAAACCGTAATATGTAGCTCGAGGGTGCCAAATTTATTGCAATCTTGCCACTGTTCTGCCTCCTAATGTATTCGAGCCAAATATAATAAAACTTGAGTGTCGGTACCATAATAGAATTTCCTCAAACAGTTTTGGTACATTTTCTCTACAAACCAGTTGTGCATTCCTCCTTTCAAAGTCTGAGAATCTGCTTGATGCTTTAAACCTTTAAACCTCTAGAATCTTGTGTGTCGGCAACATTTCCAGCTTTATGTAACAGGTCAGCTACATCTTTCAAATAAGATTCGCACTCTGTTAAGTATGGCAAAAAACGATTATGGGCATTGGACTTGATATCGCAGAGCTAATTTGCTGTTGATAACTTCAAAATCCTGTTGGTCCCTGGGTAAAGTGATCCTCCATAAATCAAATTTCGCTCGGTCCATATCTGGAGGATAGAATTTTGCACCCCGCGGCTTGGACTAAGGAAAAGTTGTTTTAAATTTCAAACCCTTCCATCCAGAGACTGGCTTCATTGCTTCTTTTTTTCTTTGACATCTGCATTTGGGTGTGATGGTCCACAAGTCAGGTGCAAAAGATATAATGCATGGTTGACATACTTTAGAGCCAATTCAGTGTGCTGAAGTCGATAATAGAATACAGCAAGGTCGCCATAACTCTTCATGGTATCTGGATGGTCAAGACCTAGTTCTTTCTCATTTATATCCAAAGCCTTTTGTTGATATATTGTTGCCTTTGCTGAAAGGTTCTCCAACCGAAACTGACATAGACTGCCCTATTTTCAGGTCTGCTTGAAATGTGAATGCAACCTTCCAAGCTTTCTGAACTTCACTGCAAAATAAGAGAAAACACTGGTCATCAGATTCATATGCAGAGTGGGAGTCCATGTGATCCTGGTTTTCCTCCTGTTGAAAAAGTTTTAACCAGTATTCGATGAACTATGTCAGCATCAAAAAGTGTGTCTTTTGTTCCTTGTCCAGCTTTAATCCCCATTCCGGAGTCAGCATACATTAAGTTGTAAGTAGCCTGCTTTTCATCTAGCACATCATACCATGAATCCATATCCAGTAACTGAATTGATGGTTCCTCGTCATTTGAACATGCCATAACCTCCTTTTGTTGCTCATCTCTGCTTTTAGGACAGCAGATATGCATTTTAAATCTATGGTGGAAGTGACAAGAACACAATCCCTTTTCTGTATTTGAGGGAGCATCTGTTTTGATGATGTTGTCACAAAATTTGTTGCATGTTCATTTGACTGTCATACATGAGAAATGCAAACCAGACCTCCTGTAACTTTCCTGAAGGTGTCGGCCCCTGACAGTTTTTGTAAAAAAATTTACCCCTGTCAAAATAGGGGGTAACAGGACTCATGGAGGGTGACGTCATTCTTAAGAGGGGGCTAAAACATATGGGCCCACCTCATATGACATGGACATGACTCAAAAATATCATGGTGGGGCTAGGAGGTATCAATCCTTACTATCTCATCCCCATGGCACAATAATATAAAATCATGTGACTATGACATGTCCAGAATAATACAAATGATCAAATCCTGTCTCAAAAACTGATAGAGACATGCAGTAAATGGCCTCGTGTGGCCTATGTGGACCCCACTAGCTGATGCCAACTGACTGGAAAATGGGGGGTTCACCCTGGAAGACCTCTGTGAAGACCAAGTGCCAAAACCTGGCCTCAATTGCCCAAATCGAAATCCTCAGTGATCCTTTTATTCCATTTTTAATCATCCTCAAAAATTGTGAAGCTGCCCAAACTGACACCCAGAGTGCCTGCGCTGTCAAACTGAGCCCACCAAGCTCTCTGGAAGGGGGGTATAATGGTAAAATAAAGTGGTTGGACCACCCCCTCCTCATACAGCGCCCTAGGTGAAACTAGCCTCTCATGCCTCTGTTGGACAAGCTGGGAAAACATGCCAAATCTGGTCAACAAGTGGATAACTGCATCGATCTTTGTCAAAAGTGCCCGGAACTAAATGATAAGTGTCTCAATGGATACAGAAGACCCAAATCTACTAGAAATGTGTTCTCATACACCATGGGTTGACCTGAGGGGTCAACTATAGGGTCCACCATATCTGGACAGTGCATAATCTAATGATCCGGAAATAATAATAAATCTGTTGAACTGCATCAACCATCATCTGAATCATATATCCATCATATGGTATCATCAACAAGAGTATGTGGGACCATAAATCATCATCCATAGGCATACAAGGTCCACATCATCACGGATCCCAAGAATGACCATAGTCAAAATATAACCAACGACAAAATTATATCAATGGACTAAGACATGTTCCTCTAATCACACTCATAGATTAACTTAAAGTATATCATCATTCCATGGCAATTTAATACATATAGATATTTAGTGTTATTTATACTTTACTTGCACAAAAGCTTTAATGACAGACTCACCCATTGGACATGGTCTAAATGCTAGCTAAGGGTGAAGGCTAAGACAAGGTTGGGCAAAGGGGATGACTTGACCAAACTCGACTAAGTGACACTTTGGACGGGGAAAGGGGGAGCTACACTCTGTGCTGGACAAATAACACGGGGAAGGGTTGTGCCTCACAAATGGATAAGTTGTTTAGAGAGTGTTTATTCAACTTAGGCATCATGTCTACATCAAGTTGATCCATGTTCATTAGGATCATTCATTTCATTTCATGGCCTTTTTGGCCTACATAACCCTTCGGATTTTAGATGTGCTAAGAAGCACAACTAGTCGCAGCTTGCATCTAGGGAATGTTTATACATATACAAGGTCAGCAATAATAGATATAACTTTGAGTAACCATTGCTTTTTGGACCTTTTCTAACTCTTTGGGGAGTATTTTTAGCAGTTCATCACTATAGCCTTTATTCACGTGTGTTAAGAAACACATTCTAGAATTTCAAGTTCACGGGATTTCATAGTGCATTTCCATATAAGTAGTACATGACCTTTCAGTTTTAACCAACAACATCTCAAGTGACTAGGGGGACTTCTGCTAGTGCCAAACATCGGGACAACCGACGAAAATGATTTCGGCCTACAATCCAACTCACCAAAGGCAAGTTCTGTCACCAACTTAGAGCCAAGACTAAACAAACATGGATGCAGTCCAACACAGAGATAGTAATGGGGAAGTCCTCAGTATCAAAAAGTCAAGAAAGGCAAGTCAAAGGTGAAATCCAAATCGGGAAGGTCATGGATGGATGAAGTCAAATGAATGTGGTGCCTAAGCTAGGAGACAAAAATGTCAAGGAAGACCATATCTATGCTCATAGGAGGGTAATAAAACCGGTGAGTTTTGTCAGAAAACCTAAGTGTGCAAGTAATACATCCATTAATAGTTATAACATCATCCAAGATATTCAATTTTAGTTTTAAATAGTACTGCCATATCCTGAATCATATACCAAGCTAATGCTATGAAGATGACTAAAACAACAAGATAATAATCCATAGTCAATAATAAGAAGTCCATAGGTTATATCACATCATAATAATAATCATCGAAAATCATCTGAAACACTGCTGCAATAACATCACTGGGCACTGAACTGAAACTGTATGGAATAAAAGGTCACATCGGTCATCAAATCTAAGCTCTCAAGGCTCAACCTTGGCACAAGGTCTAACAAAAGTCTGATATAATATACTGCTCTGATCATGAGTGATCTCAAAATACAAGCTCATCATAACTGATCTCTGTAAAAGCAAAGCTCTGAAATGTGCAGATATCTACTCATCAAGGATAGTAACCCTGCTACTATGGTGTGATAACAGTCCCTACTTTCTTCTTCTTCAATAAGGTGATAAGGAATTGAATGATCAATAAAGATAGAATGACTAATGAGTTTCTTCGAAAGAGAAACTTCAATAGACTTGCTGACTAATAGCTCATCCTCATAAATTTCCTAACGATCAGGACTAGAGCTATCTAAAAAGAAATTTGAAAACTTATGATTTATACAATGATTAGGTATTTGACTTTCGATTGACTCAAAAGTGAAAGACTTATCCTCAAAAGAAATTGGGCAGGAGGGGTCATCTCCGGATGTCGACAAATCACTTGATATTTGATTATTGATTGATTCAACGATAGGATCGGAATCATATTCACTTCCCCATTCTTCTAGGAATTTATTTTCAAACATGTCATATCCGGAAATGTTATTAGTCTTCAAATTCAAGAACCAAAGCTCAGCTCTTCTTTGCAAAGATGAAGCCAATAGTTTCATACATACATCCTCATCGGTTATAGATAATTCGTTAATAACTTCTTTAAAGAGATTAAGGTGCCCTTTAGCAAACACCTCATAACTTCCATCGAATTTAGGCAACCTTTCACAGGCTTGATGAGGAACATGATGAGGATACCCAACAATTTTTGAGAAGTCAAAGACTTTTAATCGACCAAAAGTCCTAGGCCGCTCAGAAGCAGCCATGGATGGCAATTACTAGAAAAATAAAAAACTAAAATACAAAAAGATGCACCCCATGGGTTCTAGATAATGATAGGTTCGATCACCAGTGGAGTCGCTTATTTGGAGTCGCCAGGTAGATTTTAAATCTCTTCTACCAAAAGATATGTCGTTAAAATAGTGGGGAGAGATGAGTGACAAATAGATGGTTATGTTTGAATTAAGGATAAAGATGATAGCGATCTAGATTAGACCTGATGCGATAACATATGAATTACGCATGGATACTCGCAGACACCTGAGGTAAGCCTCAACCTCCCCGGCAATGGTGCCAAAAATGTTATCACACAACTTGTAGTTGTCCCTAAAGCTATCCCATCCGGGATGGTAGAGGAGACGAACAACTAAAGAGGTAACCCAAAAGATGCCACGGTTCCCAATGCAAGTTGGGAATCACGATAACTGAGGCACTCTTCACTTTAGATCAAGATGAATCAAGACCAAGGGGGAGACCCTAGCCAATCAATGAAGATTGGCTAACCCAAAGGTTCCTAGGGAAACGTGTAAATTGAGTTACGGAAACCAATGAGTGAGGATTAAGTGGACCAAAGAGTTTGAGATGTGGTTGAAGAGGCTTAAGAAGTGACGAGTGTTTCAACCAATGAATGACTAAGGCCACTTATGAAGACCAAATGGATAGATCTAACACCGTGAAAATACACAAGTGGGGCCCACTCCTTAAAAAGTGGAAAATGGTCCAAATAGGGCCCACTTGGTTGGATTAGGGGTAAGATGGCACTAAGTGGATGAGATGATGTAGATCTATGGATATAAGATGAGATAGACAACACCCACATATGGGATCTAGGAAAAGGCCATTAACCCAAGGAGTGTGAATTGTCGAAGCCTAGACTAGTGCCTTGAGATGAGGGGGCAAATGGACTCCAAATTATGCCAAAATGTAGATCGGAGTGGTTTAGGAAATTATCAAGGTGGGTTTAGGATGGCATGCCCCAATATGAACTAGACCTCCATAGATCTAAGATGCAAAATGCATCACCAAGTGACCCAAGTGGGGCTCAATCCCTCAAAATGAGGAATGGGGCCCACAAGGTGAAAATCAATAAGGTGAAGCACTAGGGGTAGGTTATCAAGGTAGACCAATGCAAATCAAGTGGGATATCACCTACCCATGTCAAGGATCTAGCCCAACTAGCCTTCCCCAAGGAGTGCGAATTGCCTCAAGGAGGGCTAGGTGCCTTGGAAAGTGTGTCAAATGAAGGCCAATTGACACCAACCTATAGATCCGAATTGTCGTGGATGCTATAGAGGTGGGTTCTTTTTATTATTCCAAAAGATAAGCTAGATCAAAGTAGATCTAGAAAAATATAAAAATGAGGGTTTTGGTTTTAATGGTGTTTGTGACCAATAGGATGGAGAACAAGCGAAATAGATACGTACCTTGTAGATCTTACCTCAAAGCTTGCGGACTCTTAGCATATGGATGATTCTTTCCCTAGTTACAATTCCAATCTTGATCCAAGTGTTTTCAACCCAAATCGTCCAAGCCCTAGGAGGAGAGATGTCCCATGAAAACCTGTAAATCAAATTACATCAAGTTAGATTTGATCCACAAATCAATGAGATCTAAGCATGTCATATCAAAGAAGCAATCAATGGACAAAGCACAATTGAAAAACTCCCTCAAGATGAAGACATTTTTCCCATGGGGGATGTGAGCAACCCCTACAATCTTCCCATCAAGCAAAACGTGGTCCAGCTCCAAGCAATTCGGCCTCCCTCTCTTGATGTCGATTTCACCCGAAAAACAAACAATGTCTAGAAGCAAGAGATGCAAGAACATATACAAGAGTAACCCAATCAAAGCCAAGTAGATCTCCAAAATAATATTTTCATTCCAAGTTTTCCAGAGCCCAAAGGTGCTTTTACAATAAGGGGGTCTCCTCCTTATATAGGATAATAAAGACCAAAACCCTAAACCACAAAACCACTTTTCAATACAACAAGTCAGTGGTTGAGATCAAAAGATATAACAAAATAATCAATGGCTAAGATGAGCCTAACATAACATCACATGGATCACTCAAAGGGAGGGTGACGTCATCCCTCAAAAAGACTAAGGAGGGTGACGTCATCCCTAAGAAGGGGCTAAAATACATGGGCCCACCTAATATGACATGGACCTGACTCAAGAACCTCATGGTGGGGCTAGGAGGCATCAATTCTTACTAGCTCATCCCCATGGCACAATAATATAAAATAATGGGACCATGACATGTCCAAATAATACAAATGATCAAAATCTTGTCTCCAAAACTGAGAGAGACATGCAGTAAAAGGCCTCCTGTGGGCACGGTGGACCCCACTAACTGATGTTGACTGATCTGGAAGATGGGGGGTTCACCCTGTAAGACCTCTGAGAAGACCAAGTGCCAAAACCTTGCCTTAATTGCCCAAATCGAGTTCTTCAGTGACCCTTTTATTCCATTTTTAATCCTCCTGAAAAAACTTGAAACTGCACAAACTGCCACCCAGGGTGTCTGCGCTGTCAAACTGAGCCCACCAGGCTGTCTGGAAGGGGGGTATAATGGTAAAAACAAGTGTCTGGACCACCCCCTTTTTATACAACGCCCTAGGTGAAACTGGCCTCCAATGCCTCTGCTGGACAGGCTGGGTCAGCATGCCCAAAACTGGTCAACAGGTGGACAACTGCATCTGTCAATGTCAGAAGTGTCCGGAACTAAAAGATAAGTGTCTCAATGGATCCAAAAGACCCAAATCCACTACAAATGTGTACTCATACACCGTGTGTTGACCTGAGGGGTCAACTGTAGGGTCCACCATACCTGGACAGTGTAAAATCTGATGATCTGGAAATAATAATAAAACTGCTCAACTGCATCAATCATCATCTGAATCATATGTCCATCATGTGAAAACATCAATAAGGGTATATGGAACCACAAATCATCATCCATAAGCATAAGTGGTCCATTTCATCACGGATCCCAAGAATGACCAAGGTCAAACTATGTTTGACTAGGTTAGAATATAACCAAGGACAAGATTATAACAATAGACTAAGACATGTTCCTTTAATCACACTCACAGCTTAACTTAAAGTATAAACATCATTCTGTGGCAATTAATACATATATATATTTAATGTTATTTATATTTTACTTGCACAAAATTTTTAATGACAGACTCACCCATTGGACATGGCCTAATTGCTAGCTAAGGATGAAGGCTAAGGACAAGGTTAGGCAAAGGGGATGACTTGACCAAACTCAACTAAGTGACACTTTGGACGGGGAAAGGGGGAGCTACACTCTGTGCTGGACAAAATAACAAAGGGAAGGGTTGTGCCTCACAAATGGATAAGTTGTTTAGAGAGTGTTTATTCAACTTATGCATCATGTCTACATCAAGTTGATCCAAGTTCATTAGGATCATTCATTTCATTTCCATGGCCTTTTGGCCTATATGACCCCTTTGGGATTTCACATGTGCTAAGAAGCACAACTAATCGCAGCTTGCATCCGGGGCATATTCACATTTACAAGGTCAGCAATAATAGATATAACTTTGAGTAACCATTGCTTTTTTGGACCCTTTTCTATACCCTTCGAGGGGTATTCTAGCAGTTCATTGCTATAGCCTTTATTCACTTTATAAACACATTGTATAATTTTAAGTTGACAGGCTTTATAATAATTTCCAATATAAGTAGTACATGTGCTTTCAATTTTAGCCAACAACTCAAGCGGTTAGGGGGACTTCTGCACAGTGCCAAACATCGGGACAACCGACCAGAATGATTTAGGCATACAATCCAACTCGCCAAAGGCAAGTTTTGTCACCAACTCAGAGCCGAGACACTAAACAAACATGGATGCGGTCCAACACAGAGGTAGTAATGGGGAAGTCCTTGGTATCAAAATGTCGAGAAAGGCAAGTCAAAGGTGAATGCCAAATCGGAAAGGTCATGGATGGATGGAGTCAAATGAATATGGTACCTAAGCTAGCAGACAAGGATGTCAAGAAAGACCATATCTATGCTCATAGGAGGGTAATGAAACCGATGAGTATTGTCATAAAACCTATGTGTGCAAGTAATACATCCATTTTATATTCATAACATCATCCAAGATATTTCATTTTATTTTAAATAGTATTGCCACATCATGAATCATATACCAAGTCAATGCTATGAAGATGACTAAAACAACAAGATAATAATCCAAAGCCAATAATCAGAAGTCCATAGGTCACATCATATCGTAATAATCATCAATAAACATCTAAAACACTGCTGCAATAATATCACTGGGCACTGAATTGAAACTGTATGGAACAAAGGGTCACATCGATCATCAAATCTAAGCTCTAAAGGCTCAGCCTTGGCACAAGGTCTAATAAAAGTCTGATACAATATACTGCTCTGATCCATAAGTGATCTCAAATAACAAGCTCATCATAGTTGATCTCTGTAAAAGCAAAGCTACGAAAAGTGCAGATATTTGCTCAGCAAGAATAGTAGCCCAGCTACTATGGTGTGATAACAGGCCTGTCCCGGGAATATTGGTGTAGGGGGGATTCATTTCCCTTTGGAAGTTTCGGATGAGGACCCTCTCTTGTCCTCGACCGGTGATGACCTTTTCCCTGCTAATGTTGATTCTGGTTACAGTGACTTTTACAAACCTGCAAAATTGCCACGGAGGGGGGGAGGTTCAATCTCGCAGCAAAGGTGCTCTAGCACGTCTCCATCGTGCCGAGAAGGGTTACTGGCTTCGGGAGGGAGGTTCCTGAAATGAGGGTTGGTCGAGATGTTCAAATGGGTCGGGTACTGAGTCTATCGTCCAGGGCACTGGTGGGAAAGGTATGCTAATCTGAGGTGAACAAAACCACGATTCTGTCATGGGTTGTGAAGTATTGGAAACCCCTGCTCACCTACTGTCCTCGTGTCCACATATTAGTTGATAAGTGGGTGGTCTTCCATTTTTTAGATGATGACCATGCCACTTTGATACTAGGCAGAACTTGGGTCTTTGGACGTGATTCACTATGCCTTGAGCGCTGGACCTCGGATTTCAATCCTGTCTCGGCGGTGATTAAGCACACCCATCTTTGGGTCCTCTTAGAAGGTTTCCCACTTGAGCTCTGGTCTCGGGAGTTATTCACTAAATTGGCAAACAGGATTGGGCGTTTTATATATTTTGATGAGAAGTCTCTTTATCACGAGGATAAGAGGACTGCATGGTTACTAGTGGAGATGGATTCCACTATTGGTTTGTCGGAGGTGATTAATATAAATTGGGGAGATAAGGTATTTCACCAGCCCCTGGACTACTGGCGGCTGCCCTTCCGATGTCATAACTGTGGGGCTGTCGGTCATCTTCGGAATAAATTCTCTGTGAGAAACCTTAGGCCTACTGCACAAATGGCTTCTAGGGCGGGGTGTATTTCCAAAGCCTCGACACATGCACTGGAATCTAGCTTATCTCCTGGTTATTTGGATAAGCTCCCAAACCATTCATTTTTGGGTAAGCTCGCTTCATTTTTCCCTAAATTTTATGCCTCCCTATCGAAGGATGACTTACATTTGTTACAATCTAGTGAAAATGTGGTGCTCCCGGTGGTGGGTGGGATTTCAACTGAGGAGGATTTGTCCAGGGATGGGAAATGTCCAAAACATACTACTATTGAGGACGGTCTGGACTTTCAGATACGAGGGATGAACGCATTATACTGGATTCTTTGGGCCCTGACTATGTTCCTATTATGGACCTTTCTATTACTGAGGGTTTACTGATGAACCCTATTCCATATTATTGTGGTAAGGAGTCCTTGAATCCCTCACCCATTGTTGTCAACCCTAATGTAACGATTCGTAAGAAAACTGGTGGTCGGAGACACAAAGACTTGGCGTGTTGCACTGGGGAGAGTCTTATTTTTTCCCCGGACCATGGTGAACCTGCATTGGTGGACTCTGTGAATGTGTCTCAGACACTTACTGAAACCTTTGGGCCTCTTAGAGCATTAGAGCACCCATCCCGGGTCACTTAATGTTGGTTTTATATCTTAATCTCCGACGGGTTGGGGGTGCCCCGAAAGCGTTAGCCCTACGCGGACTCATTTCTTCTTCTTCTCCTGATATTATTCTATTGCAAGAGACCATATCAGTGGGATTCAAAGCCTGTAACTTGATGTGGAGTATCCTCCCGAAGTGGGAGTGTTGTTTCCATCGACTCCCATGGTCTTTCGGGGGGTCTACTGGCGGCCTGGAACCCGCGGTTACTGTCACTTACATCCTTTTATGTGTGTGGGGGGTATTCTCTCGTTGGGTATACATAGAGATTTGTCACTGCCTATCCAACTCTTTAATTGTTATGCACCATATGTGGGGCATCAATCATATTGGCACTCTTTGGAGAATACTAGGATTCTCGATTTACAATACATTATTATTGCTAGTGATTTGAATATGACATTGCACTCTGGCGAGATTTGGGGTTCTACGGCCCGGGGTGATCCACTTCAACCCTGGTTTCAGGAGTTATTTACTGCACACGACCTACTAGATGTGGAGCCAATGCCCCTGCGTCCCACTTGGAAGAATGGTAGATCGGGGGATGCCTTTGTAGCAAAACGCTTAAATCGTTTTTTTTTCAGTAGTTCTCTGTTTGGTTTGGCTGACCGTTGTTCAACATGTTCTGTTTTGGCTTCTATATCAGATCACATACCGATCATGCTACGTATACATTGTGGTCCTATGTTGTATCGGTATCCATTTAAGTATTGCTCTGCCTGCTCTGATGAGATAGCTTTTACCAATTTGGTCCGGGAACATTAGGATTCATATTCTCCATGCTATGGTGGGCCGGCGATGGACGCTCTACCTGCCTTCCTTAGATCACTAAAATCGATCATTGTGTCATGGATTTCTGCAAGGAAGAAGGCCCATCTGGTAGCTATTGAACAAATTGGGGAATGCATCGAAGACTACCATTCGGATCCTCTATTTGGGTATCACTAAAAATCCGGCAGGCCGGATTTTAAAGTTTTTGGAGGCCAAAAAGGCTGCATTACTGAGAACAGATGAAGAACTCTGGCGCTTAAAGAGCCGGGCTCTTTGGATCACGTTGGGTGATCAGAATTCTAGTTTTTTCCACAAGTTCGCCAATATGAGAAGGAAGACTAATTCGATCTGGGAAATCGAAGACTCGGTTGGCTCTTTGGTTACTTCTCAAAAAAATATCCAATCTGCCGCTGTCGGGCACTTCAAAAGTCTTTTCTCCAAGTCTGTGGATACTAATCTACAGGCTCAAATGGAGGTCATTCAGGTTATGCCTGGCATCTTTTAGGCTAAGGATAATTCAATCATTGGGAGACTGGATTCAGTTACTGAAGTTGAAGGTATATTAAAGCAGATGGACAAGGACAAGAGTCCAAGGCCCGATGGTTGGTCGGTTGAGTTCTATCTTCAATTTTTTTACTTGCTTGGCCCAGAAATGGTTTGTTTGGTGGAAGAGACTCGAATCACTGGGAAGGTTAGTGGAGGACTAAATGCTACATTTACCTCATTAATTCCAAAGGTATCGGCTCCGTCTACATTCCAGGATTTCAAGCCCATTTCAATGTGCAACCTACTCTACAAAGTGGTGTCTAAAGTGATTGCTGATCGTATTAAGGAGGGACTTTCTTGTGGTATTTTTGCTAAACAGTTTGGCTTCATACATCATCGTTTCATCTTCGATGCCATAGGGACTTCCCAGGAGACATTACACACTGCTAAAAAGAATCGAGCTCCTTCTATGGTCCTTAAACTGGATCTAATCAAAGCGTTTGACATGGTTGATTGGGCTTTCCTTCGGCTACTTCTACTGAATGTTGGACTTGACTTATTGAACACTTATTGGATCATGGGCTGCATTTCTTCGGTGAATTTTGTTGTGCTTATCAACGGCAGTCCGACATCATTTTTCAAGGGTTCACATGGACTACGCCAGGGATGTCCCTCTCACCATTGCTTTTTCTCTTAGTAATCGAGGGACTTAGCAGACTCCTGATCCATGCAAAATCAGCTGGCAAGATTACAGGTATCAAAGTCTCTAAGCACCATGTATCACTCACCTTTTGTTTGTGGATGATGTTTTACTGTTTGGTATCGGTAATTTGGCAGAGTGGTCTCACTACAAAGACATACTTGATCTTTTCTGTAAAGCTACAGGCATGATTATTAGCATTCCTAAGTCATGTCTCTATCACATTAATATGTGCCCTGTGATCTGTGGATGCATTGGTAGGCTATTTTCTTTTCATATCAAAGCACCGAATGATGGTATAAAATACCCGGGGTATTCTCTCAAGCCCAATGACTATTATATCATGGACTGGCGCTGGATAATTATGAAATTTGAGTCGAAGATTTCGGGATGGTACTATCAAAGCTTATCCCTAGGAGGCCGTCTGATCCTACTGAACTCTCTATTGGAAAACCTTCCAGTATATTGGCTTACACTCGCCAAGGTACCAGTAGCGATATTGAACCAAATTAGAAGATTATCTTTCAACTTTCTATGGTCTGGCCGGAGGGATAAGGTGGGTTTACATTTGACTGCTTGGCCACTGATCACAGTTCCGAAGGAGGATGGTGGATGGGGCATTCGGAATATATTCTGGATTTATAGAGCCTTACACCTGAAGAACTTATGGAGGGCACTGACTCACCCTGGTCTTTGGGGATTACTACTGTGGGATAAATATCTGAAGGATAAGACTTTTATTGATTGGATCAGAAGTCGACCCAAGAAACCGGTGGGAGCATCAAACATATGGTGCGATCTGTTGAAGTCCTACCTGCACTTATGGAGCATCTGGGTTGGCAGGTTGGGAGTGGTTTCCAGGTTCGTCTGGGGGTGGAAGCCATGATAGGTTGTTCTAAACTTCTCTCACCTGATACGGTGTCCTTACTTCATCAACGTGACTTATATTATTTGAATCATGCTCGTAATCCGGTGGGCGTTGGCTGCATTGATTATTGGAGATCTGCGGGGGACATTGATATTTCGAGTGAAGCTGGCTTGGAATGGAACGCATACATACAACTATTAATGTATGCTGGCATTGAATTGTCCAATGAAATGGATTCATTAAACTGGTGTTGGCGTGAAGTTTGTGGGGAATCATCGACTGTTAATGCATATCTTGCTATCGCCCAACAACATCATTTCGGTCCTAGACACTGGTGGTATAATGCTCTTTGGCGGTGGAATGTCCCTCTCAAGATCCGCTGCTTCTTGTGGCTCACACTTAATAACAAAATTTTGACTGGGGATAACTATATCCGTCGTGGGGTTTACGGACCTAACATCTGCTCACTATGCTTTCAGGCAGCCGAGACCGTAGGCCATCTTTTCATTTCCTGTCCGGTTACGTTACAGCTTTGGTCTACAAGTACAGAGTATTGGGGCGTTGATCAAAGATGGGGACAGGATTCCATCGATGGTTTATTACATAAATGGCATTTGGGGTTCCAGGAATCCATCTCATTTCCCATACTATTCATCTGGGGAATATGGAAACTAGGAATCGTATCCTATTTGGTGATTATGTTTTCAAATTCAGCAGTGCACTTCATTTTATTGTGAAGATTCTTTCCGATGCATGTGTGATGAAGACTGTTCATAGGGTCAAGTTTTTGGCTGAACCATCCTTTGATAAGCCGGGCCCTTATGGATATTTTGATAGTGCTGGTCAGCAAGGTAGGTGTGGAGCGGGAGGACTCATCATTATCTCTTCATCCGAATACATTGAGCTTGTATTGGGTTGTGGTATGGGAAGCAATACTCGTGCAGAATTATTGTCTCTTTGGTGTCTCCTATACTATTTGAACCAATTGCAGAGTACTTATGTACAGATCTTTGGAGACTCATCTGTTATTATTGGATGGGCCCAGGATTCCCATGCTCTAAATGTGGCCTCTCTTGACAACTGGAGGAAGAAGGTCAGGTTACTGCTGGATCAGCATGAAAATATTATATAAAACATATCTCACGAGCATATAACCATAGGGCGGACTGTCTCTCTAGGAAAGGTCTTATTTTGGATGAAGGAACTCTTGAGGTTACACACTATCATGAGCTTAGGCATCCGGAGTGTGTGACTATTCGTATATCATATAACCATAGGGCGGACTGTCTCTCTAAGAAAGGTCTTATTTTGGATGAAGGAACTCTTGAGGTTACACACTATCATGAGCTTAGGCATCCGGAGTGTGTGACTATTCGTATATATTAATGCTGTAATTTTCTTAGCATATTTCTGCATTTTTGCTGTTTATTGGGTAGCTACTAAGCGGAAGGATACTACTCTGAATAGTGAATACACTGTAGAATTTTTGGCAGCTCTGATACATATCAGTTTACTTTGGGAGGAATAGTGTAGTTTTGATTCATAGACTTACTGAATGATGATATACTATCCATGGGATAGGATATATTGTAAATTTCTTTGATTCACTCTTATGAATAGCAAGAAATTTCTTTTTTCGTTTGAAAAAGAGAGATGTCTCACAAGAGAATAAGAGAATTGAGTCTCAAAACTGTGGATTAACCATGGACGCATATTTATAAAATATGCATGTTACAAGATTGGACAGTACAGATGAAAATAGATAAACTATTGACAAAAAGAACTTTCTTTGCATAAGGTTACCAAAAGTCGCGGATCACTATAATAGGCCGCATCTAAAAAATTAAAAATAAATAAGAGTTGCAGATATCACCGATTTATTGGAAATGTCACTAAATTTTCTGATTAATTCATCCTAAGGATAAATCGAGGCAAATATTTCATGAAATGGTGATATTTTCGAAAATATCTAAATGCATGCCAAAAATCATTTTATTTTATTTGTTTTTATAATTTTTAATGCTTGCCAATTTTCCCAGATTTTTCCAATATGCCCACGTTTATTGACCCTCTGATCTTTTGCAGATACCAATAGTTCGACACTGCCAAAGTGGACTAAAGCCCATACCAATATTTGCAACACTGCTAAAAATAGAGTAAAGCCCATGTATATCTCATCCAAACTTATAAAAAATATGCATTGGTTGTCCACAAGAATACGTGATTAATAGCAAATCCTTCGTTTTAACAAGAACGAGACTGTGATTGATGAATATGATCTCTACGAACTTGACTTTAGTTTCTTTCTCTGATACTGAGTTGACTATAACAGCCCATCATGGACCGTAATAACAAGATAGGATTTTCAGTTTATCATCTTCTCTTCCAATTCTGTATGCATATGCACTCCTCATCATATCTCATTTTATATGGGAGCTTCAAACTTGGAAAATTGAAAATAAATTATAATCTTGACAGAACTGATGCTCAATGTAGAACATTGTTCAATATGACCATTCCAGTTAAGGTTTACTGCCGGCTTAAATAGGCATTCTCTGCTAAGAAAAAAATATATAAAACAAAAACAAGACAAAATCCAGCTAAGATTCAGTCATTTTGAGAATTCCGATTTTTCCTATAGAGGGGATACAATAAAGAACTATCCCTTCTGATAGAAATATTACACAGCTTGTGCCATGGATTCATTATAAAAGAAATACCTATATATTTTGCTGAAATTCTAACATATTACTTGTATACAACCATGTATTAGATTACAAAGCTGTATTACATGCACCTCTCATCTGACATCATATGAAAAATAACTGCACAATGAGTCAATTATAGAATTTCCAATCTCATACAGTAGCCGATCCTAATCCTAAATGAGGAGCAAAGAACCTAAAAACCTGCTCATAAACTGGTTTCTTGAAATCCACAACCTGCTTCAAATAATTCAGCACAAGATGTCAGTATGACTTCCAGTGATGTTTCATTTGCAAGCAAAGGTCCCATATGTAATCCACAAACATACTAAATATGTACTCACGGCTCACCTGCTCCACAACTTGTTCAGGTGGCATCCACGTCCATTCTGAGAATTCAGCTGCTTCAGTCCCATCACCTGCTAGGTTAATTTCTTTCTCATCTCCAGTAAATTTCATAAGGAACCTGCAGATTCCTCCTAAGAGAATCAGTTGCTACAAGAATGCAGTACTTGCCACAGAAGAACTCTGAGCAGCAGTAAACTGTAAAAGCTAGTACTAAGCTGTTTTTTTCTTCTCCAGCACCTTAGTGTTCTCAGTTGAAAGATTATAGAAATAGCATGGGGGTCAAACTTTAGTAAATTTGGAATAAATTAGTAGAATATTCATGTTAATGGACAGTAGATAAAACTTAAAAGCAGTCTGATAAAACATGATATAGTGTGATATATTTTAGTAACTTATCGAGGTAAAAATGCCAGTGACTTCTGGATATCATAACCACCACAGGTAACCCATTTTGCCTTCCCCTGCTCTGTTTATAGATCTCTCAGTGGTGACTTAACAACGCCAGGCTGTGAAACTATAGGAACAGCACACTCACTGCTACAAAATACCAATCACAGGATTCTGATGTTGAATGCTCCAAACTAACCATTAGGTGCTATCTTATTTCTTATAGGTGAAATGCATGCTCAAAGGCATCAACGTAGGCAATCTATATGAAATAGGAAAAGCAATACCGTACACAATATAAGCAAGGATCCTATAAATGATCTAAAACCTTGTGACGAATAAATCATGACAAATGGAAACCCACTCTTTGAAATTATTTAACTAATGCTGATCAAATTGCTCAAGGATGACTTTCTACCCAACCTACATCAGCATTCCACCTTAACAGTGCTATGCCCAATCTCAAGCTAGAACCCAACAAACAAAATAGTTTTCCAATGGTGTAGAAACCCAAGCATTCACTGCAGTGAAGGACGTCACTATCAAAATTACCAGAGGAAAAACCCATGAGATCATGCCACACAATGTGCCATCTAAAACTCACAGTAATTACACCAATGAAGAAACACTAGGGTCACATAAAGGTTGACAATTACTTCCAATTTCCTACCAAATCATAATTCTAGTTCATGCATTCAGAAGATGGCCTTTTGGCATCTAATCAACATTTGCCATCCAACTGAACTTCCACAAGAAAAGTATCCTAGGACATAGAATCATTCCACGGCAACATCAAGCTCCCAAAGGTCATCTCTCCCAAGCTTTCATGCAAAAAATAGACATAAGAAAAGATGATAAAATTTCCTAATTCACAAATTCCTCTCAGGTCTTGCAAGAAAACTGAAAAGGCATGTTGCTAGAAATGTTGAAAGTGGGCAATCATGAAGACACTTGAATAGGAAGGAAGAAGCTCCAAGAACAGACAAGGTAGAATGAAGATCCACAGATGGCATGTGCGTACAAGCTGCTAATAAAGTAAATGGAAAGGAGGTTTAATGTCTTCTTGACCCGAGTTCTTGCATCCATACTTTATCAATGAAATGTCATAGTTGAAGAATGAGTTGCATTGCTAGTCCTTTACATGATAAGCTTTAAAGATGTACCTACTCGTTAAGTCGATGATTTTGTTAACCCCTTGATCAGCAGGGATGTATGTTGATCAGTTGTGGTGTGGGATCATATAACAGACATTGTTCTTGAGATGAGGTCTATGGTGTTCCATAGTGTTACCCCCCAATGTATACATAAGTGGAAAAGATCCCAACCCACTAGCACAACCTAGGTGGCAAGAAAGGTTGCTTGTAACTATCACCTCAACTCACAGCCTCTCACTTCATGCTTCGTCTTTAAACCTAAGCCTAGGGGGGTATCCCAATTAGATTGATTATTTATTTGAGTCTAGATGAATGATATATTGCTATTAAGGTTAATTTAAACTATTTCTAAGCACAATGTATAATATAAAGTTAGCTCGTGCACTTTAAAAAAAACTTAAACAACATGTGAGATGATCATTAACAAGAGATGTTTAAACTTAACCAATTGAATTCACTCACTTCATGCTTCGTCTTTAAACCTAAGCCTAGGGGGGTATCCCAATTAGATTGATTATTTATTTGAGTCTAGATGAATGATATATTGCTATTAAGGTTAATTTAAACTATTTCTAAGCACAATGTATAATATAAAGTTAGCTCATGCACTTTAAAAAAAACTTAAACAACATGTGAGATGATCATTAACAAGAGATGTTTAAACTTAACCAATTGAATTCACTTGTGGTATTCAATAACAATTGTAAACTCAATAGCAATGTTTCTCAAGATATTCAATATGAATGATAAGCAATGAAACAAGACAATATACGAAATCCACAATAATAACAATTAGCAATATGTCCAACTTATCCCACTAAATCAATTATGTTTTATCAATTAGGCACAACAACCACTGACTTAACAAAAATAACAACACCCAAATGTCAATACAAAATCAATAACACTTAGATTATTAGTTTTTAGTGATTGGAGCTCGAAGGGGTTAGTGGTTAGATCCACTGCAAATTTTCTCGTTGTATCTTATGATCAATTTCTTTAGTTGTAAAAAGGAAAACTTAATTATGAAATTACTAAAAATAGTAAAAATGCAGAAGTTTTCAGAATTAAAATGGCTAGAAAAATTACTAAAAATAACACTTTAACTTACAGAATTTTCCCAACTAACTACTACAAATTATGAGCAATATACTGCTGGAAAAATGCAGAAATTTGCAGCAAAGTAGTTCTTTTTAAACTTCTGATAAACAATGAATTTTCTAGAATTAGTAAATTTGGAAATTTTCCTATCTTTTAGGAAATTTCTAGATTGTATAAATTGCAGTAAATACCACAGGAAGAATTCAGCAATAGTGTCTAATCATGAGATAAATATCAAATCTCTCAATCTAAATGATATTCAATGAAACACAAATTTTATTTATTTTTTATAATTTTTTCATGAATTTCTATGGAAAATAAATCTGAGAATGAAGAGTAAACAGTAACAACAATTTCCAAGTTTTTATTATATGCTAATTTTCGCAAATAAAATTTATCTAAAGTATTTCCAATGAATAATTAACAATATTCTGAATTTTAATAAATTTTCTATGAGGAGAATATTCAGAAATTAAAATATCTCCTTCAGATATTCAAAATTAATCAATAGATCTAGGTGAAATTTAAAATATTTTTGGGGTTTTTCTGTTAGGGTTAGATTTCACCAACTAAAACAAAGGAAATAAAAGAGATTTGATTTTGTTTTTTATGTATGGTTGCAAAAGAAATAAGAGAGTTTTGTTTTTTATGTATGGTTGCAAAAGAAATAAGAGAGACAAGTGCCTTACCGTTTTTTGGGGCTATCAACTCAACGGAAGTTTTTTCCAATAGACTTGTTCCAGAAAGATCACCTAGGAAAAATAAGTGCTCAAGGCCTCCAACCCTTCATAGATGTATTAGAAACTATAATCATGCAAGTCACAAAGGGATGATGGACTCCGTTACTTTTTACTCAAGTGAAACCCTACATTAGAAGGAGTTAGATTTGCAAAATCTTAATGAGGATTAGTACAAAGAAAAACCTCCCTCTATGCAAGAGAATCAATTGAACCTCTAATAAAAACATTACCATAGATCCAATCCCCTTGGACAATATTGCACCTAAAGAAGCTCAAGAGAAATAGAAATCAATGCTAGCACAATGTTACCTCCAATAGAAGAACCATGAACAAAAAAAATACCATCACCAATGAGAAACTCCAAGATATGACCTCCAAAGCCAAATAAAATTTTATTATAGAAAAAATGCCTTGTACAAAGATAACTTTTTTGTAGCACTAACAACCAACAAATGAAATGAGAGAGTTTTCCTTTTATAGCTTTAGAAGTCCAACCTCTTCTCATTAAATAATTAATTTTTTACCTCTAGAAGACTCAAAATCCTAACAAATCCTTCTTCACATGAGAAATAATAATTAAAATACCACAAAGTGGTGAGAAAGGCCAAAAGGAGAGGGCACTAGATCAAGGAGGGCAAACGACTTGCTTAGGAAGGGGCAAATGGTCTAAAGGAGGGGGACAAATTGCGGTTTGAGACCCTGATGTTACAATACGCTAACCGAGGCACTCTTCGCTTCTTGCTATCCAAGCCCCGGATAACAAAGGGGGAAACCCTGATCTACTCTCAGAGAGAGAGATCCAAAACAATCACTAGATCAAGTAATTCAATAAGGACCTATTATGAAAGATAATGAACCCTAGATTTAAGGAAAAGAGTTACTGTAGAGGTGTTATCACACAACTTGTAGTTGTCCCTAAAGGTATCCCATCCAGGATGGTAGAGGAGATGGACAACTAAAGAGGTGACCCAAGAGATGCCACGGTTCCCAATGCAAACTGGGTGTCACGATAACCGAGGCACTCTTCACTTTAGATTAAGACTAATCAAGATCAAGGGGGAGACCCTATCCAATCAATGAAGACTAGCTAACCCAAAGTTTCCTAGGGAAATGTGTAAGTTGAGTTACGGAAACCAATGAGTGATTTAGATCTATGAAAGTTAAGTGGACCCAAGGGTTGAAGAGTGGTTGAAAAAGGCTTAAGGGGTGGCAAATATTCCAACCACCCCCTTCCCATACAACGCCCTAGGTGAAACTGGCCTCTCATGCCTGTTATCACCTAAGCTGTAGTTACCCCTATGGATGTATCCACTCATGGATGGCAATAGGGAAGGGCAACTCAAAGGTGCAACCACGATCACCTCGACCTCCAATGGATTGGTTGTCACGCCAGTCGAGGCAACCTTCACTTTATGTTGTCTAGCCCAGACAACAAAGGGGGAGACCCGATCTACTCCCGACAGGAGAGATCAAAACCAAGACACCAAATCAAGTTAATTTTAAATGAAGTAAGGTGTATGGTTCATCCTAGACCTTAGGGTGAAGTCACAAGACAAGTGAGGGATTCAAAGAGTATAGCTTTGGTTCATAGTTGATGTGGGAGTCACTTATAATATTTGAAATGAGATCTAGGATTAGAATACTAGTTCAATATTGGAAAATCCACTGCCTTGGGAACCGTGTCCAATGCAGGGTAGTTTAAGGGTTTAAATTGGAGCTAACTAGTACAAGTGACAAGCTTGACCATGATACATGATGGCATCAAGGGTTTAGTTCACCACACAAGGTCAAACCACAAGTTAATCCAACAATCTAGGAAAGTCGAATTGACTTGGAGAGAAACCAGTGCCTTGGGAATTGGGATAATGGAGTCAAAGTAGGGTTGACTTGTGGTTAAAGACTCCTGTGGCATGAGACAAGTGGGCGATTAAGGTCTTGATGGATGAATAGGTCTAGATCTAGGTTTGACCAAAGTGGACCACAATCCCTTAAAATAAGGAATGCTATCCCCAAGGCAAGATTTGACAAGGTGACACACTAGACCTAGGTTTTGAATTATTCCCATTCCAAATCCACTGAAATCTCAAGTACCCACGTCCTAGAAGTGAGTCAACTCACTTCTCCAAGGTGGTGCGACTTTACCCAAGAAGGCCTAAAAGTGGGGTAAGTGGGGTCAAAACAAGTCCGATGACATCCAAACTTTAGATCCGGGTAGGTTAGTCAAGTAGGAGTGTGGATCTATAATTTTACGGCAATCCGACGGCTAGATCTTACTAGATCTGAGTTTAACTATACCTAATGGTCCAAAATGGGGATTAAATCCCTCAAAATGTGGAATAGGGCCCACAAGGTATAAATCAAAAAAGTGACAATCTCGGGGTAGGTTATTTGATGTGTAGATTGTGAATCAAGCGGGATATCAACTACCCACCACCTAGATCTAGGTTAACTCACTATCACCAAGAAGTGCGCCCTTGCTTGGGAGAGCTAGTTTGGCTTGGGAAGAGGGTCAAACGGAAGCCAATCCTCACCAAACTATAGATCCGGGATGTCGTGGATGCTATAGAGGTGGGTTTTCAATATTATGCCCAACAACCCACTAGATCTAAGTAGATCTGAGAAAATGTAAAATGGGGGTTTTGAAATAATTACGGTTTTATTAATTTAAGAGCTATGTCAATGGATTGGATCAAGGTAAGAGAAACAAACCTGTGGATGCCTTGATGATGATGATCTATGCAAACCCGATCAATTTGAGAAGCTTTGAGGTAGTTTTCTATGCAATCGATTTAGTCCAAGAAGCCAATGCGCCCTCCCTCCTGCACAACAAACGTCAACAATATCAGATTTGATGTAATCAAGAGATAAGACTAATGCCACAAGAGAAGTAACAGAAAGATAGCATAGATCACAATGATGCTAATGATAACCCCCTGATACAAGCAAATGCCAAGAAAGTCGATTTGAAGAAGCCTTGCAAAATCGCCCTTGTTGAAGTCGCCCTCCTGTAGACAAGACAATGATTTCCAAAATAGATAGATCTTACCACAAATTCCAAATGCTAGGTTGCAATATACTTTCCAATCACCATCTAAGAACACCAGATGCAAAGGAGACCACAAGAATTTCCACAAGAAAGTTTTTCTATACCAATAATCCAAGAGCCAAAGACCCCTTACAATGAGAGGCTCTCTCCTTTAAATAGGAAGGAGAGGCACCAAAACCCTAACCACTTTTTGAATGAGTGGCTAAGATTAAAAGATACAAATGTCTAATCAATGGTTGAGATGAGCTCAACAATAAAATACATGGATCACTAATAAAATATTATGTGAGTGGACAAAATCGCCCTAGAAGAGGGGAATCCCACCAAATCATGATGACAAAATATAATAAGGGGCTTATGGTGCGTCCAAGGGGTAATTTTATCCCTCCTTGGTCAATCCCCATAGCACAATAATCAATCAATAATCATCAATGTACCAGATCGTGCCTCCATGGTCAAATCGTAGGCCTCAGAAAGACCTCAGAAATCATCAGAAAGTGCCATAAGTGATGGATGCGGGCCCCGATGAAGTTGAAACTGCTGGAGGAGGTGTGGAAGACCCCGATCTATCATCACTGATCATCCCATGCCATAACATTGCCTCAGTAGCCCAAATCGATTTCCTCAATAGCCATTTCTACCAATCCTGAAATGCCTCGAGAAGCGTGAAACTGCCCCAAACTGCCTCCTGGAGTGCCTGCGCTGTTAAGGTGAGGGCACCAGTGTGTCCGGGAGGGGGGTAATATGGTAAAAACAAGTGGCTGGACCACCCCCTCCATCATCAGCGCCCTAGGTCAACCAGATAAAAATCACATCTGCTCTGACAGGGCCTCCGACAGACCAAAACTGCACTGGGATAGCCTACTGAGGCTCAATCATCACTGTAAGTGCCCGGAACTGAAAACAAACTGTCTCATCGGACTCAGAAGGTCCAAATCCATCCAAAATGTGTACTCATACACCATATGAGTCTCTGCATGATCAAAATATATATCCAATATACCGGAACAGGGCCAATAATAATAATCTGTAAATGATCAAATACTGCTGTAAACCAAGAATCATCATCATAACCCTGTAGCTGCTGCATAGAATCATCGTGTATGTACACATAGACCATATATCATCTATCCATATCATCATAGGGTCCAACCATCTCATGTCCTAGGTTGACCTTGGTCAGACTAGGCCTAACCAAGTCAACATGACCCAATATAACTCAGACCATCATCATAAGCTGCTGCAAAGTGTCAAAGGTTAATGCATGCTCTACAATTTATTCAAATAACAATTATAACACAAAGTAATCATTACTGGCGATCTAAATCAAAATATATAGTGTCATTAATTATTATTATTACTCAGACCAGACTTTCAAGATCATACTCTCTTCATAGCTGTGATCAATTTGCTAGTGAAGGGTGAAGGCTAAAATAACTGGCTAGGCTAAGGGATGACTTGACTGACTTAACTTTGTGACACTTTGGCAAGGGAAAGGGAATACACACCATAGTATATACTGAATGAGCAATAACACAGGGAATGGCCGCGTCTCACAAATGGATGAGTTGTTCAAAGAGGGTTTATTCACGTTTAACAGATGCGCACAATCCATAATACAAATAAGGCCAGCAATTGTTTTGATATAGCATTTAAGTTCCATTGCTTTTTGGGACTGAAGTTTCCATAGCCTTGGTCTATGTGTGTTTATAAACACATTGCATAGATTTACATTTATTTTAGGCTTTCTGCTGCAGGTGTGTTTTTAAGGCACTTGTTTACCTGAGCACTTCTAGGTGTGTCATGGACAGCTTGTTTACCTAGATATTTATTTTTCCAAAAGATATAACATTTTATTTTCATGGCCATTTTCATTTGGCATGCCTTTCATTCATGTGCGTTTAGAAACACATTGCATGAATGGGCTTTTTATACAAGATATAGCATTTCATTTTCCAGATTTTGTATTCATGGCAGCACTAAAAGTTTCAGGTTTAGCCAACACAACTTTAGTGACTAGGGGGAATTCCAAGGAACTCCAACTCACCATAGGTAAGTTTTGTCACCAACTCAGAGCCGAGACACAATAAACAGGGAAGCTCATCCAATACAAAGGCTACAGTGGGGAAAAGTCCTCCATGCCACTAGTCAAGTAGTAAGTCAGGGTGATAAACTAAAAGGTAGGTAATGGATGGATGAAGACAATGCATAATGGAGCCGACACTAGCAAGCCAAGGTATGGTGGAATGATCACCTCTATTCTCCCTAAGGAGGGTAAAACCAATGAGTATGAATAGTGAACTTCTAAGTCTGAGTAGGGACAAGTATAATATATATAATAAAATCAACCAGGTCCACATATCTATATGATCGCCAGATCATGATACTAAGTGCTAAGACATGCTATAAGAATAAGTATAAAAGCAATATAACCATAACACAATGATATACCTGCTGAGTCATATACCTGAATGCTCATCAACCTGTACCATCGTATGTCCTCTGAAACTGCTGCTGTAACTCTGGGCACTACTGACTGCTCTGTACCAATGGTATAATGGTTACATCGGTCATCTCTCTGAGTGTCCTGAGACTCAGTCATGGCATGGGGAATATACACTGCTGTCCACAATCTGATAGTGATCCAATGTAGATGCTCATCTCAGCATCTCAAATGTAAGGGAACTGGCTGAATAGTGTACTGGAATCAAAAAAATAATGTATGGTAGCCCAGCTACTATATATGTGATAACAATGCCTCTGCTAGACAGGCTGGAAAAACATGCCCAAATCTGGTCAACAAGTGGATAACTGCATCTATCATTGTCAAAAGTGCCCGGAACTGAATGATAAGTGTCTCAATGGATCGAGAAGACCCAAATCCACTAGAAATGTGTACTCATACACCATGGGTTGCCCTAAGGGGTCAACTGTAGGGTCCACCATACCTGGACAGTGCATAATCTGAAGATAAGGAAATAATAATAAATCTGTTGAACTGCATCAACCATCATCTGAATCATATGTCCACCATATGGTATCATCAACAAGAGTATGTGGGACCATCGATCATCATCCATAAGCATACATGGTCCACATCATCATGGATCCCAAGAATGACCACGGTCAAACTATGTTTGACTAGGTCAAAATATAACCAAGGATAAAATTATATCAATAGACTAAGACATGTTCCTCTAATCACACTCATAGATTAACTTAAAGTACATCATCATTCCATGTCAATTTAATACATATAGATATTTAATGTTATCTATACTTTACTTGCACAAAAGCTTTAATGACATACTCACCCATTGGACATGGTCTAACTCCTAGCTAAGGGTGAAGGCTAAGACAAGGCTGGGCAAAGGGGATGACTTGACCAAACTCAACTAGGTGACACTTTGGACGGGGAAAGAGGGAGCTACACTTTGTGCCGAACAAATAACACGGGGAAGGGTTGTGCCTCATAAATGGATAAGTTGTTTAGAGAGTGTTTATTCAACTTAGGCATCATGTCTACATCAAGCTAATCCAGGTTCATTAGAATCATTCATTTCATTTCATGGCCTTTTTGGCCTACATAACCCCTCGGGTTTCAGATGTGCTAAGAAGCACAACTAGTCGCAGCTTGCATCCGGGGCATGTTTATACATATATAAGGTCAGCAATAATAGATATAACTTTGAGTAACCATTGCTTTTTGGACCTTTTCTATACTCTTTGAGGAGTATTTTAGCAATTCATCGCTATAGCCTTTATTCACGTGTGTTAAGAAACACATTCTAGAATTTCAAGTTCACAGGCTTTCATAATACATTTCCATATAAGTAGTACATGAGCTTTCAGTTTTAGCCAACATCATCTCAAGTGACTAGGGGGACTTCTGCCAGTGCCAAACATCGGGACAACCAGCCAGAATGATTTAGGCCTACAATCCAACTCACCAAAGGAAAGTTCTGTCACCAACTTAGAGCCGAGACACTAAACAAACATGGATGCGGTCCAACACAGAGGTAGTAATGGGGAAGTCCTCAGTATCAAAAAGTCGAGAAAGGCAAGTCAAAGGTGAAAGCCAAATCGGGAAGGTCATGGATGGATGGAGTCAAATGAATGTGGTGCCTAAGCTAGCAGACAATAATGTCAAGGAAGACCATATCTATGCTCATAGGAGGGTAATAAAACCGGTGAGTTTTGTCAGAAAACCTAAGTGTGCAAGCAATACATCCATTAATATTTATAACATCATCCAAGATATTCAATTTTAGTTTAAAATAGTACTGCCACATCCTGAATCATATACCAAGTTAATGCTGTGAAGATGACTAAAACAACAAGATAAAAGTCCATAGTCAATAATCAGAAGTCCATAGGTTATATCACATCATAATAATAATCATCAAAAATCATCTGAAACACTGCTGCAATAACATCATTGGGCACTAAACTGAAACTGTATGGAACAAAAGGTCACATCGGTCATCAAATCTGAGCTCTCAAGGCTCGGCCTTGGCACAAGGTATAACAAAAGTCTGATATAATATACTGCTCTGATCATGAGTGATCTCAAAATACAAGCTCATCATAACTGATCTCTGTAAAAGCAAAGCTCTGAAATGTGCAGATATCTGCTCAGCAAGGATAGTAGCCCTGCTACTGTGGTGTGATAACAGGTACCTCCCTTCTTTGCCAAGCTCCTATAAAAGCTGTTATGGTTGCTCATTTGATGACAACGTTATAAGTTATAACTACTATACAATTGTTGTTATATGGTTTAGTCCCTGTTTTCTATAGCTAATTTAATATCCTACATGTTTTTTAGATGTAAATCTATCAAAATATATTAAAATAAGCTTATATAAAAAACACTCCTGAAATGGGAGCTTTTGAAAATTTTGCTTTTCGCTCCGCTCCCGCTCCCAACAGCGTAGGCCTCAACTATCCACATAGTGAGTTGGCACATGACCAAAGGTGAAGATTAGACAAAATATCTCAACACAAATCTCATCATTTCATCAAATTTCTGGATTTTATGTGAATGATTCCTCTATTATCTTCATATTTGAGATATGTTTCTATATATTTCTCCTATAGTTTGGATTTCATCAAGTATATTGTTCTGGTAGTGTCCATTTGCATTACAGGGATGCTACAATGATCCAAACACAAACAATTGGAAAATACAAAGACTTAATATCCATGCAGGGCACTTGAGGAATGTGGTTGCTTTTCTTTACATATAAGATAAGATTTTTATTAATGTCCAACAAATGACCACTAAAGTAGATCAATGGGACTAAAGGATACATCCAGTATGAGTATTTTATTATTTCATATTAATGACATACATGTATGACCTTAAGAAAAGATAATGAAGTCCCTTAAGAAACAATCTACAAGCGATCATGATGATGACCTAGGTTCAAAACCCATTGTGCAAGTCTTGGGTGACTTTGATGCAGTGTACACAGGTACGTGTCCCCAAGAGTAGGAAACATGCTTCCACGCCCCCACATGTATCGGAAACTTGGAAACCCCATTGGAAACACCCCCCCCCCCCCCCCCGGTCCCCGTTTGAAGGAAACTCAAGGAAACGCAAAAGGGGAACGAATCCCTCCTAAAAATGGCGTCCCCATGTTTCCTTTGTCTGTTTTTGACCAAAAAAAAAAAATTAAATGATAAAGGGCCATGCCGGCCACTATTTTCCTTCTCTATAACCTTGATTTCATTTCCTTGTTCAATATGGTTGTATTTCCAATTTTGTTTTATCAATTGTAGCTTATGTATGATTGTATTTCATTTTGTTTCACTTGATGTATGTTGTAAACTTGTATTAATATTTAGATTATAAAATTAAGGACTTTAATGACTTATGCTCCAACTTTCAATTTTTATGTATTCTAATATAAATTTTGTAATATTTCTGGCGGGGTCCCCTATGTTGAAGACCCCAACATCCCCTTTGACATTTCCTTAAATTTGAGGGAAACTTCTATATAGGCCACTCCTATGTTTCCCCACTCACATGTCCCCGTTTCCCGGAAACTTGGTGGAACATTGCTTTGATGTCATAGATGCCCCTCGGACATGGAAGCAGCTGAAAGGTATTCTGAGTTTTACAGAATGCTATCACCGTCTCAATGCAGGTAGTACTTCACCTATTTCACTAGAAGAAACAATCTCCATGTGATATTCATAAAATATCACTAGAAAAATTAAGACCGAGAAAACTATTGGAAATACAGCCTAAACCAAAGCCAACAGGTGCAAACAATCAATAATGGATACAAAGGAATGCTATTTCATGTTAACTCCCTCAATTGGAAGCTGGCCTCTTGAAAAGAGAGGTTTTATTAGATGCTAATCAATTTTAATCATGTAGAAGTGTGATTCTCTCATCTTGCACAGTTATTTGTACTTGATTATATTTTTTAATTTTTAGGGTTAAGAATATGACAAAAAGTAGTACATGTATCCTGTACTCCTCCATTACTACGACATTTCATTTTCGTCAAAGTCCACAGGGAAGCCTAGCTTTGCACTTCCCTAACCAATGTTTTGACTTTAACCCTTTTTAAAGAATTCATCACATTGTACTTATATTTCTTATGAACTACATGCTCAGCTGTTGCACAAGTAAATCACAAAAGCTAGCCATTTGAAACCAATTCAATTCTAGTTTGGTACAACTTAGGCATATGTAGGTACTAGGAACAAGTTGAAAACTCACCATTTCTGAGCTTGACCTTTCCAATCTCTTCCCCATAGATGATCCAGCTTTTCCTTCACAGCTGGAGGAAAGTCATATGTCAACCAATGGGGTACCTGGAGAAGCAAATATGGACACTACTAATGAGCCTGTTTGAACTTGCTATTTACACATGCAATGAACTCTAACCTAATATATCAACTCATCAACTGTTTCAGAAATTCGCATAGTCAGATGCAAAGAGACCTAAATAACCACTTGGTCTGAGCTCAAACTTTCCAGACAAATCTATGAAAAGGCATCAAAAGAAAGTAAAAGCAGCATTTCTCTTGCAATCTGTAACTTCAACATCAAACTCATGGTAAAGTTCAAAAGCTATTTATCACAAAAATGTTATTATTTGACCAATTTCTAAAAAATAGATTTCCATTAAGCAGACTTCCTCAGAAACATGAATCAAACTTCTAACATATATATGCACAACTAAAACATTAACCAAACTTCTAACATATAAATGCACAACCTTGCAAAAATTTTCAAAAATTGCATAGGTTAGTTATAAATTATATAAGTTGCCCTGAATATTTTCATGTTACACCTATTTCTCATTTTAGAAACTTAAAATATGTATCATCTAATATTGCTTACATAAAAGATAAATGGATTTTGCAAATATTTAAGAGAATTATCCCTGTCAACATGTGAAAAACAAAATGAAAAGTACAAACAGGTCTTTTCACAATAAAATCCAAGTAATCACTGGGTTCATTCATCCACTTTCATTTCCTAAACATACAAAAATGTTTTGCTGGAATTTACTTTTCATTTCACCTCGCAATTAATTGCCTAAAATTCTAGCAATCCTATTCTAGCGAAGCCCCCCTTGAGCCGTAGGAGAGCTGGCCTAAAGTGTGAAAGGGCTTGTGTGGTGACATTGGCAATACTTGTTGGCTCCTCCAAGGCCTCACTTGAGCTTTAGGACTTTATCTCTAGAGGTGAGGGTGGGTTTGTTAGGTAGCACACTGCATAATAAGAGACTTCAAAAAATTGTAAGATCTATTGTGACGAATTGTTCCAGTGTAATATCCACAACAATCTACAGGTCATGGCAAAATTGTTTTCAAGCACAGAATTTAGACAGAGTCGTGGCATAAGATGAAAAGGATTTATAACGAATTGAATGTCGAACTCTGACCATATTACAGAACCTGATTTGGATCCTTAACTTAGCCTTGACATGCATTTTAGTGATGATTGTGTGCGTTTCCAAGAAATATAAAAAACAGTGTCAGAGGGCAACTTGGAAGAGCAAATGTATGCATTTGAAAAAGAATCAAGTAAATCTAAGAAATGTATTTTGTAGCTAGCATGGATGACTACAAACTTACACTTTCAAATTCCTTTTGGCATGCATTTTGATAAGGCCCCACGGACTTTTTAAATTTTGGACAATGTGTAAAAAGAGGGAAAATTTTGAACATTTTTGTACAAGTTTTAAGGCTCAAATTGAGAACCTCGAAATGTAGAAGGTGAGGAATGAGAAAATACACATTCTCCAATTTGAATCACTCAAATTAGCCAAGGAATGAACACTGGGCTCCCTGATACAAGATGCCTTGAGGAGGAGAGATGGAGTCTCCCCACAATAGTGCCCCCTGTTGTCCGCCAATATGCACACCAGCAGCGGAAATCTTTCGAAAGTTGTCTCTTCACTACAAGTGAGAGAGGTGTGGCCTTGGGGGCAAGCAATGAGCCAGGTACTGTCACCTGAATCCCAGCTCCTCCGTTTAGGCAAACTCCTAACGAAGCCAAGGGGGGTAGTCCCTAAAAGAAAAGTTGTCTAAGGCTCTTGTATTTATAGTGTTTTTAGGTGTTGTGATGCGGATGGGTGTTTTTTAGGAGTTTTTGCGAAATGAGAGACAATATAAAACTTTAATGCGACACAAGATAGCGCAATCCACGTTGCAACAGAAAATAAAGGATGCACTTGAACAAATAAATGAATCACTTTTCACACAGATTAAGCTGAATACTCCAGTATAGATATTTAAGCACACAAAGATATATGATGAAGGACCAGTGCCTTATGGAGTCAAAAATAAAAGTGAAAGTGAAAACTTGATACAAGTGCTTGAAATGGAAAGTTTGTGAGAACGTTGTGCAGCTTATCTTGGTAAATTGAAAATTTTAGTTGTCTTGATTATTAGGGCTAAGATCAAAAGGTATCAAGAGATGGTAGAACCCTACCCAAGAAAGATACTGGCAACCCTGAATGACATGTCGGAAGCACCCAGATTCGATAAGGATTGGTGTCCAATGTTTGAACCGCCCCTGAGTCTGACAGTGGGAATCCGGCGCCACCCCTCGCGGGAAGAACAGTATTTTGCCTTGGTTGAGGTTGTGGGTAAAAATTTTAGTTAAATTTATCGATCGTTATTATCAAGTCTTCCACCTTTCTGAGTACTAGCCCAACCGTTTCCGGTTGGCAGAGCATACGGGTGTAGGACAAACCAAGATAAATTAATTAGGGGAGTGTGAGTGGAAAATTTTATTATTAAAAGAACCTTGTTCAACTCTCCGACAGAGAGCGCTCTTGACTCGGTCTTATGAACACAGTTCAAGAGACTTACTAGAATTAAAATGCCTAATGCAGGGATGATGCAAGACTAAAAATGCCCTCCGATAGAGGGTGCTCTTGACTTGGATTCGGCCAAGTTCAAGAGACTTTGGTTTATTTTAAGCAAACAAGAGCAGTTGTGTTGCGAAAAAGCAATAAAATAACTTGAGAAAGATGAAACCACTTGATAACTTGAAAGATATAATTAATGCTTTTAACAATAACTACTTTGCCAAATAATATGAGATAAAACTAAAACTAGTGTTCTACCATACAAATTCTAATCTACTAGGTGGGATTGATCTCCGAACAAGATCAACCACTAGAAACCACCAATCCTGGAAACCTTCCAGCTAGCTGGATGTCCACAAGAAGTTGATGGGGGAGCGAGAAGCTACCACAAAACTATGTAGCCTTTGGGATACGATCCCAAAGTTAGCTATTCTCTGGTCAAGGATTGGAAGAGAAACAATATAATGATAAAATTTAAACTAAGCTACCCAAGAATCTCTTTCAGGTTCAAGACCCTACTCGGGAAAGCATGGGGGTAAGTAAAATATGAAATATAATCGAGATAACTTATTGAAGCAAACTTTAAACTAAGAGCATGAAACTGTAAATCTAAACTAAATCACGCCACAAGACCCAACACCCTTCCCCAGATGGGGAAGAAAACCAAAAAAGTGGAGGCCTCCTCCACTTGAAACTTTTATTTAGCGGTTACAAATGCCTTGGGTTTCCAACCCTTTGAAGGACTTTGAGAGATGTAACTTGCAAAAATACTTGAAACCAGCTTCTAAGAGCTATTACAAAAAGGATAAATGCTAGTCCTTTGGTTTGGATCGTCTCTTTTGTCTTCTTAATAACCTCTTGTACTAGAAGATCCTCTCTTTTACTTGCTTCAAATCTTCTCAAAGTTCTTCTTTCTCAAGGAAAGATCTATCACAAATGAGCAACTTAAATACCCATTAGATGTTAGATAACCAAAACGAAATGGAGATTTACCTTAGATTTAAAAAACTGAGGAGATACAAGCTTGTTGAATTTTTTAACAAAGATCTAGCACAAGCTACCAAATTCCAAAGTGCAAGATCCAAACTAGCAACAAAGTAAGAACAAGACTAACTATGATAATAAAGAGACTAGATCCTAAATTTGAAATGACTAAATACTTCAAAGACAATGCAAGTTTTCTTTTACCCTTTTCAATGAGATCTATAATGCAAAGGTGTCTAACTACTGATTTCTCAAAATGTGAAAAATGATTACCAACTAGTATCTAACAAATGTTCAACATAGCAATTACCAGATTGAAAGACAGTCAGAAGTGTTCATACTTAACTGGCAGCTAATGTAAATGCAATTTATGACAGTCAACAGTATTTCCCAACAATCCACCAAGGTTTTAACGTGGCAGTCAACAACCTTATGACAGTCCCTTAACAGTTTAGGATGGGCAGCTAACAGTCCTCTAACATGCTATATGGCAGCCAACATAAATTAAACAAAACAGTCCATAATGGATGTATATGGCAGCCTACAAGTCTGGGACAGTCAACAATGTTGAAGAGGCAGTCCAAAAGGGATCTTACAATCATCCAAAGTATATAAAGGCAGCCAATAGGGGTTTATAACAGTCTATCAAACTTTAAAATAGCAGCCAACAAAATAACAAGCTATGTAAATCCATGGTTTATGTATGTTGACAAAAAATAGAGACTAGACGGTAACTTGGGAAAATATCTATGATAAACACCTTAACAATGCAATTATCTTATCAAAATTCCAACAAAGCTTAATAACCTATCTAGTATGTGATAAAATATGAGTGTTTAAATTTTTTAAAAATGCAAACTAGCTAGTTTAACAAACTAACTAGATCCTAACAAAAACAAAGATACAAACTAAGATCTTCAAGTGCAAAACTAACACCTAGCTAACATATAACACCTGACTGTTTTTTGTTGCTTGTTTTGATGTGTTTTACTTTTGCAGCGAACAGGGAATGAAGAGGGCAGCAATCAGCAGGCTGAAAGGTGGCTCAAATAGTGGGTGAAGTGGCTGCAAAAATGAAGGATGGACGAAAGCTAGAAGTAAGGTAAAACAAAAATGGGAAAGAAGGGAGAGCGAATGGAATGATGGCAAAGGAAACCCGGATGAGACGGATGAAGGGAGGAGATGAATGGGAGGAAAGCCAAAGGATGAAGGATCTAAGGCCTAACTCTAGTAAACAAAATTGAAAGTGTAGATTTTTGTTGATGGATACAAGCAAGAGAACCCCTGGTTTTCCTCTTATGACAAAGACAACAAACTTTGTAGATCTAGATCCTGCAATCACAAAATGTTAAACCCAAACAAAAGTTGATTTGAAGCTTGGGATAGATGTAACCGAACTCATTCCCTTCTTCAAATTTGTGAAACCTGATCAAGCATGACAAACTCAATACCAAAGTGAGATCAAAACAACTAGTATGCTAAGAGAATCAAAGCTCTATCAATATTGGTATAACCAACTACGTCCTACTCATATCACTTTGATAATCGTTGCATAATGAATCAAATTGACAATACAAATGACAAATCTTATGTTCTAGAAATAGACCTCTAAAGCTAGCATTTGATCACCACATATAAGTATTGAAAAAGAAGTACTTAGAAAGAGATCACCTCAACCATGACGAAATCATCATAATGAACAAGAATCCATGGACCTCCAAAGTCGAAATACTTTATTCATAAGTTCAAAACAAAAGCTTGATACAATTTTCTCAGAGTAACTTTGCAAAAATTCTCCATCCTAAGAGAGTGAAAGGCACCTCTCTTTATACAAAAATATGAGACATTAAACCTAAATTCGAAATTGGCAATGGAGAGCCAATTCCTCAATCGAATACCAATCGAATCACAAGCTTGGAGAGGACAACTCGCATTAGTTGGTTGGTATGAGTGAAGAGGTGGCAAACTTGAGTGGTAGAAGGCATGGGAAATAACAACCAGCGAATGGGCAAGCTACAACAAGGGTTGACGTGAGGGAAGGTAGGAATGACGTGAGCTTTGTGGAGGGTGCGAGTTGGTTGGTAAATGACAAGTGTAGAAAGGTAGGCACTAACTCGAAAGGTAGAAGGAGCCAATTTAATGGTGATTGCATACTAACCAATAGTCAAATTCCAACTAGGATAGGCGTGAGGTTAGATGAGATTGACGTGAGCTTGGATGATGGCGAGTTCGTGTAGGTGGATATACGTGGTAGTTTGGTAGGTGTGCATGCGAACTAGTAAAGGGAGCCAAGCTAATAAGTGATTGATGAGTCATGAGGGCGCCCACCATATTTGCCAACCCGTGAGCCAATCCACGTGAAGAGGCCCCACGTGAGGAAAGCCGTACACTCATTCTAATTCAATTTTTTGATTTTGACTTTTGGCATTATGCTCATCACCTTAAAGTGGGTCGTACATCTCATAAAAATATAACCCATGCTTTTCCAAACACTAAAATAATGATTTTTTGACTTTTTTGAATTTTTGTCACTTAGTGTATTTTGTCATTTTTAGCCAAAATGATGCATTTTTAGCCAAAACTGCTCCTGGGGTGATGTAACTGCCCGGAAACTAAAAAATGAAGGTGCCAAGGTGAAGAGGATGCTCTGAGCGTCAAAACGAGCCTCCCCACGCCCAATTCCGCCTCCAGATGAGGTCTTTATCATTTTTTTGAAATTTTTTAATTAAACCATTAAAAAATGGTCTAATTTTATGAAAAAATTATTTTTGTCGGAATGGAACGAAACTCCTAGGGGACCTAGTGCATGTTCATACGACTCAATCGATGTGGCTAACACATAAAAAATCCTAGACACAAGACTCTAATAACCACCTTAGGTTTTGACCACCATGGGAAATACTCCAGCTTTGGAGGTTTGAGTGAAAAACTCGGGGATTATACGCCACTGATGAGTAGCGCATAATTCCTAAGGAAAAAACACTCTAGAGTATCCCCCAAATGGCTAAACCTACGGATAGCCGAGTCTTTTATAAAAGGACCCCCGTTTAGACCAACATTTTACAAATTCCCCATGGGGGTATGAACATGCAGTTATTACAAAAGGGGCAAAATTGCCCTGAAATTGACTTCTGAACTTCTGAATGCTGATGATGAACATGAATCATGTTCAATAAACTGGCGGCTCATCGGAAGTTCAACTATTTGTACAAATCAGTTGATAACATCTGGCTCCAACTGCGGGACGGACACTTGCTTGATCTAAGAGTCAAAGAAGGTGTTCGAGAATCCCAGAATATCATTTTCCTGCACAGAAAGAGAAGTGTCTTAGTTTCCCATGTACATGATAAATAATGCCAAAATGAAATATCAACTATGAAACTATTTTTTGCTTTTTCCTTTCAAATTTAAAGTACAGAAATAGAAATCTTTTCTTTTTCAGCATATATATGAACTATAGTACAAAAATACACTATGATACAGAAATAATGATACATAAAGTACAAAGATTAGAGTTTAGGGAGATCCTGAGATGGCCTGTTGGTCATCTTGTATGTTGTTCCGATAAAAGGGCTTCAAATGTTGCCCATTTATAGGAAGAGGCAATATTTCTCCTTCCATAGTGTTGAGGCCGAAAGAATTATCTCCAACTGTGCAGCGTATAATAAAGGGGCCTTTCCAAAGGCTGTCGAATTTCCCATGCTTCCCAGGTTTTTCCCTTCTTTTGTCCCATAATAGAACAGTGTCTCCTTCTTGAAAGGCTCTTGGCTTGGCTGATTTGTCAAATGTGGCTTTCATACTTTCTTTTTGTCTTAACATTTTGTCCAAGGAATTTCTTTTGTTTTCATCAAGCTCGATGATTTGGTTAGCCCTATCTTCCAACTCTAACTTCTCAGAGTCATAATCAGTTAGCATTCTGAAGATGGGAATCTGCATGCTAAGAGGTAGTATTGCTGTGATGCCATAAACAAGTTCAAAGGGGGACTTTCCGGTGGAGTTTTTCTTTGTAATTCTGTCCGCCCAAAGGGCATATTTGATCTTGCTATCCCAGGATCTTTTGTTGTCACCAACAGTTTTCTTAAGGATAGTCATCAGGTTCTTGTTTGAGGATTCAGCAAGGCCATTACCTTGTGGATAATAGTCAGAAGAATGAGATAGAACAATGCCATATTTGAAACAGAAATCGGTCATTTCTGTTGAACTAAAAGCTTTTGCATTGTCAGTAGTTATCTTCAGAGGGGTGCCAAATCGAGTGATGATTTTATCTTCAATAAAATCCATAACAACTTTCTCAGTAGCTGTCTTGGTGGGAATGGCCTCCACCCATTTAGTGAAATAATCAGTTGCCGTCAGAATCCAGCAAAAACCATTGCTAGAGTTATCTTTAAATTTACCAATGAAATCCAAACCCCATTGTTGGAAAGGGGCAATGACAACAACCGGGTTGAGGGGTAAAGCGGCCAGTTTAGGCTTTCCTGTGAATAGTTGGCATTCCTGGCAAAACTTGACATGTTTGTACACATCTGAAAATATGGTGGGCCAATAGTATCCAGCTCTAAGGATTTTGTGAGCAGTTGTATTTGCTGCATAGTGTCCTCCACAGAATCCTGAGTGAAGGTCAATCAAGATCTTTTTGGAATCTTGTTCATGGACACATCTAAGGATAACCCCATCGGGGCTTCTCCAACCCAAGCCTTCTTGAGTAAGACAATACCTAGCAGCTTTTAGTCTTAATGCCCTTCGTCTGTGTCCTTTAAGGTGATCAGGGCAAGTCAGATGCAAGAGGAAGTATATAATATCAGAATACCAATGGATATCTAACTCCCGCAAGGCAGGTGTCATTCGTGGACAATCAGGTTGATCTGTACAGTTTATGTTAATGGCTTCCTCATTCTTCTGGGTCAACATTTTGGCTAGGCCCTGTCCTTTGATAAGTTTGGTAGGTTTTATTTCCAAGTCATATTCCTGGATCTTGGAGACCCATGTGCCTCTTGTTCCTAAGCAATCCTGTTGGGATAGGATGTCTTTTACTGCAGCATGGGGGACATAACCTATAACCTTGTTGTAACCAATGTATGTTCTGAAATGTTTTAAAGATTTGACCAAAGCATAGGCCTGTTTTTCCATTATTGTATACTTTAATTCTGAATTTTGTAAAGCCCTGCTCATGAATGCAATTGGTTGCTCGAACCCTTCGAAGTTCTTTTGGAGCAAAACCCCAGCTATAGTATCCTCAGAAGCAAAAGAGAAAATCATGAAATCTTTGGTATAATCCGGACTGACCAATACAGGTGACCTAGTAATGGCATCTTTAATAGTGTTGAAGGCTTCTTTTCCATCATCAGTCCACACAAACTTAGCATCTTTTTTAAGCAACCGTTGCATGGGTTTCATCAACTCTGCAAGGTTTGGAATAAACCTTCTGATAAAATTTATGTGTCCATTGAAAGATTGAAGACCCTTCACATTTTTTGGGAGAGGTATTTTCTTAATGGCTTCAACTCTTTCAGGGTCAATCTTGACCCCGTCCTTGTTTATGATATGCCCTAAGAGTTTTCCCTCTTCAATACCTAACACAGATTTCGCCGGATTTAGGGAAATACCATATTCTCTGCACCTTTCAAAAACTTTTCTTAAGTGATCAACATGGCTGGATCTTTCCTTTGAAAAGACGGTTAAATCATCCTGGTAAATTTCGATGATTTTTCCTATTAATTCCTTGAAAGCATAATCCATGGCCCTTTGGAAAGTGGCTCCTGCATTCGTAAGGCCAAAGGGCATTCTCAGATACTCAAAGGTTCCCCAAGGTGTTGTAAAAGCAGTTTTATGTTTATCGTCCTCTTTGATAACAACTTGGTTGTATCCTGAAAATCCATCCAGCATGGACATCATATTAGATCCAGTGACCCGTTGGAGGAGGGTCTCCATGTTGGGAAGTGGGTAATTGTCTTTCTGGCACGCCATGTTTAGGTTTCTGAAGTCTATGCATATTCTGATACTTCCATTCTTCTTCCTCACGACAACCAGGTTGGAGCACCATGAAGTGTGTCGGGTGGGAGCTATAATGCCTGCTGCTAACATCTTTTCTAGCTCTCTTTTGATAATAGGAGCCAGCTTAGGGTTTATTTGCCTTAATTTCTGACGAAAAGGCTTAGCATTTTGCATTTCCGGTTTAAGGGGAATGGTATGTTGGAATACATCTTCCCTATAGGCCTTCAACTCGTCATAAGTAAAGGCAAATATATCTCTAAACTCTCTGACAAGGTTTATTAGTGCGTTTCTTTCTTTTTCTGATGTTCCTTTTCCAATTTTTATGATTTTTGGATCTGTTTCTGTTCCGATGTTAACCTCAATGTAATCCCCTGGCTTCATCTGGTCAATGCTGTTCTTTTTTCCGTCATGCCTATCAAAGATGTTCTCTAACTTAGTGAAACCACGTGAGATTGGGTTCATGGGCTGGCTTTCATCTTTGTACTGTTTGCCTTCTTCCTGTTCATTTACGTTGAAATTGGCAAACTCATCTAGGTTATTTATGAACCTTAGAATTTGTTCATCATCTTTAAAAACCTGCCAATGGTTCATGTTATCTGGGACAGATGGCCTATAGTTAATCTCAAGTGTACACTCTCCTTTTAACATTTCTTCTGATGGCTGGAGTGTAGATGCTGCAACAGCTAACCTATCTGCCATACTGTTTTCTTCTCTATGGACTGCTTGTATATTTAGAGCATCAAAATATTCCATGGTGTCCCACACTGCATTTCTATACCTCTTAAGCCTTTTGCAATGGCATGCAAATTTACCCTTGATCTGTTGCACCACTAAATCAGAATCTCCTTTAATACTAAGCATTTTGATCTTCATATCTTTAGCAATTTCTATGCCTAGTAAGAGTGCTTCATACTCCGCAACATTGTTGGTGGCTTCAAACTCAAGTCTAAATGCAAAATTGAAGATTTCACCCTCAGGTGACATTAAGACTATACCGGCACCCTTGCCAGCTTTAGAAAAAGCTCCATCAAATTCCATTTTCCATAGCCCATCAGTTTTCTTGTCTTTCATTTCCCTATGAACTGGATCTAAGAAAGTGGAATTGATCTGGTGGGTTCCCATGTCATCTGAATTGTAAATGTACTCATTTGAAGGTTTGTGGGGATTTTCAACATGGTACCTCCTTTCCTTTTCTGAATGTAGTTTAACCTGAGTGTCTTCTGAAGCAGGAACAGTTGCGTAAGATAGATCTAATTGTATTGATCCACCCAAGGAAGCACCCCACTTTCTAGATAAAAGCATACCCCACTTATCAGGCACATCTATGACTAAGATGTCCATGGTGACATGGATGTCTGGATACTTGGCTAATCTGACGGTTTGATTCTGAATCATCCCCTCAACTTCGACAGGTCTAGAGTCCATAGCACAAACATTCCCATATGGTCTGGTGGTCTTTAAATTTAGTTGTTGCATGACTTTCTTGGTCATAAGGCTGGCACCAGATCCTGAGTCCAACATACAGTTATGTAGAAGAAGGTCACCTATCATCAATGATATGTAGAAAGGTGGGTGAGCTTCTTTTCTTGTTTCCCTGGTATGTAGGACTATAGGGGGATCTCCATAATCATTCGTATAACTTGTTGAAGGTTGTTCTTTAGTTTCTACGAAAGCTACCTTTTTAGGGGTAGGGCACTTTGCAGGTAGAGGTTGCTTTTCAGATGAAATGGGATGAGGAACAACAAGGGGCTTTTCAGGATTCATAGGTTTAGGAGTATGAGGGGAAGTATTATTAGCATGAGGCTCTAACAGTTTTAACAGTTTCTCTCTCTGACCCGGAAGTTTGCATAGTTCAAGTACTGGGACTGGAACTTTGGTGTTGGACAACCAATTACTTAAATCAAAATTTAAATCAATAGGTGGTCCCTTTTCAATGTTTATTCTTGGAGCAATGTGAGGAACTGTTACCTTAGGAGTGTTTTGATTAGAAGGTCCTTCCTTCGGTTTCTTTTGATAAGTGTTTCCCTTGAATCTCTGGCTGTTGTTGATACTAGGTGGCATCTCTCCATACAGTTGAGTCATATAGTCGATCTGCTGATAACCCTGGTTGGCTTGAGTCATATCAAGGTTCTCATATTCATTTCCCACATGGTTGATAAAAACAGGCTCGTCTGATGAAGTACTAGGCTCACATCCCTCAGGATATCCATGCTCTTGAACAAAGCAAGCATAATGGCAACCAGATTCCTCATGGAAATCCTTGCATGCTCTACAAAATGGCTTGACATGCTCAACCATGTTGGCAGCCTCTAGTTGATGAGGAGGCCTCTGTTCATGGTTAGGAGGTCTTCTTTGCCAAGTAGGTTTGGCAGGAAAATTTCTAGGAGCTGGTTGTGTATGTTGAACCTGTTGAACCTGTGCTCTTTCCATGTTGATGATCTTGTTTTGCAATTCTTTAATCTGACTTACATGTTTCTGTTCTGCTTTCTCCATTCTCTCACATATCTCTATCATTCTTTTTTCGTAAGAGTCCTTCATAGGTTCTTTGTCTTTATGCTCAGTTGGTTTTGAAAGCAGTTGAGATCTAGAGTATCCCTGGATGTTTGACTCTCCGGAGGACTTCATGTTCCTATCAATCTTTACGGCCAAAGCTTGAGCATCAAGCAAGGTGGTTGGTTCTTTGTCCCTGATCTGGTATTGGACTTTGCCACTTAATGCTTCTATGTAGTAGTCCAACAAAGAAGCTGCAGGAGGCACATAGGTTTCAGGAATGGAATTGGACAGCTCCATGAATTTAGCATTAAATTCATCCATAGTTTCATTCTCGGTCTTCTTCATACTAGTTAGAGATGCAACTAAATGTCTAGGTTCTTTTCTGCAACCAAACTTGATGAGGAAGGATGTCTTGAATGCCGCTATGGTGGCAAAAGAGTTGTCAGGCAGATTGTCGTACCAGGTCCCTGCCTTACCCTCCAATGATAGGGCAAAAAGTGTCATGTAAACATCGTCATGTTTATCAGCTCCCCTGACATGAGTACTACACAATTTTGTGAAGTTTCTAATATGTTGTTCAGCAGATAATGAGGCATCAGTGCCATTGAAATTTGTGATTTTATCAATAGCCTTTTCGGGAATATCGTGAGGTTGACCTGGTATCTGAGAAAAGTTGAGTTGAGTAAAGAACTCACCCATTGTGGAAAGGAAACAGTTATTATTTTCAAAATTTGTTTGATTTTCTAGATTTTCTTGAAACAAAGAGTGGATGTCTAAAATAGATTCGGATCTAAGATTTTCAAGAATTCTACGAGAAGCAAGCTTGTTCAGTCTCCTCCTATAAACCTTTTCAGGCTCAGGGATAAAACTAAGCAAGCCTTCAGAGTTTCTTCTAGTTGAATACCTTGATGTGTTAACTGACAGTGGAGTCGCCAGGTGAATCCAAGTCTAATTTCAGAGAGTGATTAAACTAAAAATCTACCAAAGTAAAAAAGTAAAAAAGGTGAAGTGGAGTCGCCAGATAGATATAAAAATCTATCAAAAAGGTAAAACAAACTAGAAAAAACTAAGGTCGTCCAGGAACAAAAAGATTTGTCCCCGGCAACGGCGCCAAATATGTTGTCCGCCAATATGCACACCAGCAGCGGAAATCTTTCGAAAGCTGTCTCTTCACTACAAGTGAGAGAGGTGTGGCCTTGGGGGCAAGCAATGAGCCAGGTACTGTCACCTGAATCCCAGCTCCTCCGTTTAGGCAAACTCCTAACGAAGCCAAGGGGGGTAGTCCCTAAAAGAAAAGTTGTCTAAGGCTCTTGTATTTATAGTGTTTTTAGGTGTTGTGATGCGGATGGGTGTTTTTTAGGAGTTTTTGCGAAATGAGAGACAATATAAAACTTTAATGCGACACAAGATAGCGCAATCCACGTTGCAACAGAAAATAAAGGATGCACTTGAACAAATAAATGAATCACTTTTCACACAGATTAAGCTGAATACTCCAGTATAGATATTTAAGCACACAAAGATATATGATGAAGGACCAGTGCCTTATGGAGTCAAAAATAAAAGTGAAAGTGAAAACTTGATACAAGTGCTTGAAATGGAAAGTTTGTGAGAACGTTGTGCAGCTTATCTTGGTAAATTGAAAATTTTAGTTGTCTTGATTATTAGGGCTAAGATCAAAAGGTATCAAGAGATGGTAGAACCCTACCCAAGAAAGATACTGGCAACCCTGAATGACATGTCGGAAGCACCCAGATTCGATAAGGATTGGTGTCCAATGTTTGAACCGCCCCTGAGTCTGACAGTGGGAATCCGGCGCCACCCCTCGCGGGAAGAACAGTATTTTGCCTTGGTTGAGGTTGTGGGTAAAAATTTTAGTTAAATTTATCGATCGTTATTATCAAGTCTTCCACCTTTCTGAGTACTAGCCCAACCGTTTCCGGTTGGCAGAGCATACGGGTGTAGGACAAACCAAGATAAATTAATTAGGGGAGTGTGAGTGGAAAATTTTATTATTAAAAGAACCTTGTTCAACTCTCCGACAGAGAGCGCTCTTGACTCGGTCTTATGAACACAGTTCAAGAGACTTACTAGAATTAAAATGCCTAATGCAGGGATGATGCAAGACTAAAAATGCCCTCCGATAGAGGGTGCTCTTGACTTGGATTCGGCCAAGTTCAAGAGACTTTGGTTTATTTTAAGCAAACAAGAGCAGTTGTGTTGCGAAAAAGCAATAAAATAACTTGAGAAAGATGAAACCACTTGATAACTTGAAAGATATAATTAATGCTTTTAACAATAACTACTTTGCCAAATAATATGAGATAAAACTAAAACTAGTGTTCTACCATACAAATTCTAATCTACTAGGTGGGATTGATCTCCGAACAAGATCAACCACTAGAAACCACCAATCCTGGAAACCTTCCAGCTAGCTGGATGTCCACAAGAAGTTGATGGGGGAGCGAGAAGCTACCACAAAACTATGTAGCCTTTGGGATACGATCCCAAAGTTAGCTATTCTCTGGTCAAGGATTGGAAGAGAAACAATATAATGATAAAATTTAAACTAAGCTACCCAAGAATCTCTTTCAGGTTCAAGACCCTACTCGGGAAAGCATGGGGGTAAGTAAAATATGAAATATAATCGAGATAACTTATTGAAGCAAACTTTAAACTAAGAGCATGAAACTGTAAATCTAAACTAAATCACGCCACAAGACCCAACACCCTTCCCCAGATGGGGAAGAAAACCAAAAAAGTGGAGGCCTCCTCCACTTGAAACTTTTATTTAGCGGTTACAAATGCCTTGGGTTTCCAACCCTTTGAAGGACTTTGAGAGATGTAACTTGCAAAAATACTTGAAACCAGCTTCTAAGAGCTATTACAAAAAGGATAAATGCTAGTCCTTTGGTTTGGATCGTCTCTTTTGTCTTCTTAATAACCTCTTGTACTAGAAGATCCTCTCTTTTACTTGCTTCAAATCTTCTCAAAGTTCTTCTTTCTCAAGGAAAGATCTATCACAAATGAGCAACTTAAATACCCATTAGATGTTAGATAACCAAAACGAAATGGAGATTTACCTTAGATTTAAAAAACTGAGGAGATACAAGCTTGTTGAATTTTTTAACAAAGATCTAGCACAAGCTACCAAATTCCAAAGTGCAAGATCCAAACTAGCAACAAAGTAAGAACAAGACTAACTATGATAATAAAGAGACTAGATCCTAAATTTGAAATGACTAAATACTTCAAAGACAATGCAAGTTTTCTTTTACCCTTTTCAATGAGATCTATAATGCAAAGGTGTCTAACTACTGATTTCTCAAAATGTGAAAAATGATTACCAACTAGTATCTAACAAATGTTCAACATAGCAATTACCAGATTGAAAGACAGTCAGAAGTGTTCATACTTAACTGGCAGCTAATGTAAATGCAATTTATGACAGTCAACAGTATTTCCCAACAATCCACCAAGGTTTTAACGTGGCAGTCAACAACCTTATGACAGTCCCTTAACAGTTTAGGATGGGCAGCTAACAGTCCTCTAACATGCTATATGGCAGCCAACATAAATTAAACAAAACAGTCCATAATGGATGTATATGGCAGCCTACAAGTCTGGGACAGTCAACAATGTTGAAGAGGCAGTCCAAAAGGGATCTTACAATCATCCAAAGTATATAAAGGCAGCCAATAGGGGTTTATAACAGTCTATCAAACTTTAAAATAGCAGCCAACAAAATAACAAGCTATGTAAATCCATGGTTTATGTATGTTGACAAAAAATAGAGACTAGACGGTAACTTGGGAAAATATCTATGATAAACACCTTAACAATGCAATTATCTTATCAAAATTCCAACAAAGCTTAATAACCTATCTAGTATGTGATAAAATATGAGTGTTTAAATTTTTTAAAAATGCAAACTAGCTAGTTTAACAAACTAACTAGATCCTAACAAAAACAAAGATACAAACTAAGATCTTCAAGTGCAAAACTAACACCTAGCTAACATATAACACCTGACTGTTTTTTGTTGCTTGTTTTGATGTGTTTTACTTTTGCAGCGAACAGGGAATGAAGAGGGCAGCAATCAGCAGGCTGAAAGGTGGCTCAAATAGTGGGTGAAGTGGCTGCAAAAATGAAGGATGGACGAAAGCTAGAAGTAAGGTAAAACAAAAATGGGAAAGAAGGGAGAGCGAATGGAATGATGGCAAAGGAAACCCGGATGAGACGGATGAAGGGAGGAGATGAATGGGAGGAAAGCCAAAGGATGAAGGATCTAAGGCCTAACTCTAGTAAACAAAATTGAAAGTGTAGATTTTTGTTGATGGATACAAGCAAGAGAACCCCTGGTTTTCCTCTTATGACAAAGACAACAAACTTTGTAGATCTAGATCCTGCAATCACAAAATGTTAAACCCAAACAAAAGTTGATTTGAAGCTTGGGATAGATGTAACCGAACTCATTCCCTTCTTCAAATTTGTGAAACCTGATCAAGCATGACAAACTCAATACCAAAGTGAGATCAAAACAACTAGTATGCTAAGAGAATCAAAGCTCTATCAATATTGGTATAACCAACTACGTCCTACTCATATCACTTTGATAATCGTTGCATAATGAATCAAATTGACAATACAAATGACAAATCTTATGTTCTAGAAATAGACCTCTAAAGCTAGCATTTGATCACCACATATAAGTATTGAAAAAGAAGTACTTAGAAAGAGATCACCTCAACCATGACGAAATCATCATAATGAACAAGAATCCATGGACCTCCAAAGTCGAAATACTTTATTCATAAGTTCAAAACAAAAGCTTGATACAATTTTCTCAGAGTAACTTTGCAAAAATTCTCCATCCTAAGAGAGTGAAAGGCACCTCTCTTTATACAAAAATATGAGACATTAAACCTAAATTCGAAATTGGCAATGGAGAGCCAATTCCTCAATCGAATACCAATCGAATCACAAGCTTGGAGAGGACAACGCGCATTAGTTGGTTGGTATGAGTGAAGAGGTGGCAAACTTGAGTGGTAGAAGGCATGGGAAATAACAACCAGCGAATGGGCAAGCTACAACAAGGGTTGACGTGAGGGAAGGTAGGAATGACGTGAGCTTTGTGGAGGGTGCGAGTTGGTTGGTAAATGACAAGTGTAGAAAGGTAGGCACTAACTCGAAAGGTAGAAGGAGCCAATTTAATGGTGATTGCATACTAACCAATAGTCAAATTCCAACTAGGATAGGCGTGAGGTTAGATGAGATTGACGTGAGCTTGGATGATGGCGAGTTCGTGTAGGTGGATATACGTGGTAGTTTGGTAGGTGTGCATGCGAACTAGTAAAGGGAGCCAAGCTAATAAGTGATTGATGAGTCATGAGGGCGCCCACCATATTTGCCAACCCGTGAGCCAATCCACGTGAAGAGGCCCCACGTGAGGAAAGCCGTACACTCATTCTAATTCAATTTTTTGATTTTGACTTTTGGCATTATGCTCATCACCTTAAAGTGGGTCGTACATCTCATAAAAATATAACCCATGCTTTTCCAAACACTAAAATAATGATTTTTTGACTTTTTTGAATTTTTGTCACTTAGTGTATTTTGTCATTTTTAGCCAAAATGATGCATTTTTAGCCAAAACTGCTCCTGGGGTGATGTAACTGCCCGGAAACTAAAAAATGAAGGTGCCAAGGTGAAGAGGATGCTCTGAGCGTCAAAACGAGCCTCCCCACGCCCAATTCCGCCTCCAGATGAGGTCTTTATCATTTTTTTGAAATTTTTTAATTAAACCATTAAAAAATGGTCTAATTTTATGAAAAAATTATTTTTGTCGGAATGGAACGAAACTCCTAGGGGACCTAGTGCATGTTCATACGACTCAATCGATGTGGCTAACACATAAAAAATCCTAGACACAAGACTCTAATAACCACCTTAGGTTTTGACCACCATGGGAAATACTCCAGCTTTGGAGGTTTGAGTGAAAAACTCGGGGATTATACGCCACTGATGAGTAGCGCATAATTCCTAAGGAAAAAACACTCTAGAGTATCCCCCAAATGGCTAAACCTACGGATAGCCGAGTCTTTTATAAAAGGACCCCGTTTAGACCAACATTTTACAAATTCCCCATGGGGGTATGAACATGCAGTTATTACAAAAGGGGCAAAATTGCCCTGAAATTGACTTCTGAACTTCTGAATGCTGATGATGAACATGAATCATGTTCAATAAACTGGCGGCTCATCGGAAGTTCAACTATTTGTACAAATCAGTTGATAACACCCCCTTCAAAAACGTCCTCCTTCTCTACCACACGGCCCCTACAAAAATGGTTATGGAAAGAGCTAGATCTACAATGATGTCGAAGAGAAAAGACTTTACAATCACTTGCAAGAACATTCATCAAAGCTTCCAAGAGTTTTTGCAAAAATATTTTATTATGCCGGAAATCCAAGAGCCCAAGAGTGCCTTTACAATGAGGGGGTCTCTTCCTTAAATAGGAATGAGTGAGACCAAAACCCTAACCACTTTTTGAATTAGTGGTGGAGATCAAAAGATATAACAATAAAAATAAACAGCTGAGATGAGTCAGTAATAAAATACATGGATCAACTCACAAATAGAGGGGGGGCGCACTCACTAAGACGCCCTAGGGGGACGTACCACATGACAAGTGACTAAGACACATAATAAAAGCACATGGTGGGGCTAGAGGTAATCATATCCTTCACTAGCATGACCCCATGGCACAATAATAAATAATATGACCATATAACATCATAAAGTGACCATAAGACCAAATCGTGGTCCCCTCAAAAACACAATAAAATATCCAAATAATAGCCTGGAGTGTGTGTGGACCCCACTGAATGCCGCAAACTGTGCCGGAAGGTGTGGGATGCATCACAAAAATCCTCTGAACAAACCTCATGCCAATTCCTTGCCTCAATTGCCCAAATCGATTTCCTCAGTAACCATTTATTCCATTTTTATCCTCAGAAAATCACCTGTAAAATAATAAAATGCATGTACCTCTCTGCCTGGTGCCCCGAGCACAAATATGACTGCATCAAAATGTCTGGGGGCATGGTAATATGGTAATAACCAATGTTTGGACACCATACTCCCTCTGCAGCGTCATAGGAGATCCAAATAAATCACAAAATGTGTTGACAGGCCATTTATAATGTCAATTATGCAATAAAGTGATAATCTGACTGTAATCTTGTCTGAAAGTGCCTGAAACTGATATATGAGTGTACCAATAGACTCAAAAGGCCCAAATGTAGTAGAGATGAGTACTCATACATCATGTGACCACCTGGATAATCATCTGTAAGCTCAACCATGCACGGACAATAAAAATAATGGTCTGTAAATAATAATAATAATAAAAATCCATCAAACCATCACATAAAACATGTGTCTGATGCATGGAACCATCAAATGGGCACCATAGGACCACAAATAATCAATCTCGAACATCACTGGTCCAACTCATCTCGGATCCTGCGGTTGACTTGGTCAAACTGAGTTGACCAGGATGACTAGTGCCTTAGATCAAGGGCCAAATGGAGTCGGATGTCCACCAAATTATAGATCGGGATAGTTAAGATGAATATCAAGGTGGGTTTTCAATGTCAAGTACAAGCCATGGCTAGATCTCCATAGATCTAATGCATCACCAAGTGACCCAAGTGGGGCTCAACCCTCAAAATGAGGAATGGGACCCACAAGGTGAAAATCAACAAGGTGAAGCACTAGGGGTAGGTTTTAGGGGTTGATCTATCCAATGAAGCAACAAACTCCCCTACCCACGTCTTGGAACTAGCCCAACTATCCCTCCTCAAGAAGTGTGACTTCCCTTGGAGAGGCTAATATCACCAAGTGACCCAAGTGGGGCTCAACCCTCAAAATGAGGAATGGGACCCACAAGGTGAAAATCAACAAGGTGAAGCACTAGGGGTAGGTTTTAGGGGTTGATCTATCCAATGAAGCAACAAACTCCCCTACCCACGTCTTGGAACTAGCCCAACTATCCCTCCTCAAGAAGTGTGACTTCCCTTGGAGAGGCTAATATGCCTTGGGAAATGGGTCAAATGGAGGCCAATCACCACCAAACTATAGATTCGAATTGTCGTGGATACTATAGAGGTGGGTTTTAAATATCATCCCCAAAAGCATGCTAGATCCAAGTAGATCTAAAAAAATGTAAAATGAGGATCTTGAATTTTAAGGGTTTTATGATCTAGAAACCATGGATAAGCCAAGGAGAAAAAATACTAACCTTTGGAGCATACCTAGATGAAGAGATGAATGCTAGTTGAGATGAGGATTACTTTGCCAAAGATCAAATGAAAGATTTTGAAACCCTCTTGCCAAAACGTCTTGTCCAAGCCCACACATGTGCCCCTCTATCCTGTCAAAACCAAGGAGACAAAGCATCAATCAGTCTAACAAGATGAGGGTAGATACAAGCAAGAAATAGATAAGCAAAGAATGATTGGTACAAAGACAAAACCACTCCATGTTTGATCCACAATTTGGAAAGAAGTTGTAGGGCAAGCCTCCCCACCAATACACATTCCTCCCAATACGTCTTCTCCACCTGTAAATCAAAAGTATGGCAAAAGATGCAAGAAAGCTACAAGATATCCTCCAATGCAATGGACAAAAGCATTTACAATCATAACAACCAACATCCACTCCAAGATCCAAGCATTACTCCAAAAGATAGAATTTTATTCCAATAGCCAAGAGCCAAAAATCTCTAGATCGTTTTTACAATGAGGGGGTCTCCTCCTTCTATAGGAAAGAAAGACCAAAACCCTAAACCACTTTTGAAAACTAGTGGTTGAGATCAAAAGATATAACAATCTAATCAACGGCTAAGATGAGCCAATACAATATAAGACATGGATCACTCACTAAGTGATGACGTCATAGCCTAAAAGGCTCAATGAGGGTGACATCATATACGGGGGGTGGTTAATAACACATGCGCCACAACAAGAAGACCAAGCCAAGTCACTAAAAGCACATGGTGGGGCTGGGAGGTATTAATCCCCTTCACTAGCATGTCCCCATGGCACAATAATATAAAATATGAGTCCATGACATGTACAAGTATACAAATGATCAAATCCTGTCCCCATCATCAGAGAGAGAAGTACAATAAAAAAGCTACTGTAGCCCATGTGGACCCCACTCACTGGTGCAAACTGATCTGGACGAAGGGGGATACACCATGGATAACCTCAGAGTAGACCAAGTAACAAAACCTTGCCTCAATTGCCCAAATCGAATTCCTCAATGACCTTTGTATTCCATTTTTTTAATCCTCCTGAAAAGCCTGAAAGTGCCCAAAACTGCCTCTAGGGTGCCTGCGTTATCAAACTGAAGGTGCCATCATGTCTGGAAGGGGGGTATAATGGTAAAAACAAGTGGCTGGACAACCCCCTTCCTCTGTAGCGCCCTAGGCAACGACTTGCCTCCAATGCTCCTGTTGGACAGGATGGATCAACATGCCCAAACTGGTCAACAGGTGGATAACTACTACTATCATGCCCAGGAGTGCCTGGAACTAAAAGATAAGTGTCTCAATGGATCCAAAAGACCCAAATCCACTAGAGATGAGTACTCATACACCTCATGATAACCTGTGGGGTCATCAATAGGGTCCACCATACCTGGACAGTGTAAAATATGATGATCTGGAAATAATAATAAAACTGACCAACTCCATCAATCATCATTTGGAGCATATGTCCAACATATGGAATCATCAATAGGTGTATGTGGGACCATAGATCAACATCAATAAGCACAAGTGGTCCATCTCATCACGGATCCCAAGAATGACCATGGTCAAACTATGTTTGACTAGGTCAAAATACAACCAAAGACTAGATTATAACAAATGACTAAGACATGTTCCTTTAACCAGATTCACAGCTTAACTTAAAGTATAAACATCAATAAAGTGGCAGTTAATACATAGATATTTAATGTTGTTTATAGCTTACTTGCACCAAAGCTTTAAAGACACTCATCCAATGGACATGGCCTAACTGCTAGCAAAGGGTGAAGGCTAAGGACAAGGCTAGGTAAAAAGGGATGACTTGACCAACTCAATTAAGTGATACTTTGGACGGGGAGAGGGGGAGCTACACTCTGTGTTGGACAAGATAAACAAAGGGAATGGCAGTGCCTCACAAATGGATAAGTTGTTTAGAGAGTGTTTATTCAACCTTGGCATCATGTCTACATTAAGTTGATCCAAGTTCATTACGATCATTCATTTAATTTCCATGGCCTTTTTGGCCTATATGACCCCCCTGGGATTTTGCATGCACTTAAAAGCACAACTAATCGCAACTTGCAACTGGGGTATATTTACATTTATGAGGTCAGCAATCTTTAGATATATCATTTATTTAACCATTGCTTTTAGACCTTTTTGGACCCTTCGAGGGGTACTTTAGCATTTAATTGCTTTAGCCTTTAATTCATCATGTGTTTAACAACACATTCTAGAATTTAATTTCAATAGGCTTTCATAAGAGATTTCCAATAATTTCCATAAGTAGTACATGTGCTTTCAGTTTTAGCCAACAACAACTCATGTGCCTAGAGGGAATTCTGCACTAAGCCACACATCGGGGCAACCGACTAGAATGATCTAGGCATAAAATCCAACTCACCAAAGGCAAGTTCTGTCACCAACTCAGAGCCGAGAGAAAATATGTTTTAGAATTATAGGCTAAAATTAAAATATTCAAGAGAAAAAGGTATAATATTATCCTTTTATGGCTAATAAAGGATTTTATGTTATGGCTTGCTAGCTTAGGCATCACTTTCACTTTCCCACTATTGGTTTTTACCCGAATAGCATCCCTGTTAGTTTGTGTCTCGGCCCTAAGTTGGCAACAGAGCTTACCCTTTGGTGAGTTGGATTTGATACCTTGATCACTCTAGTCGGTTGCCCCGATGTTTGGTCTTGACTGTAGAGAGTCCCCCTAGTTGCCTGAGTTGTGTTGGATAAACATGAAGCAAATTATACTACCATCATTTATGGAAACTTAAATGAATAAACACCTTGGATGAAAGCTTGAGTAGTTGTGTTTTTAAACACATGCAAAATCCCCAAAAGGGTTATGAAATGAAATGAATTGGAAACTAAAAGCACTCTGGATGAAAGCTTTAGTAGTTGTGCTTTTAAGCACATGCAAAATCCCCAAAAGGGTTATGAAATGAAATGAATTGGAAACTAAAAGCACCCTGGATGAAAACTTTAGTAGTTATGCTTCTAAGCACATGCAAAATCCCCAAAAGGGTCATATAGGCCTAAAGAAAGCAGTGGTTAAATATATGCTAAATCCAAAGACTGTTGGCTGGCCAAGGAAATGAAATGTAATGATGTGATTTGTAGACATTTGCCAAGGTTGAATAAGCACTTTTCTAAACAACTTATTCCATTTGTGAGACACTACCATTCCCTATGTGTTTATTATCTGACATATGCTTAAGTGTGTATTCCCTTTCCCTTGTCCAAAGTATCACAGTGTTGAGTCAGTTACGTCATCCCCTCGTCCTAGCCTTGCATTCTTCACCTTCACCCTTTGCTAGCAAATTGATCATGTCTACAAAATGAGTATATCCTTGAGGTTCTATTGTAAGTAAATGATTATTTGAACTTATACTTTATGCTATTATCTATTAACTGCCAGTGAAATGATGCTTAATACTTTAAGTCTTGCTATGAGAATGATTAAAAGAGCATGTCTTAACCATTTGCACTTGCAGCAGCAGGCTTTTCTAGCCTGGGTCATATTTTGATCAGTCTTGACCTGGTCAAACCTTTGTCAACCTTGGAATCAGTGATGAGTTGGACTAGTGATGATGCATGATGATGATTTATGGTCCTTTGATGCACCTTTGATGACTCCATACATTGGACACAGTTTCCAGATGATAATTGATGTACTTTTTATGGTTATTATTCTCAGATCATTTATTTTATTATTGTCTGGGTATGGCCGAGGCTACAAATGATCTTACAAGTTGCCACAGGGTGTATGGGTACTCATCTCTAGTAGATTTGGGCCTTCTAAGTCCATTGAGACACTCAGTTATCAGTTTCAGGCAATCCCAATGATGTTAGAGGCATATTTACACTTTTGGCCAGTTTTGCCATGCAGAAATGGCCTTCCCAGCAGTTGCTTTGAGATTGCATGTTTGCCTATGGCGCTACGGAGGAGAGGGGTGGTCCAGCCACTTGTTATTATCATATTACCCCCTCTCCAAACATGATGGTACAGTCAAATTTTGTGCCCAGTAACCAAACAATGAGTTATAGGTATTTTGGTGGTTTTCAGGTGGGATAAAAATGGGATAAAAAGGTCATTGCGGAAATCGATTTAGGCTATTGAGGCAAGGTTTTGGCATGAGGTTTGTTCAAAGGTCATATGTTATGTATCCCACTCCTTCCAGATCAGCTTGCAGCTTTTAGTGGGGTCCACACACTCTCCGGGTTGTGATTTGATGCATTCTTCTCTTAGTTGAGGGGCCCACGATTTGATCATTTAGTCACTTAGACATGTTTTTGAGTCATATGTTATATCATTGTGCCATGGGGTGATGCTAGTGAAGGATAATAAAGCCTCCTAGCCCCACCATGTGCTCCTAGTCACTTGTCGTTGTCATCTTATGTTGTACACACTTGTTGTAGTCTCTTTTATGTAGTGCGCACCCCCCTAGGGCTTCTTTTAGTGAGTGCGCACCCCCTCATGTGAGTGGATCCATGTTATATTGTACCGGCTCATCTTAGTCGTTGATTGTAGTGTATTTATCTTTTGATCTCAACCACTCGTTCATAAAGTGGTTAGGGTTTCGGTCTCTCTCCTCCTGTTTAAGGAAGAGGCCCCCCTATTGTAAAGGCACCTTCGGGCTCTGGAAATACTGGAATAAAATACTATCTTTGTAGATCTGCTTCTCATGCTTTCATGAATGTTCTTATACATGATTATACATCTTTTGCTTTAGAGATCCGGCTTATTTACAAGTGATTTCAACAACTACTGAGGGAGGTCGAATTGAACTGTTGTAGGGGTGCGAATTGCTTGGAGGGAAGATTGTAAGGGTTTCTCACATCCCCCTCGGGCAAGACGTTTTCATCTTGAAGGGAGTTTTTTCAATTGTGCTTTGTCCATTGATTTACTTATTTTGATATGCCATGCTTAGATCTTACATATCTGTGGATCAAATCTCACATTTTGTAGTTTGTTTTGCAGGTGAAGTAGGACGTTTTTCCTCCTTGGACTTGGACGATTTGCTTGGAATCACTTGGATCTAGCATGGAATTGTAACTAAATGCAAGGATCATCAATGTATAAGGCAGCCGCAAGCATTTGAGGTAAGATCTACAAGGTACGTATCCATTTTTCATGTGTTTCACCCATTGGTCACTTCAAACCCTTATATTTCAAAACCCTCATTTTTTTTTATTTTTTAGATTTGGTGAGATCTGGCAATTGCTTGGGGTTAATAATTAAAACCCACCTCAATAATAATTAATCAACCTTGGATTTAAAATTTGGTGGGCATCCGACTCCATTTACCCCCCGATCTAAGGTACTAGGCCTCTCCAAGTGGGGTCGCACTTCTTGGGTAGGTGGGCTTTTGCTAGATCCATCACGTGGGTATTGCTTGTTCCTCATCAAATCCATATATCCATTGAGTAGAAACCCCTCTACTGCCATTTCGCCTTGATCTTCACCTTGTGGACCCCATTTTGATCATTTTCCATATTTTAAGGGTGGGCCCGACTTGGATCTTTCTATTTGGCATTAGATCTATCTAGATCTACTAATCTTAACTCATAAGAGGCCTAATCTTTCCTTGGTTGAACATTTGTCCATTCTGTAAGCCTCTTCAACCAAGCCCTAACTCCTTGGGTCCACTTATCCTTCCTAGATCTAGATCCATTCACTCTTGATCTTCTCCTATTTTACTTCCACATTTCCCTTGGAGGTCTTGAGTAGGTTCGCTAGCCTTCATTGGTTAGCTAGGGTATCCCCCTTGGTCTTGCTTAGGCTAGATCTAAAGTGAAGAGTGCCTCGGTTAGCATGACAACCAATTGCATTGGGAACCGTGGCATCTCTTGGGTCACCTCTTTAGTTGTTCGACGCCTCTACCATCCTGGATAGGGTCACCTTTAGGGACAACTACAAGTTGTGTGATAACAATTACCACACTGCGTGTCTAGATCATCTTGTGAGTGTAGCCTAGGAGCCCAAATTACGTCACCGAAGTGACTACCTGCTAGCACGTCACATCTCATCATGTGGAGACCATCCCAAGAGCACAAATTACGTCACTAGGCGACTACCTACGTCTTCACACATCTCAACAACACGAAACTCGTGAGTATAGCCTAGGAGCACAAATTACGTCACTGAAGTGACTACCAGCTTTCACATCAAATCATGTGGAGAACAGCCCAGGACCACATATTACGTCACCAAAGCGACCGCCTGTGTCTTCACACATGTCGTGTATGCCCGACATAGCACCAGCAGTTAAGAGACTCAATTATGTCACCAATGTGACTACCTACCGCATCCTCATGAGTGTAGTCTGGGAGCACACATTACGTCAACGAAGTGACCACCCACTACCACATCACCTCAAGTGGAGATCCGCCCAAGAGAACAAATTACAACACTACGTGACTACCTACGTCTCACACATGCTATGTCGCTCATCCCTCCCTCTTTCGAGTAACATCGATCTAGACATCTCCAAGCTTATCCCTGAAGTACTCAAACTTCACTCTCGACAAAGGCTTGGTCAACACATCGGCTATCTGCTCGTCTATCACCACATAATGGAGCCTCACTGCTCCTCTCTGCAACATATCCCTAATATAGTGGTACCTGATCTCGATGTGCTTCGACTTGTCATGAAACACTGGGTTCTCGGACAACTTCACACAACTCTGGTTGTCGCAGAAAATATAAGTTGCCTCTGACTCGAGATCAAACAATTCTGCAAGTAACTTCCGAAGCCACACTGCTTCACAGCTAGTTGAACAAGCTACCATGTACTCTGCTGCGGCTATACTGAGTGCCACACTCGTCTGCTTCCTACTGAACCAGGAGATCATGCCTGATCCCAAACTGAAGCAGCATCCTGAAGTGCTCTTCCTGTCTGTGACACTACCAGCCCAATCTGCATCAACATAACCCTCGAGGCTAATCCTCTGATCTGTCGCATATCTGAGCCCATAATCAATCATACCCTTCAGGTACCTCAAGTTCAACACGTGCTTTGTCGCAATCAGATGAACACGTCTCGGCTCTACCATGTACTGACTCGATGTGTTCCCCGCAAAGCATATATCCGACCTCGTGTTCGTTAAGTACATCAACGAACCAATCATCTATCTATATATTGTGGCATCCACTGTCTCTAAAGAAGTATCACACAACAACTTCAAATTCGATGCCATTGGAGTGGCCATGGCCTTGCAATCCATCATCCAGAATCTCTTCAGGATCTCAACTGCATATTTTTCTTGGCTAACGAAAATCTCTTCTGGGTTCTGCCACACCTCAAGACCTAAGAAGTAGTGCATCATACCCAGGTCTTTCATCTTGAATTCTGCAACAAGTTTCATCTGTGTTTCTGCAATGAACTTCTCGTCACCCATCAAGAACAGGTCATCTACATACAAAAGTAGTATCAATGATTTTTCATCCTCAACCTGTTATCACATCCATAGTAGCAGGGCTACCATGATTGCAGAGCAGTTCACTATATATTTTTGAGCTTTGCCTTTACACAGTTTTAGTGAGATCAGCTATGATGAGCAGTATTACTTATGATCACTCACACATCATAGCAGCCCCAGATCAGACATACAGTAGACCTTATGCCATGACTAAGCCTCTTGACCTCAGATTTGATGACCGAGATGACCTTTTATCCCATACAGAGCAGTGCAGTGCCCAGTGTATCGACAACAGTGTTTCAATGGTTACAAGTGATCCAGATAGCAAATACAAGTATATGGCCCAGCAGGTATATGATGTGCATTGGTTTTATTATCTTGCTCTTTTGGTCATTTTGATAGCTTGACTTAGTATATAGTAATAATGATCTAGCAGTATATCTATATAAAATGAATATGGTTGTTATTGATTATCTAAATGGTTGTATTACTTACATGTAGAAGCTCTTGTTTTATACTCATTGGTTTTACCCTCTTAGGAGTGTGGACATGATCATTCCCACCTTTTATGGCTTGCTAGCTTAGGTATCACTTTCACTTTCCCCATCCATCTGTTGTCTTTCCCACTTTTGGTTTTTACCCTGACTTACACCTGGGCCTGTGATATGGAGGACTTCCCCACTTTTGCCTCTATGTTCGATAGCATCCCTGTTAGTTTGTGTCTCGGCTATGAGTTGGCAACAGAACTTACCCTTTGGTGAGTTGGATTTGATACCTTGATCACTCTAGTCGGTTGCCCCGATGTTTGGTCTTGATTGTAGAGAGTCCCCCTAGTTGCCTAAGTTGTGTTGGCTAAAACCTGAAGCAAATTATACTACCATCATTTATGAAAACTTAAATGAATAAACACCCTGGATGAAAGCTTGAGTAGTTGTGTTGCTAAACACATGCAAGATCCCCAAAAGGGTTGTGAAATTGAATGAATTGGAAACTAAAAGCACCCTCGATGAAAGCTTTAGTAGTTGTGCTTCTAAGCACATGCAAAATCCCCAAAAGGGTTATGAAATCGAATGAATTGGAAACAAAAAGCAGCCTGGATGAAAGCTTTAGTAGTTGTGCTTCTAAGCACATGCAAAATCCCCAAAAGGGTCACATAGGCCTAAAGAAAGCAGTGGTTAAATATATGTTAAATCCAAAGACTGTTGGCCAAGGAAATGAAATGTAATGATGTAATTTGTAGACATTTGCCAAGGTTGAATAAGCACTTTTCTAAACAACTTATTCCATTTGTGAGACACTGCCATTCACTGTGTGTTTATTATCCGACATATGCTTAAGTGTGTATTCCCTTTCCCTTATCCAAAGTATCACAGTGTTGAGTCAGTTAAGTCATTCCCTTGTCCTAGCCTTGCATTCTTCACCCTCACCCTTTGCTAGCAAATTGATCATGTCTACAGAATGAGTATATCCTTGAGATTCTTTTGTAAAGTAAATAATTATTTGAACTTATGCTTAATGCTATTATCTATTAACTGCCAGTGAAATGATGCTTAATACTTTAAGTCTTGCTATGAGAATGATTAAAAGAGCATGTATTAACCATTTGCACTTGCAGCAGTAGGCTTTTCCAACCTGGGTCATATTTTGATCAGTTTTGATCTGGTCAAACCTAGTTTGACCTGGTCAACCTTGGGATCCGTGCTGAGTTTGACTAGTGATGATGTATGATGATGATATATGGTCTTTTGATACACCTTTGATGGCTCCATACAGTGGACACAGGTTTTAGATGATGGTTGATGCACTTTTTTATCGGTTATTATTATTTCCAGACCATTATATTATTATTGTCCGGGTATGGCTGAGGCTACAAATGATCTTACAGGTTGCCACAGGGTGTATGGGTACTCATCTCTAGCAGATATGGACCTTCTGAGTCTATTGAGACACTCAATTATCAGTTTCAGGCACTCTCAGAGATGATTTGGTACGATTTCCACCGTTTTGCCAGTTTGTCATACAAAAATGGCGTGTCCAGCAACAGCATTGATGAGGCACGTTTGCCTAGGGCGCTATAGAGGAGAGGGGTGGTCCAGCCACCTGTTATTACCATATTACCCCCCTCTCCAGACATGATGGTACAATCAGATTTAGTGCTCGAGCATCCGACAATGGGTTACAGGCATTTTGATGGTTTTCAGGTGGAATAAGAATGGAATAAAAAGGTCATTAAGGAAATCGATTTGGGCTATTGAGGCAATGTTTTGGCATGAGGTCTGTTCAGAGGTCATCTGTGATGTATCCCACTCCTTCCAGATCAACTTGCAGCATTCAGTGGGGTCCACACACTCTCCGGGTTGTCATTTGATGCATTCTTCTCTCAGTTAAGGGGGGTACGATTTGATCATTTGGTCACTTGGACATGTCATTGAGTCATAGTTTATATCATTATGCCATGGGGTGATGCTAGTGAAGGATAATAAGACCTCCTAGCCCCACCATGTGCTACTATTCACTTTTCCTAGTCATCTTATGTGTCATACACTTGTTTTAGTCATCTTTATGTGGTGCGCACCCCCCTAGGGCTTATTTTAGTGAGTGCGCACCCCCTCATGTGAGTGGATCCATGTTATATTGTACCAGCTCGTCTTAGCCCTTGATTGTAGTGTATTTATCTTTTGATCCCAACCACTCATTCATAAAGTGGTTAGGGTTTTGGTCTCTCTCCTCCTATTTAAGGAAGAGGCCCCCCTATTGTAAAGCCACCCTTTCATGAATGTTCTTGTACATGATTATACATCTTTTGCTTTATACATCCGGGTTATTTACAGGTGATTTCGACAGCTACTAAGGGAGGCCGAATTGAACTGTTGCATGGGTGTGAATTGCTTGGAGGGAAGATTGTAGGGGTTTCTCACATCCCCCTCGGGCAAGACGTTTTCAACTTGAAGGGAGTTTTTCAATTGTGCTTTGTCCATTGATTTACTTCTTTCGATACGCCATGCTTAGATTTTATTCATCTGTCGATCAAATCTCACATTTTATAGTTTCTTTTGCAGGTAAAGTATGACGTTTTTCCTCCTTGGACTTAGACAATTAGCTTGGAATCACTTGGCTCTAGCTTGGAATTGTAACTAAATGCAAGGATCTTCGATGTATAAGGTAGCTGCAAGCATTTGAGGTAAGATCTACAAGGTATGTATCAATTTTCATGTATTTCACCCATTGGTCACTTCAAACCCTCATATCTCAAAACCCTCATTTTTTTATCTTTTAGATCTGGTGAGATCTAGCGATTGCTTGGGCTTAATAATTCAAACCCACCTCAATAATAATGAATCAACCTGGATCTAAAGTTTGGTGGGCATCCGACTCCATTCACCCCCTCATCTAAGGCACTGAGCCTCTCCAAGGGAGGTCGCACTTCTTGGGTCGATGGGCTTTTGCTAGATCCATCACGTGGGTATTGCTTGTTCTTCATCAAATCCATAGATCTATTGAGTAGCAACCCTTCTAGTGCCATTTCACCTTGATCTTCACCTTGTGGGCCCCATTTTGACCATTTTCCATATTTTAAGGGTGGGCCCCACTTCGGTCGTTCTACTTGGCATTAGATCTATCTAGATCTACTAATCTAAACCCCTAAGTGACCTAATCTTTTATTGGTTGAACATTTGTCCATTCTATAAGCCTCTTCAACCAAGCTCTAACTCCTTGGGTCCACTTATCAATCCTAGATCTAGATCTATTTACTCTTGATCTCTTCCTATTTCATCTTCACATCTCCCTAGGAGGTCTTGAGTAGGTTCGCTAGCCTTCATAGGTTAGATAGGGTCTCCCCCTTGGTCTTGTTTAGGCTAGATCTAAAGTGAAGAGTGCCTCGATTAGCGTGACAACCAATTGCATTAAGAACCGTGGCATCTCTTGGGTCACCTCTTTAGTTGTCCAACGCCTATACCATCCTGGATAGTATCACCTTTAGGGACAACTACAAGTTGTGTGATAACACAACCTTGAAGTAAAGGTTGGAATCTGCTTTAGTCTTGGTAAAGCCCAAGCTCGTCAGAAAACTATCAATCCTGTCATACGACACCATGGGTGCCTGCTTCAATCCGTACAAGGCCTTGAAGTGTATGTGGTTGCTCCACATACACTTCTTCTTCTACCACACCATTCAGGAAAGTTGTCTTTACGTTCATCCGGTGTACCTTCCACTTCATCACTACAACTATCGCAAGTATAGCTCTAATTGAAGTGTATCTTGCTACAGGAGCAAAATGTCTCGTTATAATCGACTTCCTCTTTCTGAGAGAAACCATGAACCTTGCCTTGTACTTCTCTAGTATATGCTTGTATTTGTAAATCTTCTTGATGGTCACTGTTGAACAGTCATCACTTGTTCTTCGGAACAAGTATCATCATCCTTCTTTTGTAGGTCATAGCACACGACTTTTCCTACAAGTCAAATTCAGTGGTATGATTAGTAACATTTCATAGTCATCAAATCATATTGACATTTTAATGACAAATTCATAATTCACACAATTATGGAAAAATGCATTTTAGCCAATGCCTCGGCACAACCCTCATCCATATCCCGTATACACACGGTAACTATCTAGATGCCTTCCATCTCTACCAAAACATACTATTAAGAGCGTTCACTGCTCTCATGGTATACTAGCTCCATCAAGGGCTCATGGTATGTTGTGCAGCACTATAGGCCACTTACTCATAACATGCACTACATGAGCCTACTGCTAGTCAATCTTAGTCATATATAAATGCATAAAACAAACTGTATCACAGATCTACATGTAACTATTATGAGCAATATCCTTCAAAATACTCAGGAATTCAAATGACAGTAAATACTTATCTTTCATGTGTTTTGTAGGCTCCCTCTCAGTTTTTGCCTGCTTGCAGAAATCACTGGAATTTATGGAAGCGTACTCTGCTCCATCATCTGATTCTGAAGACCTTGATCTTCTTCTTTGTCTAGTCTGGAACTTTCTGAAGTCCTCATGTACTGTATTCAAGATCTCCTTTTGCTTGGAAACGGATTCTTCACATCCTTTACATACACCATCATGTTTTTATCTATATCTCGGGTAGACCAATCACCATTTTGCTTACGATCGGTAAAGCCTTGTAGTGTATATATATACAAGTCTTCTGTGCCATAGTTCACTTGGTTCCATAGTGTCATGAACCAATGTTTGAACTGGTTGGCCTTTTAATTTGTACAAGCCTCCCTCTTGCCCTCCAATTACTAGTGTATCATCAAAAGTTTTACCTTGTGAGTGTTGAACTCAAGACATATCACTTGAGGAATCTTTCCTTGCTTTCTTCTCAACTGGTTCATCATCTTCTGCAGCATGAGCATGATACCTCTTCTTCTTTCCTTTCTTGTTATGGTCTTTGATTTTGGGGCAATCTCTTGCAAGATGTCCCTTTTCATCACAAGTGTGACATCTATAGTTTGAGTAGTCCTTATGAGATCTATGATTCTTTTGGAATCTTCTAGGCTTCTTGTGAGAGTGTTCTTCTTTCTTGCTCTTTTCCTTCTTTGTATGAGCTACTAAGGCTTGATTATCTTCTTCACCCATCTTCTCTTCTCTAGATTCAATTATGGCTTCCTCTTGAGTACAATTCTCCCATAGCCTACTAAATTTGGTGAGCTTCCTTCTAGAACAAATTCCTTGAATGAATGATTCCCATGATCTTAGGAGACCATTCAATGTAGTCATCACCAATTCTGCTTCTTCGACATGTTCTCCAATAGCTTCTAATTGTTCTTTGATTTGGGAGACTCTTGTGAAATAGGATTGGATACTTTCTGAGTTCTGCATCTTCACATCCTTGAGTTGAGTTCTCAAGGTCATCTTCCTATTAATGTTATTTCCTTCATATAGTCTCTTCAATGCATCAAACATCTCCTTGGGAGTCTTCAATGATGAAATATGGGGGATCAAGTGATCCTTGATGGATTCAACAATGATCCTTTTCTGTCCAAATCATTCTCTTCCAGAATGAGAAGTACTATATACTTCCAAGCTCGAAAGTTATCAGCTCCTTCAAGCTTATCCTCAAGCTTGGTATTGTTTGTCATCTTGATAAAATGAGAACCTCAAATGGAAATAAAGATAATGATACTTACCAATAGAGATGCTCTAACCAAGTGCTTGCTTTAAGGCCTTTTGAAATCTACTTCTCGGTTGACCTAGGGTTTGTCAAAAAAAAACCTAATTTTCCAACTTCAAAATCTTGTAGATCTGAATAGAGAGAGATGCACCTTCCTAAAGCGAGTTGAGCAAAGGTATTCTTCTTCTGGATCTGTCGGCAGAACTGCCAAAAATTAGAAACCCTAATTTCTATAGGTGTTGCAGTTTCTGCAAAATTAGGTCAAAAATTGAAAATTCTCGGATCTGGAATTTTTCTCCACAGAAAAATGCACCCTCCTAGGGAAAATTGATTTGTCCTCCTTTTCAAGCCAATCTATGGTGAAAAGCCTCCGGAACACTAGTTTTCACTTCTGGCAGTTTCAACTGCACAAAGTCTTCTTTCAAGCTAGCTCTAAAACCATGTTAGAATTTGATACTCCAAGGATGGTTATGTTAGATCTTCAAACAATTTATATATTATCACAATAACCATATGCAATAGAATCACCGAAAGATAGATAAGGACAGCATAAACAAGAGTACACAAAGATTTACCCTGGGAAAACCCTCTCACGGGAAAAACCCAACAAAACTTCTTCAATATAGATTCGTCACAAGTACAATGTCAATCTAAGAGCAAAGACTCTTTCACACAAAGATCCCAAGAATAAGATAAGATAGAAAACCCAAGAATAAGATGTCTTCAATGCAGCTACTCTTTCTCCCAAGCGAACTTGCTCTTCTCTCTCTATTCATGTGAACTTGCTTAAGTGAGTGATGTGCCAAATGAGTTAGGCGCCACTCTATTTATATAGTCACAAACTGACCTTTTTACCTAACCGGGCCGACTTGTCTTCTCTAACTGGGACGACTTGAATGGGGCATTTTTTCCCATTGTTTGGCCCAGTTTACCCACTAATTTTTGTGGGGCCTGTTACCAACTGAGTTGCACTTTAGCTGGACTTCCAGAGAGCCTCTAATGTTGCACAAATACTTGTGCTTTTTGAAAGTTCAGAAGTTCCAAATCAGGCCTTGTTATCACATCCATGTTAGCTGGAGCTACCATGTTGCAGATTGTGTGGTCAGGGCCCTGTTATCACATATATAGTAGTCGGGCAACCATATATTTTATTTCAGATTCCAGTACACTTTTCAGCCAGTTCCCTTACATTTGAGATGTCGAGATGAGCATCTATATTGGATCACTATTTGATTATGGACAGCAGTATTCTCCTATGCCATGACTGAGTCTTAGGAAACTCAGATTTGATCACTGATGTAGCCATTTAGCCATTTACTGAGCAGTTGGTATTGCCCAGAGTTGCAGCAGCAGGTTCTCAATGGACAGATGATGATTCAGATTTTGTATGCACAGGTATATGACCCAGCAAATATTATCTTGTGTTATGGTTATTATTGTTTTTATACTCATTCTTGTGGCATGCTTTAGCATTTAGTATCACGATCTGGCGATCATATAGATATTTGAACCTGGTTGTATTGATATTATGTATATATGTCCCTACTCAGACTTGGAAGTTCTTGACCTATACTCATTGGTTTTACCCTCCTTAGGGAGAATAGAGGTGATCATTCCCACCATCTTTTGGCTTGCTAGTGTTGGTCTCATTATTCACTTTCTCCACCCATCCATTACCTTTCAGTTGCTGTTGATTACCCTGACTTACTACTTGACTAGTGGCATGGAGGACCTTCCCCCGCTTTAGCCTCTTTGTTGGATAAGCTTCCCTTGTTGTATTGTGTCTCGGCTCTGAGTTGCCTAAGTTGTGTTGGCTAAACCTGAAACAGATAGTGCTACCATCAATACAGTGTATATGGAAATGAAATGTATATCTTATGTGAAAGCCCGTTCATGGAAGCGTGTTTCTGAACACACATGAACGAAAGGCAAGCCTAATGAAATTGGCTTTGAAATGTTAAATGTGAAATGTAAATCTATGGAATCGTGTTTCTGAACACACATAGATCATAAAGCTTAATAAATGTAAATCCATGGAATCGTGTTTCTGAACACACATGGATCAAGGCTATGGAAACTCAAAGGCCCAAAAAAGCAATGGTTCATAAATGTTATATCTAAAGGATTGTTGGCCTCACTTGTATTGATTTATCCCTCACTAGCTTGCGAGTTATCATGTGAGATGGAGTAAGGGACAACTCGAGTTATGTCCCCTAAGGTCTCAAGTTACGGTTTGTCGGGAACCTAGTCATGGCGGCTCTAGAAAAGATCCTCACGGAGTTGTATCAGCTTGGATGTGAGTTGTAGGCATCTGTCAAGGTGAATAAGCACTTCTGAAGTAACTTACCCATTTGTGAGACACTGCCATCCCCTGTGTTACTGCTTGTCCAGCATATGCTAGAGTGTCACAGTGTCAAGTTAGTAGTCATACTTTAGCCTAGCCTATTGAATTTTAGCCTTCACCCTTCACTAGCAAATTGGTCACAACTGTGAAGTGAGTATGGTCTTGAAAGTCTAGTCTGAGTCATAATAAATATTAAAAACACTTTATATTTGGTTATTAGATCGCCAGAGAAATGATTACTATTTGTTATAATTATCACTTGAATGATTTGTAGAGCATGTCTTAACCTCTAACACTTGCAGTAGCTTATTTTCAGTTCGGGTCATATTATTGGTCATGTTGACTTGGTCAAAGCTAGTTTGACCAAAGTCAACTACAGGACATGAGGCGGATAGACCTCGGATGATGCAGATGGATGATATATGGTCTATTACAGATCACCAGATGATTCCATGCATTGGTTATAGGTTTATGATGATGATTTGTGATTTTCAGCATATTTGATCATTTATAGATTATTATTATTTTATCTGTCTGGATATATTGGAGATATTATATGATCATGCAGAGATCCATAGGGAGTATGAGTACACACCTTTAGTGGATTTGGGCTCTCTGAGTCCAATGAGACAGTTGGTTTTCAGTTCCGGGCAGTTACAGTGATTATTTTCCTCAGTTTATCATTCTGGTGCATATTTGCCATGTTAAATGGCCTGTCAGAGCAGAGTGATGGTTCGATTGGTTTGATTAGGGCGCTACAGAGGGGGTATGCAATATAGCCACTTGTTTTTACTATATTGTCTTATTCCCGGACACATTGGTGCAGTCAGATTTGGCCCCAGGTGACCAGACAAAGAGTTATAGGCATTTTGATTCTTGCCAGAGGATTTACAAAGGATAAAAAATGGTTAAATTGGCTACTGAGGAATTCGATTTAGACTAGTGAGGCAAGGAAATGGTATGGGATGAGTTTTGATGATGAGTGTGAAGTCTTCCACCCATTCTATAGCGGTTTCAGCATTCAGTGGGGCCCACACCTATCTCTTCGGCACATATCATGATTTTCCAGAGCCTTTGGAGGCTCACGACGCTCCCAAAGGAGCACGATTTGGTGCTTAGCTTGATCTTTTGATGATGTTGTGCCATGGGGACTGACTAGGGAGGCTAGATATTGCCCCCTGGACCCACCATCAGCTTTATCTTATGTTATTTGTTCATGTTGAGTGGGACCCCCCTCTCCTAGGGCGATTTTGTCCATTGATATGTTATATTTTTTAGTTGATCCATGTACTTTATGTTGAGCTCATCTCAACTGTAGATTAGAACATTTTGATCGTTTAATCTTAGCCATCCATTCAAAAGGTGGTTAGGGTTTTGGTATCTCTCCATCCTATTTAAAGGAGAGAGCTTCTCACTGTAAAGGGTCTTTGGCTCTTGGAATCTTGATAATAAAAAACTTCTTGTAGATATTCTTGGGTTTCCTTTGCATCTGATATTCTTCGTTGGTGATTGGAAAGTCTATTGCAACCTAGCATTTGGGTATTTGTGGTGATATCTATATTTTTGTGGAGACTTTGTCTTGTCTATAGGAGGGCGAATTCACTTGGGCGTTTTTGCAGGGCTTCCTCAACTCATTCTCTTGGCATCGCTTGTATCAGGGGGTTTTCATTAGTATCATTGTGATCTATGATTTCATCTTGTTACTTCTCTTGTTGCATTTGTTTGTTTCTCTTGATGCATCAAATCCGATATGGTTGACGTTTGTTGTGCAAGAGAGAAGGCACGTTGGCTTACTTGGGCAAATCGATTTGCATAGAATACTCACTCAAATCTTCTCAAATTCATCGGGAAGGCATAGATCATCATCATCAAGGTATCTACAAGGTTTTCTAGGTAAGATCTACAGGTTTGTTCTTTGTTTCTTGGTTCCAATCCATTGGCATCTTCATTTTATTATATAAAACCCTCACTTAAAATAATCTAAAAATTCTCTAGATCAAACCACTTGGCGAATTGGCAAATCTTTTCTGGGTTTTCTACCTAAGGGAAAACGCAAGGTGGGTTCTCAAGGGCGTCACCCTTAGAGGACTCCTTGTGGCCCAACTCCCTAGGCACTGGTTCTCCTCACCCTCACGACTTTCCTGAGCTGTCTGGTTTTCCTGTTGTTTGATCTCTTTTCCGAGCTTACTTGCTTTGATACTGTCAAATTTCCTTTGTCAAGCTGTGCTAGAAAGCCATTAACCTCAGATCCACTCTTTGGGGCACTTTCCCTGTTTTAAGGGTCACGTTTCCCAAGGCAGTTGAATTTGATCATTTTAAACTAACACCTGAATCCTGGAATCATACTTAATCCCTGAGTTACTGTGCATAATCATTTTTTGTCAAGTCATACCTTCCTTAAGCCACCACGATAACTTCATTTCCTTATTTCTAGGGTTCCATGCCTGTCACCTTACATACTTCATCGTTTCCTGATTTGATCTGGTGATTGGGTTTGATCTGTCCTGTCTGGAGTAGATCAAGGTCTCCCCCTTGTTGTCTTGGCTTTGACAACTCAAGTGAAGAGTGCCTCGATTGGCGTGACAACCAATCCCTTGGAGATCGAGGCTCTCTTGGTTCACCACTTTGGTTGCCTGTTCCCTTTACCATCCTTACAGATCCACCTATAGGGGCAACTACAAGTTTGGTGATAACAGGATCATACTCCAGATTTTTTTTTTCCAGATCAAAGATCAGATGGCATCAGAGGGGGCACCTATTGTATCAAGATTGTCCAGAGCTACTACAGAGCAGTGACTACAGGGCCCCTCTTCCTTTCCTACCTTTGCATGACCCCATTGAGAGGGGTAAAATAGCCATATTATAATGAGAGCAATACAGATTACAGCTGGTTTGCCACTTCTTGCCCGGATACAGCAGAGATTGGGTTTCAGATCCACCTTCAGCAGCAGGTATATGGTATGGCAGGTATATCATTCTATGGTTATTGCTCATGGTTTTGTTTTGAGGGTTGTTTATTTATGATAGTACATGGACTTGACATATGATGGCTGACTTGGTGATCTCATGTTTTACTGTGGTGATACTTTTGGCCTATGGTGATGTCAGTCCACCTCTTCCAATAGAGACTCTTGTATATGCACACTAGTTCTTGTCCCCGATTTGGTATAGACTTCTTCTATAAGAGGAAGAGCTCTATACTTGTGTTCTTGTAGTGATTTTCTTTCAGTAGTTGATCGTCTTGTTATCTCAATGCACTAAGAGAGATTGTGGTTGTCTTCAGCACTTTGTTTCTCACCGTAATTGTGGCAGGCGAGGGTTCTTGGAGGAGGGCGCATCACTTGGATGCCATTGTTGCTCCATTCTCTAGAATTTGGACTTCAAAGGGAAGTGTTTTTTGCTCTATGCAAAGCATTTTTCCTTCATTTCATTTACCCTGTTGTAGCTCTTCTTTTGTTTGTTCAACAATCTGATTTTGTCTATTTTTTTGGCAGGCAAAGGGAGGCGAGTTGGTGTGATTGGGCAAGTCGAATTCACTTGGGGACTTCCACAGTTGCTCCTATTTGATCTTTGGGCCACATATCCTCAACAAATTAGAGATATCACCCAGTTCCAAGTAAGTGTTTCTCTTCTTTCTCTTGATTTCATTTTCTGAATGGTTTAGAGAGAAATCTTCATAAATTAATAACCATAAAAAATTCACATCTCCAAATTCAACCGTCGGATTTTATTTTTGTTTTAAATCCGCTTTTGTTTTGCTTAGAAAACCTTAAATCCAAAACCCCATCCTTTTTTGACTCCATCTAACCTTGTTTCCAGCACTGGTCCATTTACTGATTTCGCCCTCCTTGGGCGTTTTTGCCCTTCTGCTTGGCTGGGTCATTTTGGGTTTGTGGGTAGTTTTGTTTTTGTCGTGTATTGGCCTAATAACATCTAATATCAATACAAAATCACTAGAAGTGCTATTAAAATCGTAAATTTTACTTCTGCCGTGTATGCCCTATTAGATTGAGCTAATTTCCCCCATAGGAAGAAATCTAATTTTGCACTTCTAGCACAATTTTCAATTCTGATTTAATTCCCAGTCATATATCACTTGAATTTTACTGTCTATATCTTCATATCAGATCTGAAATTGCTCTAATCATTGCTTATATCCATCACCCAATTTCAGTTTGTCGGTTGGAATAGAGTCTTAGACACCCTAGGCCCTTCTCCTCTGTTTTCTCTTATTTATTTGGGGTTTGGGAGTGTCTGATTTTGAGTCTCAACCATAGCTGGTTGAATAGGGTCTCCCCCTTAACTAAGCTACGTGCCTTGTCTAAAGCGACAAACACGTTGTCCGGAGTGACAACTGCTCTTCTGATCAATGGACTTGGTGTTTGCAGGTGTCACTTGCCTAGCTGCCCTACCTCTACCATCCTGGATAGGATTAATTTAGTCGTAGCTAGTGTTTGTGTGATAACAGGCCTCTTCAGGGCCCCCTTTTTAATTTTGTAATACATGACCATGCCCCACAGGGTTTGTAATAAAGTGTGCTAGCATGGTGGTCTTTGAGTGACTCAGCTCCCTAGGACTTGACAACCAAAGAAGGTATTCCAATGAGTTTTTCTCCCTTGTCAAGTATGCTTTGTCTTTAGCCGAGTATAATTGATGAGTTTTTCTCCTACACCTCCAAAGTTGGAATGCCTAAAGTGGTGGTTAGGCCTTGGGGGGTTATTAGAGTCCATTTGTCAACATATATAAACTTGATAGACACTAAAATAAAGTCATATGGTCATGTACTAGGTCCCTAGGTGGTTATTTTCAAGTTTTAAAAAAAAAAAATCTCAGTCACGGACTATTTTTTGGGGTTTTATTAAAAATTTAATTTTTTCAATTAATTAAACCATTTTTCCTATGGTTTAATTGAAAAAATTCAAAATGTAATAATTAAATGGTTTATAGGTGGAATTTGACAATGGGATGCTTGTTTTCTAAGCCAGAGCACCCATTTAACCCATAGACCCACTTTTCCTAAGTTTTGAATAAGTATTATCTCAAAAAATGATATTTACTCGGAAACTCAAAAAAAGACAAAATAAATGTCAAAAAAGATATATTAAAAAAAAAGGACAAGTTCCTAAAATAGTGGGATTGGTCTGGAGTTGGTCTCGAGTCAGACTAAAGTGATTGGCAATCAAATTCCTAATCACTGCAGACACTAAAAAGGTGATTTCAGTCACAACCAATGAAGATCCAGTTGATTGAAGATGAAGGAATTCACCCTCCTCTTGTATGGGGCGACTTTCTTAGGTGGCAATTCGTGGTTGGAGGTGATACAATCAAGGAAGAGGGTGTCGCCTACCTCTTGAGAGTTCGAACTTCCTCTTGGTAGATGCGCCCCTCTCTTGGGATTTGCACCCCCCTCTGCATGTATTTTGCTATATAATGGAGGCTTTTGCTCCTTCATTCGCATCAGAAAGTCGAACCTTTGCTTGCTATTGTAATATTTTTGATTGAATAAATAAGAGGCTTTGGAGGCTACCCTGGTGTTGTCTGTGGTGTTGGATCTTCATGCTTTGCTCCTTATGAGGTAAATCTGTATCGTTATATCATGTTAGTAATTGTTGGGTTTATCTGTCTTTGAAGGGAAAATATTTTTATAAGGAACAACAAGTAGTGCTTTAAAGATTATTTGCTATTGTTAATAATATGAGGATGCTAGAGGTAGAAGAAATTCTCGTTTGAATCTATCATGTCTCAAGCTTTCTTTTAATTATTAACACATATGCATTTAATCCCTTTGCTAGGTGTTGTTTGTTTGATCTTACAGGTTGTCTAAAGTTGGATGAGTGGATGAACATGTTAGATCTTCCTTTCATTCAGCAAATTTAAACAAAGTGACGGATCCCACCAGTGCATCAGGAAGCAGACTCCGCAACCCCTTTTCATTTGCTCAAAACCCCATGGGTTCTGACTTCTAGATCTACAAACTCTCTTTCATATATTCTGGTTATTGGTTCTATTTCTTATCTAGATCTAGATTCCAAAAGTTGATTTTAAAGTAGATCTAAATTTTGCAATCTAAAAGTTAATAAACATTTATCAAATTATCTTAGATCTAGGTTGCATTTCTTCAATATTGCAAGTTTTAAATCATAGATCTAAAAGAGCAAAAAGAAGAGATTTTTTAAAGTTAAAAGTTTTATCAAGCAAGATTAGTGCTCAAACATTTGTTTGCCATCTCTTAAAGAGGAAAGCAAAGATCCTAAGAAGGCAAGCTTTCTAGCTTGCCTTAGTTCTTTTTTTCACTTTTTTTACTAGTTAACCTAGGATTTTTTTGGGCAAATTTTGTAAGTGTGGCCAAATCGCTTTCTAAGTGTTTTTGGCCATTTAATAACAAAAAGAGCTTGCTGGAATTTTTTGCATGCTTAGCAGTTTTAGGCATTTTAAAGGTAAAAAATTTTGATTTAGATACTTCAAAGATCATCCGGAAAGCCCTTTTTACATACTAGTTCATTTAGATTTTTTTAGCAATTTGTAGTATTGCCAGAAGCACTCCTAAAGTGTTTTTGGTTTTTCTTTTTTTGATAAACTAGGCTCCCTAGTTTTTCTTGCATGCTTAGCAGGTTTGAATAATTAAAGCTTAAAAAATTTGGATTCAAGAGCTTCTAGGACCATCCGGAGAACTCATCTTAAACACCTCTACTTTCCATCTGACATTGTAAATTGTCTTGGTTCCTAATGATAAAGGAATAGCAGTAGTTCTCCTTATTCTTGAATGTAAACATAAAAATAAAAAGAGCTCAGCAAGCTATTCCAGCGCCTGCCCCCATCCCCCCTAGGGGGGATTCGCACTTTTTTCGATTTTTTCAATTTTTTTATTTTTTTTATTTTTGTTTTAGATTAGTTTCTTTAAGTTTTAGTAATTAAATAACATCACAAAAGCACACAAACGTCTTCAAAGGACCTATTTTCAATCAGATCTATGTATCTTATGCTTTGTGCTTTTACAAATAATTGTTCATAAAATAAACTTAATCATTTTTCCCTTTGCTTTCCCGAAGTACTGCACCATTATTTGGTGTGTGAAAAAGAGATTCTTGGGGCTTAGTTTAGTTTAACAATTCACTTCACATATTTTAAATAAAATTAACCCAACGCTCAAAGCCTGAAGTATGCTCTTGACCACTGCAGCTTAGTCTGAACAGTTGGGTCAATCAGAAAAAGGTGCAAAGCACTAGTCTAATAGGAAAATCCAATTAAAATCAATTTCAAGAACTCGAGAGGTTGCATGGGTGGACACAATAGAGTCAGAAAGCTACTTTAAGCAGGTTATGCCTCGCCTTGTTGGACACTTGGTTAAGTCACTATAGCACTCAGTTCAAGAGGTTAGGTTTATTTTGGGCCAAACTCCCAATAAACCCACTCCTTTAATACACATTAATAACTCTAAAACTAGAAACAAGATTTTGCAATACTTTCACGACACAACACAACTACATCACACGTATATTTTCGGCACTGGTCATTTTAAGTTTTCATGGTTAAGTTATTCTACGAAATGTCGTGAATGATTTAAATCTTATGTGTTGTTATAGTTAATTTCAAATTGCAATTATTTCTTTCTTCCAGTATTTTCCATTTCATCATATTAACTCCTAGAAGTAGCTTTTACTTATTTTACTAGATAAAAACCTTAGATTATTTTTATAGGTACCACCCCCCTTGGCTTCGCTAGGAGTAGCCTAGACAGAGGGGTCGAGTAATAAGGTGACGGCACTTGAATTTGACTTGCCCCCAAGGACACACCGAACGGCTTGAAGGTTTCCTGCAACGTTCCCCCCAGGTGTGCATTAGGCGGCAACAGCGCTAACTTGTCTATTTTACTTGATTTCTTTTAGGGTTTTACATGATCAATTACAATATGAATATTTCCCGAAGTACAATAAAAATACAATAAGAATATCTTCTGAAGTTACATTCTTCAACATTATTGAATAACCCGGACGTCAAAAATTGGTATGAAAGACTTCCTCCTAAAACGTTTCCTTTACTTGGACATTATCAATGCATTCATCAAAGAGTGGGATCTTAATATGGATGAAGATGTAAGGAAGGCATGGATCGACCATGTACTGGGAAAGACCCAGGAAGACATCTGTAATCAAGATCGAGATGAAGAAATCGAAGAAAACTCCTTTTCGAACTATGAAGACTTTGAGTTGAAAGACCGACTTGCTCCTCTCAATTTATCAAACTTTTCAGGGTATTCAGATGAGTTACCAAAGACGTTCTAGAAATATTTCAGTGATTATGATGATGTCGAGGACCAGTTTGACAAGTTTATGATATTGGCTCTGAAATACAATATTAAGGAAGAAGATGTCTGTTGCCGCCTGGTTCCACACCTGGGGAAAACGCAGCAGAAGTCTTCAAGCTGCTGGTGTGGCCTTGGGGGCAAGTCAGAGTCAAGTGCTGTCACTTGGGACTCGACTCCTCCGTCTAGGCTTTCCTAGCGAAGCCAAGGGGGGTGGACCCTAAAATGAAAAGAAAACTAAGGCGTCTAATCTAGGAGTTAGGAAAATATTTTTGATAACCAAGACAAAACAGCATATACTTTTGTGAAATAAAACAATCATTCATCATTTACTCCCATTCACTATAATCATCATTCATTTGCACATTTGTCAATAATATGAAATAACATTTACATAGACCAGTGCCTTATAATGGAGTCAAAAAACAAATGCATGAGCAAAAAAAGTAGATGTTGTGCGAGTGTTCTTGGTTTATTTTAAAATTAATGTGAAGGTGATCTTTTTATTATGGCAGGTGGGTTCCCAATATACGCAAGGTACGGGAGAACATGTCCGGAATTTTGAAGCGTGGCTTCCCTCTCAGGCTTGGGCTGAATCGGAGTCTCAAGAAGGTGTTCAGATGCTGTACCAACGAGGGCAAGCCTAACAGTTTCCAAGAGGTCACTACTCAGTTTTGTCCCAAGCCTTCTGAGAAATTTCCCCACGACGGCAAAATATTCGTGATGTGTCGGATTTTCACATAAAGGGTTTTTATTTGGGGCGGTGTTAGCTCCTATTACTAGTCATCTCCCCCTTTCTGATGTGTACCAACTGGATCAGACTGAGCTGCAAGTCGGCCACAGAGCATACGAGAGAAGATCTTGGTATTTTTAGAAAAATTTTAAGAACCAAAATTTTATCTTTTTTAAACCCCAGGAGTCTCTTTTCAGGCACGTACTCAGGCAAGCCTTTGTACAGAAACCCTACTTCGGGAAAGCAAGGGGGGCGTTTTGAGTTTGTAAAAAAAATGGAAAAACTATGTTTTGAGTGAACTTGTGGCCCGCCAGTGGAACGGACCGACAAGGTTGATTTTAACCCTAGTTAATTTTATTAAATGCCGAAAATAAAAGAAGTAAACTATTCTAAAAAAAAATCACACCATGAAAAGAGACGACACAGGCCACCCCTGGGGGGATGGGGTGTGGGCGCTGGCTAGCCCACTTGCTCTCGTTTAATAATCGTTACAATGATTAGAGAAGTGCTCCAGTCTACTTAAAGTGACTTGGCGGCTTACAAATTTTGAGGGAAAATTAACCGGTTTTACAAAAATATGAATTTTGGTCCTCCGGATTGCCTGGACCCTTGAAATTTCGGCAGCACCTCCTCCTACATGTTCGTCTTTTGCTGCAAACCAGCAAGCAATTATTAGTATAAGATGCCCAAAAACACTTTAAGAGTGTCTTTGGAACACCTCCTAAAAAACCCAAAAAATCTCTAAGTGAAAATCTAAGTAAAAATGCAATAAAATAACCAAGTAAGACAAGCAGTGAGGCTTGTTTACTTGGGATCTTTGCAAGCTTTATGAGCTGCAAAATACAAGCTCTAATTAACAGCCAGATATACTTTAAAATCAGAACTAACACTACTCAACAAAACTTTGAAAAATTTAACGATTTTTTGCAAGTTTTGAAAGAAGTAAAGATCTAATCAGTCAAAAATAAGAGCTCTAACAAACCACTAGACTAGATTCTTCTGAAAGTAGATCCTGATCTATTTTAAACGTTAACGATGGTATATAAATCAGAAAATACTTTTCTTATGTAACCAGTAACCAGAGCAAACTTTTTTTGAAATAGAAGGGAGAGAGAGATGGAGCAATTTTTTGTTGAATAAAACCGAAACTTTGGAGATCCTTTCCGGTGGTGAGCTGAGGGACTGTATCTGCATAAAAGATTAGATAAATAGAAGACACAAACAAGTTCTCCAACCTATCCGCCTGAGACAACCTGTAAAAACACCACAACTTGCAACAAAAAGATCAAATGTAGATAAAACACATAGTAGAAATTTGAAGAAAATATTCATAAACAAATGATATATTTAAATCTGATCTCTACTAAAGCGTAAAATGAAAGACTAAGCAATAAACAAATTACTCAAACTTTCCTCATAAACCAATACTGATCTTTCCCTAAGCTATACTTGATCTTAAAGAAACAAAATGCATCAATACAAGTTACCTCATTTGAAACAAGACATTCATCCACTCACAAAGCCCAACACCATAAGTGACCTCCAAAGCCTTTTATTAATCAAGAAAAACCAAAAGTATTACAATGATAAGTTCCTTGCTATCCAACTCCAACTCTCTAGTGAACAATGGAGAGAGCACTTCAATATATAAAATGAGCATGAGAGGAGAGGCGCCCAAGTGAAGGAGATAATGGGGGAAATCGTGGCACAAATGATGGAGTACAATGGGCTTCCACTCCTTACTCCTAGCTGCCCAAAAACGCAACAGCAATCAGCTATAATCCAGCCCATATGACAGCCCATGTATTGGGCTGCCATTTCCCCAAAACGTGGGCTTCCTTCCACCACTAAATGCGCCCAAAAGGAGGAAATGCGCCCAGCTATAGAGAGGGAAGTTAATCCCACATTTTAGGCTGCCCATAGGTCTGAAAAATCAGCCTAACATGCTCCTAAAACATTGCTGATCCAAAACTGACATCAAACTCCTCCAAAATTGGAAATATTTATTAAGTCATTTTTTCACTTTTTCAATTTTTTATGACTTTTTGGGGTTTTTTTACTTTTTGGGATTTTTGTGGAAAAATAATCACCCAAACATTAGAAAGAGTGGGTTTAGGGGTTTAGGGGGTGCTCTGAGTTAGAAAACGAGCACCCCTAAGGCAAAAAATACCTCCAGATGCCACTTCCAGGTCATTTACAAAATTTTTAATTGAACCATTAAAAAAATGGCCCAATTTACGGAAAAATTAAACCTTGCCGAAAATTAAAAAACAACCTAGGGGGACTTAGGACATGTCCATATGACTCAAAATTAGCGCCTAGCATGTTCATATACATTGACCCATAGACTTTAACAACCCCCTAAGGCCCGTCAGCCTCCCCAGGCATTCCAGCTTTGGAGGAGCAGGAGAAAAACCAATTAATTATGTTATGCACTAATGCAAGACATAATAGATAGGTGAAAAAACTCCTTGGAATACCTGACTTAGCCAAAAAGTCCTAGGGAACCAAGTCTTTTACAAAACACCATGCTAGTACGTTTTGTTACAAACCCCGCAGGGCCATGGACATGTGGAAAAAAAAAAGTTAAAAACGGGGGCCTTTAAAAGGCCAGCTGGATATCAAATCATCGAAAAAAGAACATTGAAATGTTCAACTTTGCCCGCTCGCTTGATAGTCCATCTAAGTACAACTTAGCTGGCAACAATGTCTACATGAGGTTATTTGTTCTTCACTTGGAAGGAAAGGCCTATGGTTGGTTTGCAAGCCTATACAAAGGAAAAATATCCTCTTTTGCGGAATTAATAGAAACATTTTGTAGCTACTAGTGTCCAGAAAGACATAACATGGATGCGCCATGTCGAACACACAAAGAGCTTATTCAAGAAAGAGGAGCAGGCCGATCATGTTGAATATGTTTGCAATGATGATCAAGTCTCAAAAGGCCTGCTTGAAGAAACTATTGTTCAAGATCTTGTCGATAACATTCTGGGCCTTATGTCTGAAAGTGAAGGTACTCGTGATAACGAAGATGATGAGGCACTAAGAAAGAAAGATCAAGAAGCCCTAGTTGAAGAAATTGAAGAACACAAGGAAACAGTGAATTCTCCTTACCCTTAGGTCACAATTTCTTATGATATATCAGGCCTCTTGGAGGAAAATAACAGAATCCTTGAAGATGACAACTATTGGAAGTTCATGCGTCCACTGATATACAATTCTTCAAGACCAAGCAGTGTTGTTTATGAGCCTTTCCTACCATTCACAGAAGAACAAGAAATCATTATGGATTAGTCCGAGCCAGATTTTCACACATATTTGAAGCAATATGGAGAAGTCTTAATCCCCTAGAGGAAGGATATCAAAGACATAATCAATGAAAGCCTGGTTGACGAAGATATGATTATTCCTTCTCCTCGTAGTATCAATGGTGAAGATTGGATCAATCCTTTTGCGACTAGGGTTGATGATGAAGTACCTCAAGATGTGAGTCCTCTTGTTATTACAGACGATCACTATATGCAGCTACTCCATATTGGATTTGAAGATCTTGGAAGCTACATCTCTGATGAGATTTCTTTACACTCATTTCAGTCGTGCCTATCCGACATCAAGGACAGTGTAGCAAGTCATACAAAGAGTTCCTTTACAGTCATTCAACCGATGGTGGGCTCAGATTGTCATTCCCAGTAGAATCTCTTGGGAGTATTACAGAAGTTGATCAGCCCTTTCTATCTGCTACAAGTAAGTTTTCGGTGATGCATTTCAACAAACCGAGATAGGTATGTGGATTGGTATAGTATTTACTTCCCCTTTCCATGATATTGTCCGCCGAGATGCACACCAGCAGCAGAAATCTTTCGAAAGTTGTTCCCTTACTACAAGTGGGGAAGGTGTGGCCTTGGGGCAAGCAATGAGCCAGGTACTGCCACCTAAATCCTAGCTCCTTCGTTTAGGCAAACTCCTAACGAAGCCAAGGGGGGTTGTCCCTAACAAAGAGTTTTCTATGGCTCTTGTGTTTTAAATGTTTTTATGATGATGGTGATGTGGATGGGTGTTGTTTAGGAGTTTTATGATGATCACAAAATTACAATATCACTTAAGTATTCAAAAATAACAATTGCAAGATGTTTTGAAGTACACAACCACTTGAAGAATTAAATACAAGACACTCACAACAATATAGATGCTCCAGATAGATAATAAGCAAATGAAATTTGATGACAAGGACCAGTGCCTTATGGAGTCAAAAAATAGTCTTGAGTGCTTAGGTCGCTTGATACAAGAGTTCAAAAAGTGGTAGCGTTTGTGAGATCGTTTTGCAATTGTTCTTGGTTTATTTTATTGTAAATTTTAATGATGATCTTGTTTTAGGTGTCTCGGAAAGCTAACCGGAAGAAGTACTCTAGGTGGCCCTGTTCAAAAACCTGCCGGACCGGCCTGGCTCAAAAGCTAGGTGTTCAGAGAATTTAACCAGCAAGTGTCCAGGTTGGGCTGCCCGGTGCCCTCACTAGGAGTTCCCCACTTTTGAGTACCTATCGAAACAACGCCGGTTCATTGGTTATAGGTAAAAGATTATTATGTTTGAATCTTGCAAGATTAATCAGTCCAATACCGTTTCTGAGTACTCCAACCCCTTTCAAGGTTGGTCAGAGCATACTCCGACAAGGAGAAACGAACAAATTCAAGTTTTATTGTGGAGAAAATGAGTTGCGAATTTTAGTTAGAGCACACAAGAAAAATGCTCTCCGATAGAGAGTGCTCTTGATCTTGCCTTAAGGCTTGATTCAAGAGTCTTATCTACACTATATGCAATGCAATGCAACAATAAAAATGCTCTCCGACAGAGAGTGCTCTTGATTCGTCTTGCAACAGGTTCAAGAGTCTTATCTACACTATATGGAATGCAAACAAGATAATTAAAGTGCAAATAACTTGAAATAAAACTTGATGACAAATAGTGTGCTAAATAAAAGAATGAATTAAGCTAAACAATTTATTTCTACTTGCAAAATTGAACTAATCTAAGCAATTATTGTTCTAGTGCAAAAATGAAACTAAACTATTAGCAAATGTAAACTAATCTAAAGAACAAGACCAATCACACAAGAAAACTACAAACTTCCCAAAATGGGGGAAGTTGGGTGTGGGGGATTAAAAACCCCACTTATGAATTTTATTAATCAAGTACAATGCTTTTTTATTTTGGATTTTCAACCACTTGAAAAGAACTTGGAAAAGATGAAATGGAAGAAGCCTTAATGGCCTTTACAAAAAGGAGAGTGGTTAAAAATTGTCATCTTGGTTCCAATCTCAATGTGTTTTGGATTTTCCCTTGGTTCAAATCTTCTTGTTTTGGATTTGCAATCCTCTTCTTCTTCACTCCTTCTTCAAAGTGGATCTTCTCCTTGATCTTTTTTTTTTTCTTCAATACCTACACATAAAAGCACTCAACTCATGCACCCATTAGACATTAGCAAAACGAAAGTAAATGAAACTACTTTAAATCTAAACTTGCAAAACTGAAATCTAAGATGCAAATAGCATGAAACTAAACTCAAATACTATCAAAAGACTAGCTCTAACCAGCAAAATGAAAGTACTCTAAAACATGATGAAAAATTTTACTTTTTTAAAGTGTTTTAGGTTTTGAAGTGGTTTTGTAGAGTGATAGAAACGAGCGAATGGAGGGAGGGATGACAGAGTTTGAAGGGGCAGCGAATGCAAGAAACAGGGACTGAGTTTTGGGCAGTGAAAAGAGAGATGGAGAGGAGATGAAGGACTGAGTTTTGGGCAGCAAAAGGAAGGGAGCAAACTGAGTTTTGGACAGCAAAAGGAGGGGAGCAAACTGAGATGAAGGGCAGCGAATGCTAGGAGGAAGGAAGATGGAAACAAAATGCAAACGGAAGACCTAGAAATGGAGATGATAAATGCGAATGCAAGGAGAAGGAGGTGATCAAAGGCCTCTCACTAGTAACCAATAACAGGTTTCAAATAACTTTGAAGATGAATCTTTAAACCAATTTCTCATGCACAATTTTGAAGCTCGAAATTGATCTTGGGAGGCCCTGAAATGCACAAAATATTAGGAGAAAAGTCTTGTGAAGAGATGAATGAAGCAACCGAGTTCAAGCTTCTACTTCACACCTGAGAGATCTGCACAAGAAAACCACTTACAAATATACTTTGATCAAGTTGGATATGAAAGATTGAATGGGATTAGAAGAGTATTAGTATTACCGACTACAACTTACTACTTCTAGATCACATAAAACCCAGCATAAATGAGCAAATTGAACTACAAATGCCCACCCTATGGACTTAAGAAAGACTTCTAAGCTAAAACATGATCACAGTAATAAAATATAAGCAATATAAGGAACAAGATCACCTTGATAACAATGAAGCACTTCTCATGAACAGTTTGAGCACACCATATGGACCTCCAAAGTCACTTTTATTCCAGATAGCAAAGGCTAAACACTATTACAAAATTGGCAGAGTAAGCTTGCCCAAAAATATCCATTCTAAGAGAGCCAAAGGCTCTCTATTTATATAAAAAACTAAGACACAAGGACTAAATTCGAAATGGCCACATGGAGAGACAAACTCCAATCAAGTGAAGTCGAATATCAATCAAGATCTGGCTTGGAGTATTGATTGCATAGTTAACTCGAGCTTGATTGTTGGTAATTGGATGAGGTGGCTGCCACCTCAGAAAGGGCGCCCCTCTCCATTGTAAACCACGCCTCCCTCCTTGAAGTAATCGCCCATCTCGAATGGAGTATTCGCTTATGGAGGAGCCCACGTGAGGAAATGAGTCCGTACACCACGATTTAATCCAAAAATTGATCTTTGGCATTGTAACATATGACTTTATCACTAATAAGTATTCAACCTCCACTTTGATTTAATACTCCACCATACATGCGATTTGGAGCCTTCAAAATAACCCATGCGAAAATATGCCCACGTGAACCATGCTCACGTCATTCCCTTCATTCAAATGGCACATCCTTGATTTATGGCATGCTTTATTATTTGGATGTAGTCGTACACCTCTCACTAACCATATTCGACCTTTAAACAATCAATTTTTAATGTTTTTTGACTTATTTGATTTTTGGACTCTAGCAATTTGTCATCTTCTGGCAATTAAAGTGCAGTTTGAAGCATCTTTAGCGAAAACTAGCTCAAAGGCGGTGTAACTGCCCGGAATCTGAGAAAAGAGGATGCTAGGGTAAAGAGGATGCTCTGAGCGTCAAAACGAGCCTCCCCACACCAAATTCCACCTCCGGATGAGGTTTTTATCACACTTAGAAAAATTCCATTTAAACCATTAAAAAATGGTCTAAATTACGGAAAAAATTATTTTTCTCGGAATCAAACAAAACTCCTAGGGGACCTACTGCATGTTCATATGACTCAATCGAGATGGCTAACACGTAAAAAATCCTAGACACAAGACTCTAATAACCACCTTAGGTTTTGACCACTATGGAAAATACTCCAGCTTTGGAGGTTTGAGTGAAAAACTCAGGGGTTATACGCCACTAATGAGTAGTGCATAATTCCTAAGGAAAAAACATTCTAGAGTATCCTCCAAATGGCTAAACCTAAGGATAGCCGAGTCTTTTATAAAAGGACCCCATTTAGACTAACTTTTTACAAATTCCCCATGGGGGTATGAACATGCAGTTATTACAAATGGGGCAAAATTGCCCTAAAAATGACTTCTGAACACTGATGATGAACGTGAATCATGTTCAATAAACTGGCGGCTCACAAGAAATTCAGCTATTGTATAAAATAGCTAGTAACACATGATATTTGTAATTTATCTTCTCGCTTAAAACTTGAAGGAGTGAACTTTGTGGCTGACAATTTCAAATTTATAAGGATTATTGGGGATACTAACATGATTATTACAAAGATGAACGACATGTTTGCACGTCCAAGAAAAAGCTTGAAAGGTACAGGGACATGTTACAGTTGGCCTTCAAATATTCTCTAGAAACTTTCCAAGGCTCATCCTTGCAAGTGGTCTCCCAAGTTCAGGATCAGATAGCCAATTCTATGAGAAAAAATTTCACAAAACAGTGATATGATGGGAACTGTTATCACACCATAGTAGCAAGGCTACTATCCTTGCTGAGCAGATATCTGCACATTTCAAAGCTTTGCTTTTACAGAGATCAGTTATGATGAGCTTGTATTTTGAGATCACTCATGATCAAAGCAGTATATTATATCAAAATTTTGTTAGACCTTGTGCCAAGGCTGAGCCTTGAGAGCTCAGATTTGATGACCGATGTGACCTTTTGTTCCATACAGTTTCAGTTCAGTGCCTAGTGATGTTATTGCAGCAGTGTTTCAGATGATTTTTGATGATTATTATTATGATGTGATATGACCTATGGACTTATGATTATTGACTATGGACTTTTATCTTGTTGTTTTAGTCATCTTCACAGCATTAGCTTGGTATATGATTCAGGATGTGGCAGTACTATTTAAAACTAAAATTGAATATCTTGGATGATGTTATAACTATAATGGATGTATTACTTGCACACTTAGGTTTTATGACAAAACTCATCGGTTTTATTACCCTCCTATGAGCATAGACATGGTCTTCCTTGACATTCTTGTCTGCTAGCTTAGGCACCACATTTATTTGACTCCATCCATCCATGACCTTTCCGATTTGGATTTCACCTTTGACTTGTCTTTCTTGACTTTTTGATACTGAGGACTTCCCATTATTACCTCTGTGTTGGACCGCATCCATGTTTGTTTAGTGTCTCGGCTCTGAGTTGGTGCCAGAACTTGCCTTTGGTGAGTTGGATTGTAGGCCTAAATCATTCTGGTCGGTTGTCTCTATGTTTGGCACTGGCAGAAGTCCCCCTAGTCACTTGAGATGTTGTTGGCTAAAACTGAAAGCTCATGTACTACCTATATTGGAAATGCACAATGAAAGCCTGTGAACTTAAAATTCTAGAATGTGTTTCTTAACACACATGAATAAAGGCTATAGCGATGAACTGCTAAAAATACTCCTCGAAGAGTATAGAAAAGGTCCAAAAAGCAATGGTTACTCAAATTTATATCTATTATTGCTAACCTTATATATGTATAAACATGCCTGGATGCAAGCTGCGACTAGTTGTGCTTCTTAGCACATTTGAAATCCGAAGGGTTATGTAGGCCAAAAAGGCCATGAAATTAAATGAATGGTCCTAATGAACTTGGATCAGCTTGATGTAGACATGATGCCTAAGTTGAATAAACACTCTCTAAACAACTTATCATTAAAGCTCTTGTGCAAGTAAAGTATAAATAACATTAAGTATCTATATGTATTAAACTGCCATGGAATGATGATGTACTTTAAGTTAAGCTGTGAGTGTGATTAGAGGAACATGTCTTAGTCCATTGATATAATTTTGTCCTTGGTTATATTTTGACCTAGTCAAACATAATTTGACTATGGTCATTCTTGGGATCCGTGATGATGTGGACCATGTATGCCTATGGATGATGATTGATGGTCCCACATACTCTTGTTGATGATACCATATGGTGGACATATGATTCAGATGATGGTTGATGCAGTTCAGCAAAATTATTATTATTTCCAGATCATCAGATTATGCACTATCTAGGTATGGTGGACCCTACAGTTGACTCCTCAGGTCAACCCATGGTGTATGAGTACACATTTCTAGTAGATTTGGGTCTTCTGGATCCATTAAGACACTTATCATTCAACTTCGGGGACTTTTGACAGAGATAGATGCAGTTATGCACCTGTTGACCAGATTTGGCATGTTTTCCCAGCCTGTCCAGCAGAGGCATGAGAGGCCAGTTTCACCTAGGGCGTTCTATGAGGAGGGGGTGGTCCAGCCACTTGTTTTTACCATTATACCCCCCTTCCAGACAACCTGGTGGGCTCAGTTTGACAGCGCAGACACTCTGCGTGTCAGTTTGGGCAGCTTCACGGTTATCAAGGAGGATTAAAAATGGAATAAAAGGGTCACTGAGGAAATCGATTTGGACAATTGAGGCAAGGTTTTAGCACTTGGTCTTCATAGAGGTCTTCAGGGTTAACCCCCCATCTTCCAATCAGTTGGCATCAGTCAATGGGGTCCACAGAGGCCACAGGAGGCCATTTACTAATGTCTCTATTAGTTTTGGAGACAGGATTTGATCATTTGTATTATTTTGGACACGTTATTTTATATTATTGTGCCATGGGAATGAGCTAGTAAGGATTGATGCCTCCGAGCCCCACCATGCGCTTCTTGAGTCATGTCCATGTCATATGAGGTGGGCCCATGTATTTTAGCCCCCTCCTGGTGATGACGTCACCCTCCATGAGTCTTCTTGAGGGATGACATCACCCTCTCTTTGAGTGATCCATGTGATATATTGTAGGCTCATCTTAGCCATTGATTATATTTGTTGATCTTTTGATCTCAACCACTCACTCGTTGTATTGTAAAGTGGTTTCATGGTTTAGGGTTTTGGTCTTTATTATCCTATATAAGGAGGAGACCCCCTATTGTAAAAGCACCTTTGGAGCTCTTGAATATTGGAATAGAATACTTCTTTGTGGAGCTACTTCTCTTGTAATGTGGATTCTTTTGCACTTTGAATATACAGTATCTCTTCTATGTATCATTGTGGATCTTGGAGCTACACGTTTTTTTCTTGCAGGGAGGCCGAATTGGTGAAGAGGAGGACAACTTGAAGAGGGTTATTGTTGGAGGGATCCACATATTCTCTCTTGGGTTGATCTTGGTGACAGGGAGTATCATTATTGTATCTTTGTGACATAGTTGAGGATTTCTATTACATCTCTTCATCATTTTCATAATTTTCTTACTTGGCTTGTTTCACTTGATCTTGTCTTGTAGGAGGAGACGATTTGGCATCTTTGGAGGAGGACGTTTTGGCTTGGAGCACTAAGATCTCACTCTTGAATATACACATAGGGGAATGCTATCAATTTTCAAAGTGGCCACAAGCAATTGAGGTAAGTTCTTCAAGGTATGTACCTAGATCCATCCATTCTTCTTCATTGGTCATCAAACCGTTAAAATCAAAACCCTCATTTTATATTTTCCTAGATCTACTTGGATCTAGCTTGGCTTTGGGGATAATAAAAAGAACCCACCTCTATAGCATCCACGGCAATTCGGATCTATAGTTTGGTGGCAATTGGCCTTCATTTGACACATTTTCCAAGGCAAATTAGCCTCCTTGAGGGAAGCTAGTGGGGCTAGTTCCAACACTTGGGTAGGTGAGATCCCACTTGATTTGCACTTGTCTATTTTGATAACCTACCCCTAGTGCTTCACCTCTTTGATTTTTGCCTTGTGGGACCCATTCCTCATTTTGAGGGTTGTGCCCCACTTGGGTCATTGGGTGATGCATTTTCAATCTTAGATCTATGGAGATCTAGATCACATTGGGGCATGCCACTTAAAACCCACTTTGATAATTGCCTTAACTACCCTGATCTACATTTTGGCATCATTTGGACTCCATTTGCCCCCTCATCTAAAGGCACTAGTCTCCCTTGGCAATTCGCACTCCTTGGGGTTAGTGTCATTTGCTAGATCCCATATGTGGGTGTTGACTATCTCATCCTAGATTCATAGATCTACATCAGTTCACACCCCTTAGTGCCATCTCACCCCTAACTTCACCTTGTGGATCCCACTTGGACCATTTCCATATTTTAAGGAAGTGGGCCCCACTTGTGTAGTTTCATGGTACTAGATCTATCCATTAAGTGGCCATATTCATTCATTGGTTGAAACACTTGTCACCTTTAAGTCTCTTCAACCATACTTAACTCTTGGGTCCACCTAATCTATTCAACTCATTGGTTTCCGTAACTCACCTTTTACATTTTTCCCTAGGAACCTTTGGGCTAGTCAATCTTCCTTGATTGACTAGGGTCTCCCCTTTAGTCTTGACTTGTCTTGATCTAAAGTGAAGAGTGCCTCGGTTATCGTGACTCCAAGTTGCATTGGGAATCGTGGCATCGCTTGGGTCACCTCTTTAGTTGTCTGTCTCCTCTACCATCCCGGATGGGATACCTTTAGGGACAACTACAAGTTGTGTGATAACAGGAACAATGTATACTTGAGCCCGATATAGCCATGTATAAATAAAGCATGTGAAAGGGACCATTCTCCGTGGTAGAAACTTCAAGGCTTCCAAGTTCCCACATTCATCCAGCATTCCTTTTCCACCCCGATAAGCATACTGGTATGTACACAGCTTATTATTGACGTGATTCTATCATGGATTATCCACAAACACAAAGGAAGAAAATCAGGTATAAATCAATTACTCAAGTGGCTACATTGGTGGTATGATTTCACTTGACCCTACTCTTCTTATTATAATTAGGGTAGGTAGGTTAGTTTCATTTCAGTTCAGAATTTGAGTATCTATGCATTGAATTTGTTGTTATCTCATTTTGAGTTAGTCATTTTCATTATGAACAAGGCAGGATAGAAGTGTCTACCTCTAATGCATTTGATGCCTTGGTTATTTGATATGTGTGCAGGTCTATAGGTACCCAGAAGATTCAAGAGGTTCTCATGCACTCCCGAGAAGAGCACATGTCCCTCAGTTGGAGCCAATGTTACGCACCAAAGCTACTACAAAGTTCCAGCAAGGTTGAGGCTAGAGCAAGGGGTCAAAAAAAATTTATTGTACAAGCCAAAGTGGGATTTATTGTATGGATATTTGGTTTGGGGGTTGTTTACCCCCTGGATTGGTCATGGCCTACCCCCTTGGTTCCAATCTCAGAAGTACTTGGCTTAGTGGCTTTGCTAACTTCCCCTTCAATCTGATGATATCTCCACCATGCAGGGCTTTAAGCCCATGGGTTGGTGCTCTGGGGCTTCTGGGGGTGGTCCACTAGGTCACATACCCATCCTGGTGATTTGACTTGCAGAGGTGATTACACTTTGTAAAGGATTGTTGTCTCCTGCTAGCACACCTTCTTGGACCCACTTGGACCTATTTTAGCTTCGAGAGACCCCTTCTCTAATGCCTCTAGCCCAATGCACCCTTCTTCCAGTTGTTGCACACTAGTCAAGCCTACAATGTCTTGGAGGGGAGGCGTTGAGGGATTTTCACCATTTTGGGGTTAGATAGGGAGCATGACGTCCCCCCTGGGGCTTCTGGGGGTGGTCCACTAGGTCACATACCCATCCTGGTGATTTGACTTACAGAGGTGATTACACTTTGTAAAGGATTGTTGTCTCCTGCTAGCACACCTTCTTGGACCCACTTGGACCTATTTTAGCTTCGAGAGACCCCTTCTCTAATGCCTCTAGCCCAGTGCACCCTTCTTCCAGTTGTTGCACACTAGTCAAGCCTACAATGTCTTGGAGGGGAGGCGTTGAGGGATTTTCACCATTTTGGGGTTAGATAGGGAGCATGACGTCCCCCCCTGGCTCACTACTTCATCAAATGAAACCATCTCGCAACTTATTTAGGCTTATTTTTATCACTTTTGTACTTTTTGGGGTAAAATTCCTTTGTTTTGTAGAATTTACCCTAAAAGTAAAATTATTTTATGTTTTAGATTTGTAGGCTAAAATTAAAATATTCAAGAGAGAAAGGTAAATAAACCTCCTCTCCACATTGTAAAATCATAAGACAAGGGTTCTAATATGAAATTATTTCTTTTTCTCCTACTCTTTGAGTCTTCTTGGTGACGCGCACTTCTCTTGGGATGATCTTCTTGGATTGATGGTGGATGGATGAATGATCTAGGGCTTCTTTCTTGCACATGTTATGGTTGATGCTAGACTTGTTGGAATAACACATACACAAGTGTGACCTAAAGGTGTCTTCTTTGCTCATCTCTTGTTGAATGTTGGTGAATAATGTTAATATGTGGATTGAATGGTAGTTATATGCTGCATTTTCTCTGAATTAGGGTTTTTTACCAATATTCTATCAACTTTGTATGAAGGAAATGTCTTGCATAAGGGCTTCCTATTGCTTTTGGGGCCTTGGACTTCTCCATTTTCCTTAGTTAGGCTCACCTACCAAACCCTAGAGGTTGCTAGGTGATGCCCTAGCTTGCAAGTGCTAGAAGAACATCTTAAGAGAAGGACGTTAACCATAGATCTCACAATGCCCTAGGGATTGAGACAAAAATCATATCCCCTTTCTTGTCATTTTTACTCTATTTTTCAGAATTTATTGTATTATATTTGTGGCTGCAATTCTACCCATAAAAGACCTAAAAATCTGAAAAAATCCAAAACCCTAAAAATTAGAAAATTCATAACTCCAAAAATAGCCATGAGTTTGTAATTATGCTCCTCCCTACAAATTTTCCCTAGTGATATTTAATTCATGCTTTGACTAATAATACTTGATAGTGGTCATTATATCTCTTCTCTTTTCTAATACAACTTGGAAATATGTTCTGAATATGCAAAGTTGTTGATATTTATTAATAGTGATCAAGGCAATTTGAATTAAATCCACTCATATGATTTCAGTGTCTCTTCTTTATACACTATTTGAATGGGTGAATGACTGTTAGGATATTCCTATACTCCATCCTAGTCCTACCAGCATTTTCATTATTTGCATTTTCAGTCTTGCATGCATTTCTGCATACAGCATGCATTCTGCATGCATGCATGCAATTGCATGCATCCCAGTCATCAGTCCCAGCACCTAGCCTCAGTTAGCCAGCCCCCGAGAGCTTCTCTCAGATCAGTTTTAGCCCTCCTAGAACTTAGTGCACCCTTCCTCCTTGATTTAAGGAAGCCACTCGTCCTCTCTCACCTACCACTCAGTTACACTTCAGTTAATTGAGTTATCTTCAGTTCTTTCCTTGATTTAAGGCTAGACTGACTCTCAACTGACTGTATCACTCCGATGGTCCTCCAGTGAGACTTGACTGCCCATTCTGACTCCAGTTAGCTCCTCATGCGCCCTCCACTGAGCCTCCTTCATTCAGTTAATGTCTCCATGTGCCAGTTACACTCAGTTAGACTCAGTTTGACTGATGGTTGACAGTTACTTGTGCATTGATGACTCCACCGATGATGAGATAGACTTCTAGTTGTGCTCCGATGACACTCCAGTGATCTTTTGATAACTCCATGAAGGCTAATTCGAATTGCCACCTTGGCATTCCATTGTACTACTTATTTGTCCATATTGTGATTAATAAATTAATGTGTGTGAAGTTATTTTGCTTCTATCCGAGTTCTACTGTATTATTATTCCGTTGCTCATTTTACTGCATTGACCACTCTTAATCTTATTCCTAAATTCTTTCATTGTGAGGTATACTTCATCTCTTAGATATGCTGTGAGGATTTTCATATAGTATCAGGGCATGTTGAGAGTATTTTTTATCTCCATTCCTGAGAGTTTTTTGCAGGTTATTATCAAGATTTCAAGTGCAGCAATTTCTGCATTTTTGCAGCAGTAGCAGTTGCAGATATTTTCTATTGTTTTTGCAGGTCTTCTACAGCTTCCATGTATTCAGAAGAAATCTATCCTCCTCCATTCAACTATGATCCTCTTTCTCCATTCAACTATGATGAATGGAAACCAAAGATGATAGCACATTTGAAGAGAAATGGTCTCTTTGATTATTGTTTTGAAAGAGAGTTAGAATCCTCTGAAGAAGAGATTGACTGGTTAAATAAAGGTGACAGAGCCATGGGAACCATGATGTTTGCTATGTCTCGATGCTTGGTACACCAATTCATTGATGATGTTGAATCTCCAAAAGAGCTATGGGCCCATCTGGATGAAAGATTTGGCAAGCAGAATGAAGGGATTGGTCCAAACCCTTTCGAGAGAAAGCAAAGTGATGCATTCGCCCTCCTTGATGATCTCATTGATCATGAATCAGTATCAAACATGTCTCATATTGAAGTTGTCCACAAAGAAGAAGAACTTGCAGATTCTACACTCATGCTCCAAATTCCTTCTATTTCGAATTCTGTGCCAGCTCACACTCTAGATATTGCAGAGGTTCCTAAATCCTCTCTTGCACCAGAGTCTGTTGGTTTGCATCATGATCTCATGAATGTTTCAGAGGTCAAATCAGCCATTGGAGGTAATGCATTCGCTCTCCTTAATCACTCACCTCTTATGTTCTACTATATGATCATTATTTCATGCTTTCATAAGGTTATTGAAGATAATGACCATTGCCATTCGCTTGGGATAATTTATCATGCACTTACTGGTTTTGATCTCACCTCTAATGGTTCAAAGGAGATCTCAAGAAACCATGTTTCAAGTCTTGGAGGTGATTTAAAATCCAAGCAATCACTACTTGGGATAATTTCTCATGCATATGATGGTTTTGATCTCACCCCTGCCTGTTCAAAGGAGATCTCAAGAAACCATTTATCAAGTCTTGGAGCTGATTTGGATTCCAAGCAATCACTGTTATTCGATGGTTCTTTTTGGCATAATCTCACCCATGATGGTTCGAAGGAGAACACAAAAGACTATCTGCACATTCATAGATTTGATCCTACCTCAGCTGATTCCGAATCACAGGTTCAAGGATCATCCTCATATTTTTGGATTTGTTCTCATCACATTCGATCTGAAGAGCAAGTACAAGCACATGCCTTTTGAGCATGATCCACTTCTTCCCAAGAAGAAGATACCTCTAGACATATGACCAAGCATCACACCTGCTTGAGTTTGGAGCATTTATTTTTGTGTGCCTTACAGTCTAATTTTGAGGGGGGGTATTTTTCCCATGAGGTTTTCCCCATTTCCTCGGTTTATTGACTATTATTATTCATTGTATTGGGTGACCTTTGGTCTTAGTTACCAGGGCCCAAGATGGATTAAGGAGGGGTGTTAGGATATTCCTATACTCCATCCTAGTCCTACCAGCATTTTCATTATTTGCATTCTTGCATGCAACATGCATGCAATTGCATGCATCCCAGTCATCAGTCCCAACACCTAGCCTCAGTTACCCAGCCCCCGGGAGCTTCTCTCGGATCAGTTTTAGCCCTCCTAGAGCTTAGTGTGCCCTTCCTCCTTGATTTAAGGAAGCCACCCGTCCTCTCTCACGTACCACTTAGTTGCACTTCAGTTAATTGAGTTATCATCAGTTCTTTCCTTGATTTAAGGCTAGACTGACTCTCAACTGACTATATCACTCCGATGGACTTGACTGCCCATTCTGACTCCAGTTAGCTCCTCATGCGCCCTCCACTGAGCCTCCTTCATTCAGTTAATGTCTCCATGTGCCAGTTACACCTACCACACTCAGTTAGACTCAGTTTGACTGATGGTTGACAGTTACTTGTGCATTGATGACTCCACCGATGATGAGATAGACTTCTAGTTGTGCTCCGATGACACTCCAGTGATCTTTTGATCACTCCACGAAGGCTAATTCGAATTGCCACCTTGGCATTCGAATCCTCATGCATTGTACTACTTATTTGTCCATATTGTGATTAATGAATTAGTGTGTGTGAAGTTATTTTGCTTCTATACGAGTTCTACTGTATTATTATTTTGTTGTTCATTTTACTGCATTGACCACTCTTAATCTTATTCCTAAATTCTTTCATTGTGAGGTATACATCATTTCTTAGATCTGCTTTGAGGATTTTCATAATGACTCCCAAAGAAGTTCGAGGAGATAGACCGAGGTGACATTGGGTTAGCCCTCCTCTCCTATGCTTATCTAATCGTGCCCTGCTAGCTCGATTGGTAACATTTTTTGGCATCGTTGCTAGTGAGCTTAAAAGATAATTAAGGTGGTTTATCCATGGTCCCACCTTGGCAAAGAACGACAATTGGTAAGTCTTGAGGTAAGTCTTTATTGATATCATCATATATATCTCTTTTGAAGACTAATCCTGTGGGTCTTATCATGCGACTCCAATCATTAAAGAAGGATTCTTGGGTGAATCCATTTGATCTTTCAAAAACACCCTCCATTGTTCAGGTACGTCCTTGTTTTGTACTTTGGTGAGTGTTGTTGATCTAAACTTAACAGGTCTCTCCAAGCAACTCCAATTGAAGAAAATAAAAAGTACCCTTAAGGGCTAGGCTGATTCAAGAAAGAAGATGATATGGCATCCTTTGATGAAGCGTGGATGTACCATCCTTGGTTTAATGCATTGGATTTCTCACGCATTCCGGGATATCCACATCAGTTGGATACTAATGATGATGCGCCTTTGCCGAAGTTTCATGAATATGAGGATACAGCATACATGCATGTCATAATGTTCGGGGGATTTCTCCTGAAATCCAATATAATGCACGAGGATGTTGAAATGAAGGTATTTGTGGCATCTCTTGATTTATCGAATAACCCAAACGTCAGAAATTGGTATGAAGGACTTCCTCCTAAAAAATTTCCTTCACTTGGACATTTGCTCGAGGCATTCATCAAAGAGTGGGATCCTAATATGGATGAAGATGTAAGGAAGGCCTGGATTGACCATGTACTAGGAAAGACCCAAGAAGACATCTGTAATCAAGATCGAGATGAAGAAATCGAAGAAAACTCATTTTCAGACTATAAAGACTCTAAGTTGAAAGACCGATTTGCTCCTCTCGATTTATCAAACATTCCAGGTATTCAGATGAGTTACCAGATACGTTCTGGAAAGATTTCAGTGATTATGATGATGATGTCGAGGATCGGGTTGACAAGTTTATGATATTGGCTCTAGAATACGGTATTAAGGAAGAAGATGTCTACATGAGGTTATTTGTCCTTCACTTGGAAGGAAAGGCCTATGGTTGGTTTGCAAGCCTAGACAAAAGAAAAATATCCTCTTTTGCGAAATTAATAGAAACATTTTGTAGCTACTGGTGTCTAGAAAGACGTAACAAATGGATGCACCATGTCAAACACGCAAAGAGCTTATTCAAGAGAGAGGAGAAGGTCGACCGTGTTGAAGATGTTTACGATGATGATCAAGTCTCAGAAGACCTGCTTGAAGAAACTATTGTTCAAGATCTTATCGATAACATTACAGGCCTTATGTCTGAAAGTGAAGGTACTCGTGATAACACAAGGAAGCCCTAGTTGAAGAAATTGAAGAACACAAGGAAGCAGTGAGTTATCCTTACCCTCAGGTCATGGTTTCTTATGATATATCAGGCCTCTTGGAGGAAAATAAAAGGATCCTTGAAGATGACGACTATTGGAAGTTCATGGGTCCACCAATATACGATTCTTCAAGACCAAGCAGTGTTGTTTCTGATCCTTTCCTGCCATTCACAGAAGAAAAAGAAATCAGTATGGATCAGTCTGAGCCAGATTTTCACACAGATTTGAAGCAATATGGAGAAGCCATAATCCTCTGGAGGAAGGATATCAAAGACATAATTAATGAAAGCCTGGACTAAAATATCCAACCTAAAGCACTTCCTGGAGTTGTAAGATGGCATCATCGTTAGCCCCCCATACACAAGCCAACACTGGAAGCACTCACTCAGGATCCCTCTGGGCCATCTCCAAGTTGGGTCTCACAGACTCCGAGTGGAGACCAATCACCATATTCCCCGACCAGATAGGATGTGCCAGATGTGGCACTTACAAGAGTCAAAGACAGAGGTGCAACTCATTTTCAGGGGCCCTTTCTGCTACGAGATCAAAGGATGCTACCATTGCCTCTATAGCGACTCGGGGGTCTCCCTCTCCACTTTCTTATGATATCGAGATCAGAGATGCCTGGCCCTCTTCATCAGGTAGATATTCAGCCACATATCCCAATTCTTGCAAGCCCCGTCACCATGGGACTACCGGGTGGATCACCTCATACTTTCATGTTGCTTCATCAGATCAAGGAAACAAGAGACAAGTAGAGTCCTAGAGTACTTCAAACCATAGAGTGGTGAGACCTCGTGCCTGCCCTCAGCCTCCCCCCTCGGGAGATCAATCGATACCTTTGAGACCAGTTTGGAGGTGTCAAACCAGACATCCAACTACACATCCTCATAGTGATGGACGAATCAACTCCAGACAAATCCAGAGTGGAGCAACTCCGGCTCGTTGAACTACCTCTCAACCCCAGCTGCCCCAGCTGAGCTGCCATATATCTATTCAGAGTTTCTTTCCTTCGGCCTCGGATGGTAGGAAAGCAAGGCTCCCTCGATCCTACATCCCCCATAGGATCATTCAGCAAGATCCCACTATGGTTCTTGAGGACTCTAACTACGAGCTTGTGCCCCGATCGCCCCCCTCGCCCTATGTCATCAGGGCCATGAGACCTTGACATCACTACTTTCATCTTCAAATCTCTATCTCTTTCTTTACTAGCACTGAGATGTTTCTAGTCTCAAACATTCTCACATTGTATCACCGCACCTATGACATTGCTGTATTTACATATTTTGGTGTTTTCTAGACCTAGTGATTTACTTTTCTTCCCTTTATTTTTTCTTTGAACATTTTCTAGGAGTTGTCTTCGCATTCCCACATTGTATTCACACTGGATGTATCTTTTAGTCCCATTGACCTACCTTTGTGGTCATTCGTTGGACATTAATATATTATCTTATCTTATCTAAATCAGCAAGAAGGCAATCTTAGTCCAATTAGCTTTGCTACCATGTAAATTTTTTAAGAATCGAGTAATTAATGCAACTTCTTAAATTTCAAATCAACCTTGAGGTTTCCCAAACCTGTTCCTTGTGAACTTCCAACGTTAGGGCTGATCTAGAATATTAAATTTCACTTCCATTCAACACAATTTCACCTGGTAGACAAGAGAATAAATACCATATAAGTGTGTTTCAATACCATGATGCTACAACCCTTAGGACACACTTTTCAAGGCATATAGCAGGTCTAGTTTCTCTTATTACAACAGAATATAACAACAACAAAAATCTTATCTTTTACCTTCAAGATTTGTGTTAAATCACTAAACCAATTCAACTATATGTTATGTCAAATCAATGTAAACAACAAGTGTTGGAATTTTCTCAATCAAGATGATAACATAAGCTGAAAATCAAATTTGCAAGTACACAATATTTGGTCTACTGGAAACTTCATATATATAAAAGATGAAGTACGAGTACATATCACAACTCTATTACAAAGCCAGTACAAATCAAGCTCTCTAAATCCTAGCCACCAACTCCTCCTAGCTAAGAATCACTCCCAACCAAAGTTGATCATTCCACCAAAAATCCTCAACATGCTAACATCAACAATGGCAGTCCTTGGCACATACAACAAGCTTGTATCACACAGGTGCTCCCCACTAGCACTTTCATCTTCCTTAGGGTTTACAAATCCTAACCATCTTGCATCACACAAGTACATGGCAAGGAAACTCTAGCGCTAGTATCCAAATCTACATGCCCATCCTAGGTTTGAATCCTCAAACCCTACAACTTCAACTCTAGCATCAACACAAGCACCAAGACCTCCATGGAACATCAAGGATAAAATAACCAAGTCTTCTTCCAAGCTAAGCATCACACCAAGCTCGAGAGTTGTCAAGTTAGTCTCTCCATGATCTTTTCCTAGCCTCACAACCCACAAGAACAAGGCTCCAAAATCATGCAAGGCATTAGCTCCACCCTTTGTGTCTTCTACTAGGGTAGAAACTCTAGCGCTACAACAAGAATCGTAATAACCATCATCATTTTCAATGCCATGTCCTTCTCTAAGGTTTACATGCATCGCACAACCCTAGCATCACAAGAGCAATCTCTCCATGAACATTCTAAATGTTACTCTCTTTCCTTGTCTTCTCCAAGGGTATCATCATGAACCCTAGAGTCTTGCTCCCTACATGCATCTTTGTCTCCTAGGATTTCCTCATGAACTCTAACATCTTGTTCCCTACAAGAAGTTTATCTCCTAAGGTTTCATCAGAACCCTAACATCTTGCCGCATACAAGACGTCTCTCTCTCTTAGGGTTTCCTCATGAACGCTAATATCTCCAAGACAAGTAAAAGGATAACGATCACAAGAATCTCTCCCCCCTTATATCTACAATAAGTGAGGGAGGCTATCATAAAACAAGGACACAAGTCCATACAAGTAATCGTAAAGGCAACCTCACATGGAGCGCTCTACAATACAAGGATATACATGCATCAAACTAGATTTTATCCAACCCCGAAGTGAAATACTCTTTAAGCATGATCCTCCTTGGGCTCCACGCCCCTTCTCCAAGAGGATGCACTCTCCAAGAAGTTGTTAGTCCAACCCTCCCTCTTCCATGACGATCTACTATCCAGTGTCCTCGTGCAAGGCACTCCTCTAACCATGTGCCACATGTCCTCTCATTTTTCCCATTGTTACTCTCATGTGTGCCAGTGTGGCTACTGAGCTCCAATGCTCCTCCTCAACATGTGTCCAAGTCCATCACCAACCTCCATGAAGTATGATCCTCAACCCAAGCATCCTCAAGTCAAGTGTCCAACCTGCAAGGTGTATATCACATGGTCCCAAGCTCCTAGGGCTAAGCACCCTCCTCTAAGTGCCTAGAACTTCAGCTGCTCCTCCTAGGTAGGTACCTCCTCTAATCGAGCAACCGACTCCCCCCTTGTGTGCCACCAATGGGTTCGCCATCATGTTGGTCAAGGTAACAACCTCCTAGATAAAGGCACCATGCTAGCATTTTAACCAAAGTATCCACGAAAATTGAGCAATCCATATGTCCATGAAGACCAAGAGGTTAGGAGACATAACACTCTCCTCACAAAGTGAAAAACATTCTTGGAGTAACCCTAAAAGCTAACATTTTGCAAATCATCAAAAATCTCTTTTTGACTTGTTAAATAGTTTTTAACCTTTAAGCCTTTTGTTTCATATAATAATTGTCCAATAAAAACATTTACCTCGTTATCTTCACATTTTCCTAATCTCTCTATTAAATTGTCACAAGGGAATCATAGTTTGGGGGGAGATACTTTAGCATAACATATACATATTTCAACTATTTATGAAGAGGCATAATTTATACAACCTTATAGAAAGAGATGCATTGAATTTATCTTTTACAAATTTTATTTTTACATTCTCGTAATGATACTTCTCTATCTGATATTTCTTATCTATTTGATTTTTTTACTTAACTTTAAACACTTTTGTTTCATAATAATAATTGCCCCATAAAAACACTTGAGATGAAAAGATATACCTCATTATCTTCATATTTTCCTAGTTTCTCTATTAATTCTCACGAGGATGTCATAGTTTGAGATGTATCGGTAACGGTAGATTAACTTTAACGAAACTTATACCACTATTTATAAAGAGAGAAATTAGTAGATGAACTTTAACATGACTTTAACGTTAAATTTTGTCTTTTTACAAATTTTATTTTCGTGTTCTCGTGATCTTTCTCTATCTAATATTTCCTATTCTTTGTCATGTTCTTTTCTTCGAACAGGATACATAACAACATCTCTGGACTCCTACAGTATATTTTTACCAACCGTCTTATATTTTTTTTATATATGTGCCTATAAAAAGCTGTAACTGCACCATGAGCAGCTACGGGTGGGATATATTTGCGTAAATCTAAAAGAGCTCGCCAAGATAACAGGAGACTTCACATCTTTTGTGGACTCCAACCGTATAATTTTTTAAGAAGTATGTGGTGGAGATATTTCCGTAAATTATCATTAATTAAACAAAAGAAGAAGTATCACTAATTAGATCAAATGAAACAAAGAAAGAGCCAGACATTTATAACATAGATTGACGTTAACCCTGATTTATTAAGCACAGAAGAGTTTGCACCAGAATTTTGGGATCTTATTCTTAATACATCCGGGTTCAACGCGGATGTATGCTTCTGGATATACCTCCGCAAGAATCTCAGCCGACGTCACACCAGTTTCTTCGCGCAATTCTCTGATGGCTGCAGCTCTCGGATCCTCCCGTTCTTCCACACCGCCCTGCCACCGCAACTCAAACCCTCAACATCTCATATCATCCCAACGAACGAAGGCCGCATAATCCTCAAAACAATAAGTTCGAAACAAAATTTATGTTTCACAGAAAACTCTCCTGAGAAGGAAAATAACAAGTGAGGTTGCAATGATAATACCTGAGGCATCTGCCATGGCCTGTCCAATCTCGATGCCACAAATACCTACAAATCCCATAAAGCCTATAAATAAACGCAGAATCTTCCAAGGTTGGAATACACAAGAATAATTGAAAGTCGAGAATAGTGGATACCTGGTTATTAAAATTGAGAAGGCAAACCCCTGCATTGGGCCTGTACCCAGGCGGAGGGCAGTCCATGGACGGAGCAGTGACCTTAACACTGTGCCCTTCGGGATAAGGTTCGTCCTTTGATTTCTTCCCACCAAAAACGCTACTTAAACCTCCAAATTTTCTCAGATTCTTCTGCGCATTATTTTTGTGTTTTACCTATTGTGCAGCAGAATTTAAATTGAGGTGAGAGTTGACGAAGTGGAGGACAAAGTACTTTTCCCTGGTTGATCAGGGTAATTTACCCTTTTTTTAGCATCCGTATTGGTTTTCAGCAGATATCTGTTGAATATCTGTAATTTGTTTCTCGCAGCTTTTGTATCGGTTCTGGTTCAAACAGTTTTGTAAAGTTCAACTTGGGGTGTGCTAAGTTTCCTTTTCTCCCTCAAGAAAGTCGGGAGTCGGGACTGCTGCATTAGTTATACACTTACTGCTGCATTACTCATATACTTGGAAATGATAATCCTTATAATACCCTGTGTACTTTGATTTCAAAGGTTAACGTCTGCAAGGCTAAAAATAGCCTATGGGACAGACCACTTCACATGTTTTCTACAACTCAATCTTTTGCCTATTCAATTTGATGATGAGCGCCCCCAATTTTCCACAGTCGTCTCGTTGAATAAATTATCCCAAGATTTATCTGCCAAGACACTTGCATACCTGTCCCTACTGTCCTTAAAGGCTTCACACTCTAAAATGAAATGTTTTTATGTCTCCACTTTACCAGAGGCGCAGAAAATACACACTCTTTCTTCCCAAGCTTCTTTTGACCTTTTCCAACGCTCGGTCTCGCAACAGAGTTGATGGGAATTAGTTCTTAATTGAGCAATTAGTATTTTGGCTTTCCAAGGTATATTGGCCCCTATGTACGCCTTTTGCTGCTGATTGTAGGTAGGGTTAAACTCTTCAATATAGTACTTTTTATTTCTCCCTAACTCTTTATCCCAAGTTCACTTGTGGAACTTATTGATAACAAAAGCCTTTATCTCTTTACTATTCGTGGGGCACATGTTCAAGCACATATCCCATTTACGAAGCCATTTAATATTTTGCCACATCCAAGTCTTCTTTCTTTTGCACATTATGTCTTTGAAGACGGCCTTGGGCTATCTACCTTCTTCCATTTGCTCAACTCTTTTTAGATATCTTATTAGCCGCACCATAGCAATTGCTTCAATAGAAGCAACCCCCATTTCACTCAGCATGATCTCGTATGGCACTGAACTCTTAATCTTGAACTTGCTTGTAATCATGTGTTTTTGAATCTTCTCTATTTGCCTCCACTGTAAGTCCGAGGTATTGTTGGCCCATACTTCACAACCATAGAGAACAACCGGGATCACTAAAAGCCCAAAAAGGGTTTGCATAGTTTTCCAATCCCATGGCTCTGCCTCTCTGCATCTATTTTGGAGAGCATAAAATGCTTTCCAACCTCCCATAGTTCTTTTTTTCCTGCAATTTTCCCAACACAGATTTTTATTGAAGTCGATTTCAAGGTACTTGTAATCTGTCACTTCTTCAAGAGTGTTGTTTTCGAAATAGAACTTATTTTGTTTATGTTTCCTTTTGCTAGAGAAAACTACCACTTTCGTCTTGCTAGTATTTACTTGCATCCCCACTGATCTACAAAAGTGCTCAAGGGAAATCAAGTGCTCTTGCAATCCAAGAGCAGACTTAGCAATCAAAATAAGGTCATCTGCATACAAAAGAAGCCTTTTCACGAACTCACCCTCGAGGGCGCCATCCCCATCCTCTAAGTTTAACCACTCTTCAAGTTTGTCAATATACAAGCCAAAAAGGGTAGGAGATAATGGGCACCCTTGCTTGACTTCGATATCACTTCTGAATCTTTCAAAGATACCAACTGATGTTCTGATTTTGACTTTGACCTCCTCATATAGCATATGGACAACTGCTCTAAGATGTATAGGAACCCCAAGTTCCTCCATTCTGTGCCAAAGCTTATCTCTAGGAATTGTGTCAAAAGCTTTTTTGAAATCGACAAAGCAAAAAAAGGCTTCCTCTTTATTCTCCCACACTTTTTCAATGATGTGCCTTAAAGTTATACCGTGATCCACCATGGAATGTTTAGGTCTAAAACCTGCTTGTCCTTTAGCACGCTTGCCCATTTCTTCCGCCCACTTGCTAATTCTATTTTCTAGCATACTTCCAAATAGTTTTGCAAACAAGGGGTTTATCATTATGGTCCCATAGTTGGAGGGATCGTTGACATCTCCGCTCTTGAAAAGAGATATTGCGAGGCTAGTTGTCAAATAGCAAGTATAGCATTCTTCCTGTGTGAAAAAGAAGTGGAGCACAAAGTGGCGGTACCCAAACTATGGAAAAGAATAGCATCGGTCGGCACCAAGAAGACACCATAACAGTCGCATTAGAACCACAATATGCATTGAACTTTATAATTTATTCGAGTCAGTCAAACGTGGTGTTTGAAGATGCAGATTGATGATTGCATTTAATATTCTTGTTGTCTTAACAATGATTACTCTCCATTAATGTTAGGGAACTAGGGGGGCCCAAAAAGTGCTCCCCTTGTCGACTTTTGGAGCTCAATCGTCTAGAAGTTGTGTTGCTTCAAGAAATTATGCTCATTGGAGAGAAAGCAAGAAACATTATGCATGATATTTTAGTTGGATGGCAGATGTGTGTTGTAGATTCTCAAGGTCTTTCTGGTGAATTGTTGTGTGCATGGAACCCTCAGTCTTCGCAGTTGGTACCTTATTTGACATGTGTGGGAATCCCACTGGAAGGAAGGATTAGTCAGTGTGACAATTTTTTACGGATTTTAAACTGCTACGGGCCTTACCATAACTAAGTTTCTTTTTGGGATGAAGTTATTAATACAGGGGTTCTCAATGTTCCCAATCTTATCCTAGTTGGCGATTTAAATTCACCACCTCGAAGGCACAGGTATGGGGCGACCAAGCTAGGCTTGACCCTTTTGCAGACTTCTTCATGGATATTATCCAGGAAGCAAACCTGGTGGATGTTGTTACCAGCCCCTTAACGCCAACTTGGTCTAATAGCAGAAGTGGCGAGTTTGGGATTGCTAAAAGGATCGATCGCTTCCTTATCTCCGCAAACCTAGCAGATTCAATAGAACGGTTTAGAGCTTGGTCATGTCCCGACTCCATCTCCAATCATAAGTCCATTACGCTGCAACTAGACTTAGGGATTGGGAAACCCCTATATCCGTTTAAGTTCAATCACTCTTGGTTGTTACAAGAGGAATTTGTTGATGTTGTAGCACACTACTGCAATGCTTCCACTCATGTTTGTCTTAGAAATAAATTGGAATAGTTTGCTCTTAAATTGAATGGTTTAAAATAAGTAATTATAGATTGGGAAAAGAAAAAGAAGAGGGATCTCAGGTCAGACTTAAAAAATGTTGAAGCAAATCTCCAACTCATCTACCTTTCCAAACCATCGGGTATATTTTCCGATGCGGAGTTGATGATTATCAAGGAATGGGAAGCCAAAAAACAAAGCATCCTTCTTCATGAACAAGAAACCTAGCGAATCAAGAGTAGGGTAAATTGGATTAACCTTGGTGATAAAAATACGGCTTTCTTTCATAGCTTCGGTGATTGCAGAAGGAATTATAATTCCATATGGGAGCTGAAAAATGCAGAGGGCGTGTTTTTAAAAATTCAAGTTGAGTTAGAAGAAGGTGCAAAGGACCATTTCCATAAGTTATTAAAGTCTGGTGGTGCCACAGTTCTACTTAGCTAGATGGAGTTGTTGCAAAGGTACCCTAGATATTTCAATCATGAGGACAATCATAAAATCATTGAACCGGTGACTTTACAGGAGATTGCGGATACCCTTAAATGCTTTGAGAAATCTAAGAGCCCTGGACCGAACGATTGGTTTGTCGAATTCTATATTGCTTTTTTTGACTTAATTGGTCATCAACTTCTTGAGGCGGTGGAAGAGTCCAGACTCTCGGGCAGAATCCTAGGTGCGGTAAACACAACCTTTATGGCGCTCATCCCAAAAAAGGCTCGCCCGGAAACCTTTGACAATTATCGTCCAATCTCCTTGTGTAGTATGGTTTATAAGCTAATCACAAAAATCATAGCAAATCGCTTGAAACTGGTCTTGTCTAAGTTCTTGTCAAACGAACAATTTGGGTTCTTGAGCAATCGCCAAATCTTTGATGCGATGGGCATCGCTCAAGAATGCATGCATTCTATTAAGACCAAGAAATTGAAAGCTACAATCCTCAAGGTCGGCCTCTCAAAAGCATATGACAAAGTTATTGGGGGTTCCTGAGATTACTGCTCTTGTAGATCGGTCTTTCCTTTGCAACCACCAGTTGGATCATGGGTTCTGTCACAACTGCTTCTTTTACAGTCTTGGTCAATGGGACGCTCTCGTGGGAAAGAAGTTTGAACAAGGTTGACCCCCATGCGAGGGGTGGGTTGCTGACCAGTCGGGCATGGAAATGGATAATAAGGGTTATATCCCGGCGGTGGGATAAATGTGGTTTGTGCTCCATAAGATGTGGACGTAGAAATGACTTATGCCATTTGCGGTGTAGGAACCGTTGTTGCTTGGTTGATGTTCGAATAAGTAGGACTATAGGGTCCATACTATAACTAACCAACTGGTGGGGTTGGTACCGGAGGAGGGGGTACCAAAATAGGTGGCATGGGTGGGTATTGAGAAGCCATATTAAAGGGCATTGATGTAGTAGGAGGAATCTTTCCTAAGAGGTAAATGGACCCAATAAGCTCATCCGTCGAATGTAATGAGCCTGCAGGTGTAGGATCCAACGACTAATGCCGAGGGGCATCTGGGAGGATGGTGTAAAGGTAGTCAGATTGTGCATATATCAGATCAAAATGTTGGGCTTTCATAATAGCCTCTTCCTCACTTTGTGGCATGGAGGTGGCGACATCTTTAGCAATGGCTAGTTGGAGTGATTTGATGAACCAATCCAATAAGAATGGTGGTTGTCTTTCGGCTTTACACAATGTTCGGCGTTTATGCCACTCATGTATATGATCCGCAATGTGGGTAGATGTAATTTGCCGAAAACTCCATGAGAATTTCGAGACCAAGGTCATGGCAAATCGGAAGCTGGAAATAAGTGAGAAATGCGGTGTCCAATGCTGCAAAGGTGGCATGGGCCGATCTCAGTAAATTCATGTACCATTTGGATACCATTCCGGTGAGGGTACGTTGAAAGAGGCGAAGTGTCACAAAATCTTCCACTGTGTTGTTAGAAGAACACCACATATGGAAGGACATGGCATGGTTGGCGGGATCATCCCCTTGCTTCCCTTCGAATTTAGGAATATCGAAGGGAATTTTATTTGGCATAGCTGGCCATGTTGGAACATGTGCAATAGGGTCATTGATTAGTTTGGCCAAATCGGGGAGATTCAAACTAGCCATGAAAGCTAGGGTAGGCATATTCAGTCCTACCATTGTATATCGTGTGTGGTTTCCACGAGGGGGAGACTGGGGTGGTGTTGAAAACAACGAGTGACCTCCTATGAGAGAGGATGGATCAAAGTGGTCCAAAGGGTCTCCAAGAGGAGAAGCCAAAGGGGAACCTCTTCCAATAGGAGGAGGGGTGAATGTGTTTAGATTCTCTCCAAGGGGATAAGATGACCCTCTTCCGACGGTGGAGGAGGTAGAAGGATTTACACTTTCTCCGAGAGGAGAAAATGAACCAAGCAAGGAGCGGCCTCGATCAGATGATCCTATCAATGTAGACTAGAAGCGGCCCTAGCTAGAGTATCTTCTGCATGAACCACAGGGAGATGGTGTAAAAACGCCCTTTGAGAGAGGGGAGAGGCATTGCCGTCTTCGAGACTGCCTCAAGGGGTTGTTTTGTTCCTCTATGATGAAAGCTTTGTGTCAAATGAGAGTGATGGTGGAATTAAACACAATTTGAACAAATACAAAAATGTGCCAACCACAACAGATGCAATGTGGTGCAATAAGTGAGTGATATGTGCAAAGTCGATTTTAGTGCAATAATTCCCACTTATAGGTTCTTTTTAATTACGAGTTATTAAATTTGTATTTAAAAAGAAAATAAATGTAAATTCCTTAAAAAGACCTAATGTCCTTCCTCTCAAATGTAACTGGGCCTCCCAAAAGTACAACTAATGGTGATAATGGGATTCACACACCAATTGACTAGTGAAGGTAACAAAGAGCTAGTTCTACCGGAAATGGGGACAATGTTCCAATCAACAAGACTTAACAACACCTCCCGATGGCAATAGCTAACTTCAGAAGTCAGTTGCACCCACAATTGCTCCTTGGCGATGCTTTAGGTTTGGCCACTAGGATACCTTGCATCAAGTGTGGATCAGTGGTTCGGCCTGCACGGTATAGTGCCATCTCCCCACAACAAGCTAAGTAACACATAAGGGAGAGCAGGGAAACTATACCTTGACTTTCACCTCCTTGGTCACGACGCACTTCTAATCCAGGTTTTCTTTGATCACTTGCTTATAGCAGGATTTTGAAAGTACCCTACAAGTCAACAATGCTATGTTTCAAAATATCTCTAATAAAACTAGATTGGTGGGCATTGATGGATACCTATCATAATTAATCCTACCTAACTAAAGTGTTGTTTTGTGACCTCCTGTGGAAGATTTTAGTTGGTTGGAAATGTTACAAAGCTTATTTCAAGGGTCTCGAATTTGTTGAAATATTGTAACTTCTAAGAATATTCTATTTCTACTTTATTATACGAAGATGTTTCATTCCTCCGTCGGACATTATTATATATCCGGAGATGTTTATTCGTTTGTTAGGATGTTATAACTAAGGTTATTAGACTTCCCTAGTGGGGTCGGCCCTGAGTTAAGTTATTAGGGGTTATTAGACTCTCCTAGGAGAAGTCGGCCCAGTTAGGGTTAAAAGTAAAGTGAAGTAAAGTATAAATAGAGGAGGTGTGTTCCTCATTTAACACACACTCACTCACTTGTGATTTGCACATAGGAGAGAGAGTGATTTGCGAAGGAGGAGAAGGAGCTCTTGTTTGGGGATTACATCTTTGTATTTGTTGGTCATCTATATTGAGGAAACTTTGCTGGGTTTTCTACCCCATGAGGGTTTCCCAGGATAAATTTGTGTTTATCATGTGATTGTGTTTCTTTCAGTGATCCTTATTATGTTGTTGTTGTGAATTTTATGCTAAACTTAACATGGTATCAGAGCTAGCCTGAATAGGACATCTTTCACAAGGTGAAAATCTCTCTCTCCTCCTCCAGTGAAAAATTAGGGTTTTTGCAAAAGTTGGAATTTTTGGAATCTGATTGCATGGCTGGATACTCCTCCTCAAAAGCGAAATTTTGAGCCCTAGATCAAAGTTTTTGAGTGGGTAGAACCTTGGGATAAGTCAAACCCTAGTTTGAATTTTGGGCCAGAAACTACAGAAAACCAGAAAACTAGAAAAATTGCGAACCAAAATTCTACTACGGGCCTGAATTTGCAAGTCAAATTTGGAGGGTGAAAAGTTGGAATCTCCAGAAAGAAAGTGTACCAATTAACTCGCCTCAGTCAAGCACATCTCTTGGTAAGGTCAGTTTTTCATTTTGAGAATTTTTAATTTTTGGTGACCTCCTGGATAAGATGGCCCCAAGCACTAAGCTTGAGGATAAGCTAGAAGGCATAGAGAATTTCCAGGGATGGAAATATAGGATTGGTCTCATTCTTGAAGAAAATGACCTTTTCCAATACATCAAAGATGAAGTTGCAGAACCTACGGAAGATGAAGCTAAAGAGAAGTACAAGAAGGACATGATTAGGGCAAAGAGAGTCATTGTTGATTCTATCAAAGACCACTTGATCCCTCAAGTGTCATCAAAGAAGACCCCAAAAGAAATGTATGATGACCTAGCCAGAATGTATTAAGGGAGGAACATCAATAGGAAGATGAACCTGAGAGCTCAATTGAAGAGCACCAAGATGAGTCAAGGAGAATCTATTCAAGATTACTTCACAAGGGTCTCCCAATTCAAGGAATAACTAGAAGGCGTTGGAGACACCCTTGATGAAGATGAACTAGTCATGACTACTCTCAATGGTCTCTCTAGACCTTGGGATTCATTCATCCAAACCATGTGTGCCAGAAAAGAAAGCATGAAGTTTGATATTGTATGGGAGGATTACATTCAAGAAGAGGCTAGAGTAGCCAATAGAGAAGCCCTACTCAAAGAAGATAATCAAGCATTAGCTACCCATATCAAGAGAATAAGAAGTCAACCCAACTTCAAGAAGGAAAGCCACAAGGAGTCTCAACCTCCACGGAGGTTTCTAGAAAAGAAAACCCAATCCAGAAAGAGATCACTCTTCATTCCAATGTTTCAATTGTCACAAAATAGGACACATTGCTAGAAATTGTCCTTTAAAGAAGAAGAAAAGTTTCCACCACAGAAGACATCTAACAGAAGATGATAGTGAAGAAGAAGAGGAGGAAAGACCTCATAGAAAAAGAGCTAAGGTAGAAGAAGAAGATGCAGAAGAACATGTCCTATTCTATGCACTCTCTGAGTCCATAACACCTGGAGAAGATACATGGCTTATTAATAGTGGTGCTTCCAAGCACATGACGGGACAAAAGAAAACTTTGTCAAGACTTGAAGAAATATCCTCTCCACAAAAAGTATCATTAGGAGATGACTATCAATATCCCATCAAGGGAATTGGTGAAGCAAGCTACAAGCTTGATTCTGGAACCCCCATGAAGATGAAGGAAGTTTTATATGTACTAGGATTGAAGAAGAACCTACTTTCTATCTAAGCATTAGATAAGAAAGGTTATAGGGTTGCATTCGTAGATGGACAAGTACTCATGTGGTCCAAAGGAAAATCAATTGAGGATACAATTATTATTAGTGAAGAAGAAGGAGAGCTATATAAACTCAAGGGACACTCAGAAGCAGCCCTTGTTCATGAAGCCACTAGCCCAAGTGAGCTATGGCATAGAAGGCTTGCTCACATCAACTACAAAGCACTACCCTATGTGAGCAAAGTAGTAACACGATTACCATGTTTGAAGGTTGATCATGAAGGCACTTGCAAAGGATGTGCAAAAGGGAAGAATATAAAGAATCCATTCCCAAAGAGTGAAACAAAGACTAAAGGCACTTTGGAATTGATCCATTGTGGTCCAATGCCTTCCACATCTTTGAATGGATATGAATACTACCTACATGTATTGATGACTATTCAAGAAAGACTTGGATATATTTCCTAAAAGGAAAGGATGAAGTCCTTGGAAAATTCAAGGAATTCAAAGCCTTGATAGAAAATCATTCAGAAAAGAGAATCAAGACACTTAGGACAGATAATGGTGGAGAATACACTTCAAAGGATTTTGAAGTCTTTTGTAAAGAAGTTGGAATCAAGAGGGAGCTAACCACTCCCTACAATCCTCAACGGAATGGTGTTGCGAAAAGAAATAATAGAACCATTATGGAAGCAATGAAGACAATGATACATGATCAAGAGATTCCTATGCATCTATGGGCTAAAGCAGCAAGGACGACAATCTATGTTCAAAATAGATTGTCTCATAGTGCCCTTGGATTCAAGACTCCAAAAGAAATGTACACAGGGAAGAAGCCCGAGGTAAGCCACCTCAAGATATTTGGGTGCCCTGTATATGTTCACATACCAAAAGAGAAGAGAACTAAGCTAGCCCCTTCCGGAAAGAAGGGAATATTTGTTGGGTATTGTGAAGCATCCAAAGCATTCATAATATACATCCCAGGATTCCATAACATGGAAATTAGTAGAGATGTAACATTTGATGAAGAAGCTGCTCTCAAAAGATCTAGAAAGAGCTAGTGTAAAGAAGTATATGAAGAAGATATACCTCCTAGAAATACAGAAGCTATTTCCTTTCCTGAAGAGGAAACACCAGAAAACCATGATATGATAGAACCTCAAGAGCCCCCACCTATGAACACATCACGGAAGATAAAGCCAGCATGGGAAAGATAAATTATACAAGAAACATAAATATATGGAGCTCCAGAAGGCTCCACTAGAACAAGCAAGAAACCAAAGTCATTTTCCAGCTATGTGGCTTTGATGTGTGATCTTGTAGATCAAGAACCTACCAGTTATGAAGAAGCAGTTCATAAGAAAGAATGGGTAGAGGCAATGACGGAGGAGTACCAATCAATAATGAAGAATGATGTTTGGGATGTATTTCCCAAACCAAAAGACAAGAGTGTGGTATCCTCCAAATGGATATACAAAATAAAGCATGCTGCGGATGGTAGCATTGAAAAATACAAGGCAAGGTTTGTGGCCAAAGGATTCTCTCAGAAAGAGGGAATTGACAATGAAGAAACATTTGCACCGGCTTCAAGGTACACTTCCATTAGAACCATCATGGCACTTGCATCCATGATGAAGTGGAGCTTACACCAGATGGATGTGAAGACAACCTTCCTGGATGGTGTAATTGAGGAAGAAGTGTACATAGAACAACCACAAGGATTTGAGGTTGATGATAGAAGAACTCACGTATGCAAGTTGAAGAAATCTCTGTACGAATTGAAACAAGCTCCTATAGCTTGGTATGGGAGAATTGATAGCTTATTGACAAGCTTGGGCTTTACCAAAAGTAAAGTTGATCCTAACCTTTACCTTAAGGTTATGAATGATGAACCTGTCATACTATTACTGTATGTGGATGATCTATTTCTGACAGGAAATGAGAAACAGATCATGGAAAGCAAGAAGAAGCTAGCTACAGAATTTGAGACGAAAGATCTTGGATTGATGCATTACTTCCTAGGTCTGGAAGTATGGCAAGGCCCAAAAGGAATCTTTCTCAACCAGGGAAAGTATGTTGTGGAAATCTTGAAAATATTTGATATGTTGGAATGTAAAGCCATGGCCACTCCCATGGATACCAACTTGAAGTTGTTAGCTGATGAATCATAAGAATTAGTGGATGTGACTCAGTACAGACAGATTATTGGGTCGTTGATGTATCTGATGAATACCAGGCCAGATATATGCTTTGTTGTGAACACCCTGAGTCAGTATCTAGTTGAGCCTAGACGTGTTCACCTGATAGCTGCAAAGCATGTGATGAGGTACCTAAAAGGTACGATAGACTTTGGCCTATATTATCTTGGAGATCATGACTTCAGATTGTATGGTTATACAGATGTAGATTGGGCTGGAAGTGTCTCAGACAGAAAGAGCACATCGGGTGGATGTTATTGTCTGGGATTTGCTATGATCTCGTGGTTTAGCAGGAAGTAGTCCAGTGTGGCTCTCAGCACAGCTGAAGCGGAATATATAGCAACTTGCTATGCTAGTTGTGAAGACATATGGCTTCGAAAGTTGTTATCGAGACTATTTTACTTAGAGATGGACTCCACTGTGATCCTGTGTGACAACCAGAGTTGTATCAAGATGACGGAGAATCCAATGTTCCATGATAAGTCAAAGCACATAGAGATCCGATATTTCTATATACGGGATATGGTGCAGAAAGGAGCTATAAAGCTCAAGTATGTGAGCACTGATGAACAAGTTGCTATTATATTGACCAAACCTCTATCTCGAGTAAAGTTCGAGTATTTCCGAGACAAGCTTGGTGTAGTTCAAAAGGACCCTCCTTGAAAGGGGGAGTGATATGGTCGATGATGATATTTGGATCGACGATGAGGTTGATGATGAGGATACTTGTATTGATGATGAGGATACTTGTATCGATGATGAGGATACATGTTCCGACGATGAGGTCGATGATGAGGATACCTATCTCGACAATGAGGTCGATGATACCCACGACGAGGTCAATGAGTGGTCCTTAGACTCTGTCTAAGTAGACGAGTGGATTGCATCATCCCTGGAATTTTGTCCTAAATGGATCTAGAGACCTGTGTCTTCTAGAAGTGGTCCTTAGACTTTGTTTAAGTGGACGAGTGGATTGTATCATACCTGGAATTTTGTCCTAAACGGATCTGGAGACCTGTGTCTTCGAGAAGTTGTCCTTAGACTTTGTCTAAGTAGACGAGTGGATTGCATCATCCCCGGACTTTTGTCCTAAAGGGATCCAGAGACCTGTGTCTTCGAGAAGTGGTCCTTAGACTTTGTCTAAGTAGATGAGTGGATTGCATCATCCCTGGACTTTTGTCCTAAATGGATTCGGAGACCTATGTCTTCGAGAAGTGGTCCTTAGACTTTGTCTAAGTTGACGAGTGGATTGCATCGTCCCTAAACATGATATGGTGTCTTAAATTGATAGGGATTGATCTTCCCGTAATTGGATCAGGATTGTATCATCCCTGGCTTTATGTCCTAAAGTGATTGGGATTGATCATCTCGTAAGTAGATCAAGATTGTATCATCCGTGGACTTATGTCCTAAAGTGAGAGGGATTGATCATCCAGTAATTGGATCATGTGTGTTGCAAATGATGATGTTGTTGATCGAGAGATCCAGATGATGTTCTTGATCAAGAGATCCAGATGAATATGTTGTTGATCAGGAGATCTAGTTGATGATACTGTTGATCAGGAGATCCAGATGATGATGTTGTTGATCGAGAGATCCAGATGATGCTGTTGATTGAGAGATCCAGATGATGATGTTGTTGATCGGGAGATCCAGATGATGATGTTGTTGATCGGGAGATCCGGATGATGATGCTGTTGATCAAGAGATCCAGATGATGTTGTTGATCGGGAGATCCAGATGATGATGTTGTTGTAGCTGATGGAGTGCTACAGAAGATGAAGACTCAATACTGAAGATGTTGATGTTCCAGTATTGAAGATATTGAAGATGCTCCGGTAGCTGTTTGAGTTACTGATGATGATTGAAGAAAGCTTCCAATGATTTATAGATGTATCATGTATCATGTATCATGTATCATGTTGTTGATGACTCCTTGCTCCTGCAAATTTTGTTAGAATATCCTTCTCATTAAGGGGGAGTGTTGAAATATTGTAACTTCTAAGAATATTATATTTGTACTTTATTATCCGGAGATGTTTCATTTCTCCGTCAAGACATTATTATATATCCAGAGATGTTTATTCATCTGTCGGGATGTTATAACTAGGGTTATTAGACTTCCCTAGTGGGGTCGACCCTGAGTTAAGTTATTAGGGGTTATTAGACTCTCCTAGGAGAATTTGGCCCAACTAGGGTTAAAAGTCAAGTCAAGTCAAGTATAAATAGAGGAGGTGTGTTCCTCATTTAACACACACTCACTCACTTGTGATTTGTGCATAGGAGAGAGAGAGATCTGCAGAGGAGGAGAAGGAGCTCTTGTTTGGGGATTACATCTTTGTATTTGTTGGTCATCTATATTGGGGAAGCTTTGTTGGGTTTTCTACCCCATGAGGGTTTCCCAAGATAAATCTGTGTCTATCTTGTGATTGTGTTTCTTTCAGTGATCCTTATTATGCTGTTGTTGTGAATTTTATGCTAAACTTAACAGAATTCACTTAGGGAGTGTAACGGAGGTATTTCACAATTCCCTTCCTTTCTGATTCACCAAGCTCACAAGAAGTGTGAGGTGAAGAGCATACTTTTGAGTGGAAATGTCTTTAGGTCCCTTGTTGTGTGTTAGTGATGTAAACAGATGTGAGGTAAGCAAATTGTTGTAAACTAAGTAGAAGAGTATAAAGTAAATGCAAATGGATATCAACTTTTAACTCTAAAAGATGCTAAGGGTGCTTTGCAAACAAAGTGCTAATGAAAAGAAGAGTATGCAATGGAGGTATTTCACACTTCTCACCCCTTTCTGATTCACCAAGCTCACAAGAAGTGCGAGGTGAAGAGCACACTTAGGGAGACAAGAGTCTTTAGGTCCTTGCTTGTGTGCAAAAAGTGGAATCTACCCTAGCTTTTATCCTAAAAACATGTTAAGTAAACATAAACAATAGATGTTTTGAATACTAGTGACAACAATGAGGCCCGTTGAAAGCCTCAAGGTTCGTTACCTAAGTAAGTTTCGTGAGATGTGAACTCTTTACTCCCTAATCTTAGTCTATGTGAGATAATTACTAAAGAAATAGGTAATTATTGCAAATTAACTTACTTCTAGTTCATTAGTGAGCAGCAATGGGGCTGCAAGATTGTTGCATGCAGATAAAAAAACAAATAAAATGATTGTAGTGTGGGAAAACAACATTATGCCGCGTGATAGCGCGAAAGAAACAAAAATAGACACGTGGTAGTGTGAGCAGAACACGGAAAAGGTGTGCGGGTCAAATAAAGGATTACCACGCTGGTAGTGAACTGTATATTTGCGCGAGTAGAGCGAATATCGAAGGTGTTTCCATGCAAGTAGCGGGGTGGAGAGGCTGAGATCCACTACTGTGTAAAAATTAAGTGTGCCCGACAGGGGCCAAATTCTGGAATAGGAGGTGGTAAACCTAATCTCCTGCAAAAGACAAGCACCTATAATTAATCACTCAACGCAAAATAACCTAGTTTAAAATAAATAAACGACAATAAGTGGAGTCGCCATTAGAACTATCGTGGAAAAAATTGCACAAGGGTGCATCTATTATAACAAATTCGTCCTACGGATAGATAAATCTACTCAAATATTAAACTAAGTTTAAGCAAGCTTAATCTAAGACAGAAGTGAAACAAGTGGTTGTTTATTCTCCTAGATCTAACACAATACATGAGCTTCTAAACTCTAAGAGGAGAAGGAATCGTGACACTTACCTCAAATTCGTCGGTTTACCTAGCTCCAGCTTCACACTTGATCTCCAAGGAGTGAACCTATTTGAACAAGACAAGAAACAACACCTCCAAGGCCTAGATGTAATGGTTAAGATCTAATTTATACAAAAACATATCATGCATCTAACTCAAGTACGAAACACAATATGGGAGAATAAGCCAAGTTTGTATTAATGAAAGCTAAGAAGACTATTACAAAGTTACCCCTGATGTCTAAGCAACAACTACCACTTCCAAGCTTTTCCTCTTGCTATCTCTGCAAATCTCCTAAGGCCATAGGTTTGATGCCTCCAAAAGTTCTCCCTTAGCTCATGGATGGCCTCCTTCTTATAGGATTTGTGAGGCCAACCACTAGGAGAGAATAATGGATCTAAGTGAGTGGAAGGTGGATCAAGGAGGTGAGTTATCCCAAGGAAGGTGAGATTCGAGAGGAACCTCCATCCCCAAAATATCTCCTTCAAATCCAAGATCCAAGATTCAAGTCATAACATGGTTGAGGGATTTTCACGCCCTTAAAACTGAGCATAGCGCTGAAATGTTGTAATTTCGCGCCTTGCACCACTATAAGGGCACAAAAATATGGGTAAAGTGGATCCATTGTGAGCATAGCGCAAAAAAAGTTGCAATTTCCGCACCCCTGCAGGCATGCAAAGTGCAAAAATGTTGTAATTTCACGCCTTGCACCACTAACAGGGTGCGAAAATATGGGTAAAGTGGATCCATTGATGTGGCATTTGACCATGAGAAGTTGGATTTGCCTCCAAGGAAGTCTAGGAAGGGGACCAACAAGGTGGAAATGAGTCTCAACACTTGTTAGGAGGAATGACCATTAGGTTCTGCATGGTGGTATGACATGAAGACTCGGAAATGGCACTCAAAGGGGAACTTTGAGGTATAACAGATGCCCCCTAAAGTGTGAGGTCATAAGAAACTAATGGCTGAAACACTTTACCAATAAGTCTTGCAAAGATAGCGGAAAAGAGATTGGACAGAAGCTGCAAGAAACGAGAAAACATCAACCAGATATCAAATAATGTCGAGGCGGGCATATCCATGCTCGGAACAACTGAGTCAAAGCATGGTTACCGACCAATACATCGCAGATCCATGATAGTACTGACTCAACAATGACTAAAGACAAATCATGGCTACTAGACTACAAGCATAGAGCCATGATAATACAATGACCCAGCCACGACCAATACAAGAGTGGATCTGTGTGACAATACATAAATGTGGTCACCAGCATAATGTCTATGTGGGAACCTACTCAACAATCGCCATCGCAACCTAGACGTGAAATAAACATCAGAACCATCCAAGGTCTTCTACCCAATCCCAAAGGGAACGAATCTAATCATGTGATTACAAGGTGTTGAAGTTGAACATGGTAGAGACTACTTGATTACCGGCCAATGATGTGAACCATTAACAAGTACGAGTGTAATTACCAATGATGACAATGATCCCCAAGGTATCTCTAGTACATCCCAACGAATGCGAATAAGGATTTTTTGAGGTCGAACATTCAAGGGATTATCTGATCAAAGGTCAATAATGAAAACCTACTGTCGAATGCGAGGAAACCTGCCATTGAGGCATGCAGGTACCAAGGTACTACAGTTGGTTTCTAACCTTGATTCCTACACAATGAGTTGAAGTTGGCAGGAACATACTCGTTGAAGGAGGGCCATAATGAATCCCACATCATTAACACGAAATAGATGAAGGTCAACAACGTTGCCAAAGATTGACTCAAGTTAAGAATGATCCTTTGAACATATAATGGCATGAGACACAGCTTGGCAGTAGGGATTGACAGAGGTGACAACCGAAAGGTGAGATGACTCAAGGTGGGAGACTCATTTAAATGATACTCTCATGAAAGGTGACTCACAATTACAATTATGACCTGGAGGTATACCGAATACCCAAATAAGGAAACAAGGTATGAATGTATGCCATGTTCAAAGGTAAAGACTCATAAGCTACCAGAAACAGTAGACTCGGCGTATTCCCCCTTTTTCCCCCATCATGTTTGAAGAGTACCTCTTTGTTTTTTAACAAGCTCGGGGAGGATAACATATGCTCGATAAAGATCACCTTTGGGTGAGTCCAACCTTGTACATTTCATGAACCCAAGGAAGGAGAGGTTCGGTCCCATAAGGATCCTTCGATGTTTAATTTCACGAGTCCAAGGAAGGAAAACTTAACGATTTTTCATGTTTAGGGAGTCTAAAATAATCTAAAGAAGAATCCAAGTTTTGAATTTTTCGTAAACGTTAGTCCTCGGACTTGAAAAAGTATAAAATAATATCCGGAAGAAGTCTCCTAGTCAAAAGCTGACTAAGGTATACCTTTCTCATAAATAGTCTAAATGGTCCGAAAAAGGGACAACCTACCACCGAATAGACGACCCTTCAAATACTTTCACAAGTGTGAAAGAGACAAGTGCACTTGGCAATCTTTTCTTAATTTGGGAGTTTGAAAAGAGCTTAAAGGAAACTCCAGCGGTTCTGTTTTCGGGAGTTAATCACCTTAGTCTGAAAAAGGGATAAAATAATATTAAGATTATACTTTCCTCATTGTTTAATGAGCACGAGTAAAGCGGACTAAGCTCAATGCCGTTTTACTTGGATTTAACAAGCACGACTCAATTGTGAAAAGCGTTTGGAATGTCTTTCATAGTTAAGATCCAGAGCACGAAAGAGATAAAGTAAGCTCAAAGAAGGTCAAATAAACAACTCCACCAGGGTGAACAACTTGGATGAATCTGTCAAAATGTGGGCAAAACCATAGAAAAAAGGCATTAGAACATAATAGATGTGAAAAATAGACTCTAAACAAAGGTTATTAATGTAAAAATAGGCAAAAATGACTAGGTGTAATATATAAAAGAGGGTAAAATGAGAAATTACCCATGGTTACTTGGTCATTTTCACTCCAAAGATAATCTTTACCTTTGTTGGGAGCCAAACTTCATCTGACAATACCGAGAGATCCAAGGCACCATTTCAACCACCGTTTGAAGTAGGTAAGTCCTCTCATCCTACTCTTTCATTCCATGCATTAATTTTTTGATTTCATGCAAGATTGGGGATTTGCAAGGGCCCTAGGGCAAAAATTATTGCGGTCAGGAATTTTCGCGCCCTCTCTATATCGAGGGATGCGAAAATTCCTAGAATTTCATGCTATGGGCAGTGGTAGGGGCACGGAAATTATCAATTTTCACATTCCCTACGATGGACGTGGCACAAAAATTATCAATTTTTGCGTTCCCTACCATGGATGGGGTGCAAAAATCCGCAGTTTGAAAATTAAAAAACTTGTCCCCATCTCATGTAATAAAATTTGGTTTCAATCTTTTAACTAGAAGTTTCCTTGATGGATTGCAGGAGTCTCCAAGAAAGAAAGGCAAGGATGGTTGAGTGGAAAGAAAGGGAACATGAAGAGGAGGACAGAGATGCCCTCAATGATGACAACACTCTATCCACACTGAGAGAGTGTGGCTTATTGAACTTTTTCAAAACAAGAGGCATTTGGAAGCAAGGGAAGTTGCTAAATCACATCATACAAATGTGGGATGTTGACATACAAGATTTCCGCATAAGAGAGCACATCCTCGAAATAGAGCTTGAGGACATTTAATTTTTTATCGGTCTCCCCAAAAGAGGGGCCCGATTCAATTTGGCAGGGAACTGAAGCATCGAAGAGACTACGGAGACCTATATTGCTCAATATTGTAAACAAGGATCTCGCAAGAAGAGCAGGAAAGTGCTTATCGCTAATGTGATAGATCTTCCGTTGAGGACGATCTTATATAATCTTGCTCGAGTAGTGGGGAGTGTGGGGGCTCACCATGCTACAAAGGCTCAGATGACCTACGCATTGGAATGCCTCCAACACAAATTATTCAACTAGTGTGAAGGAGTCTTGGTCAACATCAAGGAACAAGTGACTAAATGTAGCAACGGAAACATCAAGCAGTTTGGATCAGGGTATTTTTTAAGGATTCTAATATTATACATAAGCATAGTATCTTAGGCGATTGTTTTGCATTGAAAAAATCATGTATATAGATAGGTAGGCGAATATTAAATATGAAACATGCAATTTACTACCGAAATGTGTAAATTTTGGCGAATATTATGATAAAAAAACATATTTTATGTAAATATAGGCGATATTAGACTCTAAAAATGACCAAATAGCGAATTTATTTTTTGAAAAAATGCCCAAAAAATAGCCAATTGGCGAAATTTCGCCCTTAAAAATTACCCTGGTTTGGATATGGGAGAATCCTGGTTATCTTATTCTTGGAGAGGGCACCATTACTGCATCCTCAGATAGAGAGACCTCGTCATCCCTCATCCGAGCTACAGATGGGGAGATGGAGCAATGATGCTGGGCAGCTTGGTGGGACGCAAGTCTTAGCATTCAGCGAGGATTTCTTCTCTTGGCTCGAGGAGCAGATTGTTATGATAGAGGATTACCCCTACGCTGGAGTAAACTTCCGTGGTGATGTTGACTTGGAATTACCAGAGGATGATGAATGGGATGAGTCAGGTATGTGACCTTCCAACATGTTTTTTAATTTTTGAAGTTTATGTTATTTTTTGTTTTGTTTTGTTAATGCATAGAAGATCTAAAATATATTCGTGTAATGTTGTAGATCGAGGACCGGTGAGACCAGCAAGATCCTAACCACTGTGGAAACGACGGGTAGAGTACCAAGCCGAGGAGGATGAGGCAGGAGGATTCCGCGATGTGGAGTGGAACATAGAAATATTGACCATGGGCATTCCTCTGATGAGGATGCCCGAGGTCCCCTATCATCTCCAGAGGCATACTATGGGTGTGGCGGAGCAGATTGGCAGGTTGCTCCGCCGTGTTTCTAGGGCAGTCGTACGATATCATGAGCATCGTGCTCCTCGCAACTAGATTTTAGCAGTAGTTTTGTTTGCGTCATTTACACGATATGTAGGGCAGAGTGCCAATTTTTTGTATGGGTTATGATCCCAATTTTTGTCTTTTGACGTATTATAATACTATATGTGACACGACAAAAACTTTTTACATGATATACATATGGATCTATCTCTATTGTTCACCTATGATGACTTGTATGTTACAGTTTTTACATGTGTTCTTATGATGTATTGATTATGTGTGGGCTCGATGCCAATCCAACATATAGTTAGCTAACGAATCAACCACCGCGTTGAATTACCTTGGTACATGTTGATATAAAATATCATCAAATAGTGTTTCAAAGAGGCGTACCCTTTTGTATAAACAGAGTAATGTGGGATCATAGATGATATAAATGCGGTTCAGTTGAGATACCACAAGCTGAGAGTCTAGGTAGATTATAAAATGATGGATTCCAAGAGAAGAAATTTCAGTTAGAAATGCAATGACTGCATGATACTCTGTAATGTTATTTGTTGCGGGGCCTAAGCAGATGCCACCCGAGGATATCAACTCACCAGTAGGGGAATACAGTACCCATGCTGCAGAAGCAAGGTTTCGGGTATGTCAATTAGCACCATCTGTGAATCCAAAGTGAGCCAACATCTACGCATAAAAGCACAAGTCGAGATAAATTGTTGTGTATGAGATAGAATCCTAACACACAAAAATTGAATCAAAATCACACTCTAGATACACTATATACAAAGTGTTTTACGTAGGATGATCCCACGCATAAAATCTCTTCAAGTAAATCCCATTGCGGGGATCCCCCGAAGGTGTACCATCACAGTCAACTAGTACATAAGCACCCTTCTATAACACTCGTTTGATAATGTAGGGACCGTACCACATGGATTCCAATTTGCCTTTACCTAATTTGTCTTGCATTTGGTCATAGGTTAAGACTAGGTCACCTTCATTGAAAACGCAAGGTTGAACAGATTTATCATATTGAACCTTAATGCACTTTTTATGAGCCTCGTTGGCGAGCGTAGCGTCGCGATGAGTTTCGTCAAGCTTAGTTAGGTATAGAAACCGTTCTTCCTCGGTAGTTGTGATAGGTAAGAGTTCAACGACTAATTTGAGAGATGGTATTTCACATTCAATCGGAAGGATTGATGCCAGGCCATAGACCAATTGGAATGGTGTAAACGCGGTCACATTCTTGACTGAAGTCTTGTAGGCCCAAAGGGCTGAAAATAGAGCAAAGTGCCACTTAGATTTTGGGGTTCCCACCATGCGCTGGATCATTTTTTCCAAGACCTTATTAATTGCCTCTACTTGTCTGTCTGCCTAGGGGTAATAAGGAGTTGAGTTTTCCTGACGAAAACCCAATTTGGAACTTAGTTCATCTATCATATGATTCCTAAATGGGAACCATGGTCAGTTACGATGGCTTGTGGGACTCCAAACCTCGTGATGATATGATTGAATATGAAAAGTGTCGTTGTTTTTCCGTCTCCTGCATATATAGGCATGTCTTCAACCTATTTGGTAAAATAGTCAACAGTGATGATGACATAACTATGCCCTCAGGCTGAAGTAGGCTTGCAGTGCATGAAATCGATACCCCATTTTGCAAAGGGGTCGACGACAATAACAGGATGAAGTGGAGCTGGGTGAGAATGCTTCTTATAATGGAAGAATTGTCATGGAGGGCACTTCTTGACCACTTCAACACAATCTTTGAAGATGGAAGGCCAGAAGTAGCCTGTGCGCAAAATTTTCCGGGCTGTAACCATCCCAGAAAGATGACCACCACAAGCTCCAAAGTGGTAGTCATTGAGGATGTGTTCAGCTTCATCAAGAGTGAGGCAACAACACAAAACTGAATTGATACCACGATGGTACAAAGTGTCGCTAATGATAAGATAGTATTTGGCATGGTGTCTTATGCGATCACATTCATCACGGTTGAGATTGGGCCGAAAACGTTGGGTTTGGAGATATAAGATAATGTCTCCATACCAAGGATCAGTCGTGCCCATGAGGAACAAAGACTCATCTGGAAGAGAGTCAATGGGCTCATATTGGTCATTGACACGGGGCAATGCGCAAATAAGCTCAGCAAAGACCAAGCATTTTTTGGACTTCGCTTTAGCAAACTCCAAATCAAATTTATGGAGGACTACAATCCAATGGGATTACTTTCCCCCTAGCACCTGACGTGTTAGGATATAATAAATTTCATTGAAGTTAGCAATAATGGTGGTTTTGCGGAGTAAAATGTAGTGTCAGAACCTCTGGACCGCAAAAATAGTTGCCAGAGCCAGTTTCTCCACATGTGAGTAATGTGTTTCAGTGTCAATGAGATTCTTACTGAGATAGTAGACCACATGTTCTTGACCATTATTGTCTTCTTGTACGAGCACCATACCAATGATGGTGGTAGAGGCAGCGAGATTTAAAATGTAATCCCGTGTATAATCGGGGGGTTGTAACACAGGAGCATCGGTTAGGGCCTTTTTCAAATTGTCAAAAGGTTGTTGGGCTTCGTCATCCAAAATGAAAGGAACGTCTTTCTTAAGAAGCCTCATGTAACCTTGAGTTATCTCAACAAATTGCAGACAAAGCGACGTAAAAAGTTCACATGCCCTTGCAAACTTTGGAGTTCTGGTATGTTAGATGGTGAAGGTAAAGCTAAAATAGCTTCAAACTTCAGTGGATCAAGGCGAATGCCATCCTTGGAGATTATGAATCCTAACAATCTACTGGCTTCAACACAAAATACACATTTGTGAGGATTCAAGCGAATGTCATAGTGGCGACATCGTGATAATATGGCACTCAAATGATCTGGATGGTCTTCTCATGCAAAAGAGTGAGCGGGTAAGTCATCCAGATAAGGTTCCACAACATGCTTGATATCGTGAAATGCATACGACATGGCCTGTTGAAAAGTGGCCCTAGCATTCTTAAGACCGAAAGGTAACTTGCGATACGCAAAGGTCCCCCATGGGCAGATGAAAGCAGTCTTGTCCTGGTCTGATGGGAGTATCTCAATATGATTATAGCCAGAGAAGCCATCCATAAATGAAAAGATGACGCTCCCGACACAGTTATCGATAATTTGGTTAATAAAGGGAGTTGGATAGTTGTATTTAGGACAGGCTTTGTTCAAATTCCTACAATCAACACAAACTCTAATCGTACCTTATTCCTTAGCTACATGAATGATGTTGGACACCGAGTCTGTCAATGGGACAGGATAGATAAAAACCAACTCGAAGAATTTGTTCGACTTCTGCTTTAATGGATGCAATTTTGCGGGGATGAATAGGTCAGAGTTTCTGTCGAACAGGTCGGGCACAGGGATAAACTTGAATTTCATGGACCACAATAGAGGGGTCAATCCCCGGCATGTCTTCATAACTCCACGCAAAAACATTGCAGAACTTCTTAAATAAGGCAGTATAAAATTCCACCTCAATAGGTGTACAGGTTTTGCCTAAATGGATATGTTCCACGATACCAGGTTTCATAGATATGTCGATGGGAAAATTTTCCATGATGTTTGCTAGATTTCCCCCAGAAAACACGTTGTGCGTGAGGATGGGAATCTGAGGTGTTTGGACAATATCCGGTGAAACGGTGGATTTGTTGTTGGCATCTACCATGTGGATCGTAGGAAAGGATGACCGATGATGATGATCTTTCCAAGTTGGTTCATCAATGCTCATGATCTCCATAATAGATTCGTCCGAGGGAAAAATCTATGAAAGGGAATCAACAAAGGGCAGAGATGAATCGATCCGTGACGGGAGAGGTGCCATTGGGTGGTGGTTAATAGTATCGACCCAATCAGAAGCGGATTGGATCGCGTGATATGTTGCTTGATTGAGATTCAGAGGCATGCAATCACCAATGGTTTCGTACTCAGTGGGACTCGGTATAACCCAAGAATCATTAGGTTCGTGGGGTTGAAAAGTACTCGAAGAGATCATGTTGATCGAAAATATTGGGGGTGGGAGCTCCGAGAATACTCCAATGGCGGAGGAATCCTTCAGAAGAACAACACCAATGTCTTCATAATGATGTTGAGATTCTGTCAACAACGAGACATTGTTGGTAGTGTTGGAATGGATATCTGGAGTGCAAAAATCCAACTGATCAATGGTGACAATTTTTCCTTGGTGAGGAAATTGTACCAAACAAAAAACTGAAGATGCTACCGCAGTCATGGCATAAAACCAATTACGACCAAGTAGGATATTATAATCTAGGGGATCATCTACAATTTCGATGTGGATGGATACGATTTTTCCCCCTAGTTGTATGGTGAGTGATGGGATGAATCCGTAAGGTTGGAAACCATGGCCGTCAAAAGATTTCAAAGCAGTAGGAGACTGAGTTACCTATGGAGAGTCGATAGCTCTCCAGCAAGACAAAGACATGATAGAAGAGGAAGCAGCTTCATCCAAAACGGTACGATGGATGTTGTTTCCACAAATCTTGGTATGAATCTGAAAAGCTAGCTGGTGAGAAAGTCTCGACTCAAAGTATTCCAAATTAAACGTAATTGTGTTGGAAGAGTTTGCGTCAATAGCTCTGAGTGTTGACAACAAGTTTCTACGCTGAGTGGGGCAATGTTGTAGAACTTCGAGAGTGGACATTGCATAAGGTGCTTTAGCTAAATCCTCAACAATATTGTAATTTTGGGCAGCTCGCGCGTTTGGATTGAATGTCGCTTTTCGAACGGTGTCCTTTGGTGGGCGCAACACAGTGTCAGTAATAGGCCTTTCGATATGCAGAGGGCCAGTGGAAGGAGGAGTAGAAGGGGGATCTTCCATGGGAGATTTATCTTTTGAATTCCCATTCTTGTTTGAATTTGGAATAGAATCATACGTCTTTAACCAAGTGGATATATGGATAGTCTTATTACTCATCATGAGGATGTCGCGGTTTGAGGATGTCTCTGGTTGGGTAGGATCGTTCAGATTTCCCCCTTGTGGGGGTGTGTTTGCGACCATTTGTTGTTGTTGGGATGGGAAAGAGTCAGTTAGGATTGCTGGGCGGGAAGAGCCATTTACAAATTTGTTAACTTCCTCTCAATAAGGATAGTCTTTTGTATAGTGGTCTTCCTGGAAAATAAGGCAGGGGAACTGGTCTTTCTGTTTGGAAACTTAGCTTGTTGTGGTTTGGGGTTTTCCTACCGAGGAGAAGATTTTTTTAATTTGCCCTTATTATTCTTCCTTTTCCCTCTTGATTGTTGTGATGAGGATTGAACCGCGTTCACCTCTGAGGTTTGAGCATGAGAAGTAGTGTTTTTGGATGCAACTCGATTTTGAAGTGGACTAGAAGTGTTCTGTTGTCCACTATATTTGGTTGCAGGTTGGGCCTTCACTGAACCAACTACCCCATCAATAGGAAATTCTGTAATGGGCCTGGATGGATCACCAGTGGAGTGAGAGACATGAGGGATCAATTCATATAGAGTTCTGGATTGGGAGTAAACCAAGTCCAGATACTGAGCACGACTAATCACTTGCTCTTTTGTAATAGCCCCGCCCATTGCAACATCCCTAGCAATAGGTGGCAGTAGTGACTTTGTGAACCAATTGGCTAATAATTGGTCACAAATAAGAGCCTCAATTAATCTTTGACGTATCCTCCACTCATGAATATGATCAAAGATGTGAGTGGAAGTGGATTGTCGCAACGAAGTTAAGAGGTCCGTGCCAGTTTGATATCGAAAGGGAAGCTAGAAATGTGTCAAAAACTGCATGGTAAGGGAGTTGAAATCTCATAAAGAGTATTGTGGTAGCTCGATATACCATTTAGCTGTCGTTCCGGTGAGTGTTCGTTGGAAGAGCCTCAATCGTATGGATTCATCCATCAATGAGTTCGAAGAACAACAAAGATGGAATGTCATGACGTGATTTTTTGGATCTTCCCCAGGTTTGGCATCGAATTTTGGGATATCTGATGGTAGTTTGGTAGGAATAAGTGTCCAATGTGGTTCATGCCAAATGGGATCATTTATCAATCTTGACAAATCGGGCAGGTCCAGCGTTGACAGGAAGGGAAGTTGTCTATTAGGTTGTGGGTATGAATAGTATTGGTGGGCTACTGGAATGCTTGTCGGGCCCTGCACTGCAAATTGTTACATATTATACCCATACTTGTTACCTGCGGGGTACTATTGGAAGTTCTGTGAATTAGGGACCATAGGGTTAACTGGTTGTTGGTTAGGAATCATAGGATTAACCAATTGATTTGGACTCAAATTGTAGACCAGTTATTGAAAATGTTGATGGGTGGGATTAAATGGTGTGGATATAGGGGGTGGTGGGACCCATGTATGGTTCCCAAATCCTTGATTGGGTGGATCAACCGCATCTTGAGTAGGGGGGTGTATGAAAAGGTGAATCCCATGGATTGTTTGTTCCGCCTTGATGGCGAGGTGGGGTTTGGGGAGGTGGGATCCATTGGTTGTTCGAGACACTAGGATACGGTAGCCCAGGATTCATATTCAGGATAGGGGGGGTAAAAAGATTGATGTTGATTTGTGTGCCCCCAACAGGATTCTGGTTACCAAATGTATGTTTCCCCCTAGTAGGTGGGATTTGTGGTCCCCATGAAGGAAGTGGACCTAACAGAGGAGGTTGGTTATTGGTCCCGCTTCAGGTACCGACAAAAGGTTGTCCCCTAATAGGTGAGGTTTGTGGTCCCCACAAATCAGATGGTCCTAACGGAGGAGGTTGGTTATTGGTTCCGCTTGGGGCACCGATAAACGATTGTCCTCTAGAGATAATGTAAATTGTGGCTGAAGATTGACTTTGAGTCACAACGGGTGTTCTAACAATAGGAATAAACAACCTTCCAACATAAACATGGAAGAGATTGACTATGCAAGTTGGATGGTTGCATGATTAGTACCGATTTGTGAAGATGAGTGTGCACCAATTCCAAATGATACGGGTAATAGCGGGAAAATATTGTTTGTCCCTTGAATAAAAGTTTCCCCTGAAGAATAACCAAGGAGTTCATTTGGTAGAAGATGAGGGGAAGGTTGAAGGGGAGTTTCTGGTGTTAACTGCATAGGCATTGGAAAAGTGCGGAGATCATTGAGGGCTTGGCCCAGAGTCGTGTTCCATAATGATGAAGATGGATAAAAAATGTTTCATGTCCCCGAATCATCAGGTAAAGGTTCGGAATAGACCCAATCTGTGGGCTCTGGAATCACGAGGATTTACCACTTGGGATGTGGATGTTGGTGGGAATTGTGAGCGTGAAGCCATTATTTGTGCAGCTTCACGTCTAAATCTGTTCGTCACCGCGCGTTCATGGGCTAAACTAACAAGTTTTGCTCATATGGATGCCGTGATTTCATGGCTCGTAGGAAGATCAAGAAAAGGCATTTCGAATGATCTATTACTAGAATATCCAAATTCGTAGCTAGGCATAACCGAGGTAGTAGGCATGATAGGTGGGGTCACCAACTATATTAAAGGTTGGTTAAATTTTGCAGCTATTTGGATTGTCGTAGAAGGGAAAGGATTGGATTCCTCGATAATATAAATATATCCTTCGGGGAGATCATTTTGTGATGGCATCCCCGTAGCAATGCTAGTTTCCGGAGTGATAATAACTTTCGACACAACGTCAGCTTATGGTGGAACAGTAACCTCAGGTGCTACAATGGTTTCCAATGTCGTACTAACTTCTGGTACTACATTAGTTTCAGGCACTACACTAGTTTTTGGTACTGTACTGATTTATGGTGCTGTATGGATTTCTAGTACTGTAGGAGTTTGGGGGTACCGTAGCAGTGGTGTCATACTGGTTGATCGTGGGACAGTCCCGCGACCAGTTGATCTGCTAATGGGGGGTGGGGATGCGTGAAGACAGTGGGCGATTGGCTCGAGGCCCAGATGGTTCGGGACTCATCCCTTGTTGTCTTCATGATTTCCTTTGGCCCGCCATGGAACAGGACTAAATGATTCGAGGGGAAGTCTCGCTAAAAAAGAACTAAAAAACCCTTAGGCAACTGAGCGTGCAAAAGGGGAGCTAGAAAAAATAAGACACACAGGACAAAAAGAAAACACTAAGACTTTACTGTGACCAGTGTCACAGCGAGCGAGTGATAAAAGAGAGGCCAGAAAGCCAACAAGCAACACTACAAAATGAAGAAGACCCTCTATAAGGTATAAGAGCAAGCAACCTTCTTATCTAAGATCCGGAGACCTCAACTGATTGTATCCTCTGCAAGGTGATGAAATCTAATTCGGACAATACGAAGTGAAAGACCAATAAAGATGATCGGATATTTCTCTACCGAAAGGGATCCCGAGTAAAAGATCCCTAAAAGGATGGTCACTAGGATACCTCGTTCATGACACGTCTGGGAAGGTTTACTGGAGTTTCTGCCTTTTGACCCTTGTACAACCAGTATGGAAGCCGAAAAATACAAGGAATACAATGGATTGATATCCTCAAGCGCTAAGTGGAGTGCGGTATTCCACAAAGTCCGTCCAGACCCAGTCCTCGCTGGTTACCCCCGTGGAACGGGAGGCCCCCCAGTGAATGGGTATATAATCGTGTCAAGAAATACAAGAGGATTTTAGTACCCTAAGAGAAAACAACTATGTCTCAGATGTATAATGACAGGGGGGATTGTTTGGATTCCTATCCCCGATGTCCTACCTAACTACATAATTCTTTTATGTCCTCAAGTGAGGTTAATGTGTGTTTAGTCAGGGAATTAATTTTAAGGGGTTGTTGTTTTACTCAAAAGGTAGCAGAAGTTCAACTTGGTGACGTGAAGACTCGACTCGAAGCATGCAAATATAGATGAATCTGTGCAAATCTTTTTCCTTCGATGAATTTCTAGCTACAAAAGGAGAGTGTTCTTTTCCGTTCCCAAATGAAAGAGACGGAAGATGCAACTTTTTGAAAAAGAAAAATACTCACTTCTTGTTTTTTATTTTTAATTTTACATGCCAAATCAAAATATGAAATACTCTTTCACACTGAATCTATCAAAAAACAAACTAAAAAACAAACTCTTTTGTTTTCCTTTCTACTTTGAATGAGTATGAAAATGACAAGTAAATGAAAAAATGTTCTACGATTTCAAAAATAATTCAATCATTAAGTAAGGAGGGAAAAGAGATTTCGAAAAGTTTACAAGCATATTTGAAGAATTCAAAGTATGCAAAGATCCTTCACGAAATAAAAATATTCAATAATCTTTCCCAAGGAGGCAAGTGAACGTGCTACAATTTCTTTGCCTCAAACAAAATGACCAATTTTGTAACATAAAACCAATAAATCCAAATAAAAGATCTCTTACTTTGTCACTTCAATCTCAAAAAATCCAAACCATGAATAAATAATCAAGTAAACCAAGACAAACTTCTTAGATTTGCAAATCAGGAGCAGAGTGAGTTATTAGACCAAGTACAGAGGCTAAAGAAGGTTATGAGAATGGTATAAATGACTATGAAAGTCTTATAGTTTCCAATTCACTAACAACTTCCACAACTTCACTCCATAATCCAAGTAGGGGTCCTAAAACAAATCCAAAAAGTAAAAATCAAACTGGGATCACACAGATCTAATCAGGATTAGAGGCCTAAAACCAAGCCAAAAACCAAAGGCAAACATTAATCAAGCCAAAAAATGAGTTTCAAAGCACACTACAAGGAATTTTCGCTCCCTGGGAGACACTCCAAGAGCAAAATTAAGGAATTTTCGTGCTCTAGTACATTGCAGAGGCGCGAAAATTAGAGGATTTTCGCTCTGTTGCACACAGGATGGGTGCGAAAATTCACCGTGGGAGGATAAGGGTGAAGGTCTCATAATAAAATTATGGGTTTCTTAAGTTTACAGATCTAGAGAACTTAATGACGAGGATCAAAATGGTAAGTAAAGTTCCAGAACTGGTAAATAACAAAGATAGGAGATCAAATCTTAAAGATTTGATGGCAAAATGAAACTTGGGATGTCCCCAATGAAGTCGCCAATTTTTGTTCTAGCAAATTCGTCCTATGGATAGTTAAATCTACTAAAAGATTAAACTAAGTTTAAGCAAGCTTAATCTAAGACATGATTGAAACAAGTGGTTGTTTACTCTCCTAGATCTAACACAATACATGAGCTTCTAAACACTAAGGGGAGAAGGAATCATGACACTTACCTCAAATTCGTCGGTTGTCCTAGCTCCAACTTCACACTTGATCTCCAAGGAGTGAACCTATTTGAACAAGACATACCTCCAAGCACTAGATGTAATGGTTAATATCTAATTTATACAAAAACATATCAGGCATCTAACTCAAGTAAGAAGCACAATATGGGAGAATAAGCCAAGTTTGTATTGATGAAAGCTAAGAAGACTATTACAAAGTTACCCTTGATGTCCAAGCAACAACTTCCACTTCCAAGCTTTTCCTCTTGCTATCTCTGCAAATATCCTAAGACCATAGGTTTGATGCCTCCAAAAGTTCTCCCTTATCTCATGGATGGCCTCCTTCTTATAGGATTTGGGAGGCCAATCACTAGGAGATAATAATGGATCTAAGTGAGTGGAAGGTAGATCAAGGAGGTGAGTCATCCCAAGGAAGGTGAGATTCGAGAGGAACCTCCATCCCAAAAATATATCCTTTAAATCCAAGATCCAAGATTCAAGTGATAATGTGGTTGAGGGATTTTCGTGCCCTCAACATTGAGCATAGCGCGAAAAAGTTGCAATTTTCGCGCCCCTGCAGGCATGCAGAGCGCGAAAATGTTGGAATTTCGTGCCTTGCACCACTAGTAGGGCACAAAAATATGGGTAAAGTGGATCCATTGTGAGCATAGCATGAAAAAGTTGCAATTCTCGCGCCCCTACAGGCATGCAGGGCGCGAAAATGTTGTAATTTCGTGCCTTGCACCACTAGCAGGGCACGAAAATATGGGTAAAGTGGATCCATTGATGTGGCATTTGACCATGAGAAGTTGGATTTTCCTCTAAGGAAGGCTAGTGAGGGGACCAACAAGGTGGAAATGAGTCTCAACGTTGGCTAGGAGGAACGACCATTAGGTTCTGCGTGGTGGTATGACATGAAGACTCAGAGATGGCGCTCAAAGTGGAACTTTGAGGTACAACATCATCCCTCCACTTGATAAGGGGATAAGCCTTGTAGGTTGCATCAAGGCCCCAATCCTTGGAGCCCCTTAGGGGTGGGTGTGTCCTCCAAATGATCCTGCAAGTGGTTGTTAGTGGAATCTAAATAAAAGAAATAAAATTAAACAAAATATAACAAAGGAAAAGGGGGAAGAATGCAAACTCAAACAACCAAATGTATACAAAACCACTTTGAGTTGCTCAGTGGTCAAGCATATATAACACCTAGGAGGTGTGGGATTAAAGGGGAGCCAACAATCTCCGTTAGGGAGGTCCTTCTTGTCCAAACTATATGCTAAGCGCGTGAGAGAGAAATGGAGAGAAACTGTTGCCCCTTGGAGGAAGGTGGTAAGGGAGCTTTGAAATGCTTACAAAGGTAGGAAGAGGTGAGCTACGAGGGAGCTCTAACACAAATCCAACAACATAACTTTGCTCTTTTTTCTTTCTAGAAGATGCATATCAATGGTTTCCTTCTATAGGCTAAGAGGTGGTAAAAAAAAACTAGATTCGAATGTGAACCCATGCACTCCATGAACTAGTTCCAACGTACACCAAGGGGGCTATTTAATGCCACCAAGTGTGTGAGGAGCCCAATTCAGATTATTGGAGGTGGTGGGGCTTTGAAGAGGCTTCATTGTGCCCTGGGAAGTAGGTGGTTCCGCTGTTTTGACAGTCGTGCGGCTATGGAAGGAAAATCCGAGTGAGTATCGCGCGGGAATTGAATTAATGACAAGCGCTATAGTGCAGGTTAATGATAGTTAAGTTACACAACATCTTCTTTTGATTGTTTTTGGGCACTTTTGGCTCATGTTTCCTTTTGGATTTGTTGAGGATGTCTTTGGTGAGCTGCATTCTATATGTTGATGACGCCTTACTGCAAGAATTGTCAAAATGTCGCATGTGTGCGAGATTTAAGCGTTAACAGTCTGGCTTACAAATTGGAGCTCCCTTTATCTTCAAGGGTACACCCACTTTTCCACGTTTCTCGCTCAAATAAGGTAATAGGATACAAGATCCAAATTCAAACTATCTTGTCGAAGCTTATTGAAGAAGGAAAAGTCACATTGGAACTTAAACAAATCACCAAAACAAGGATCAAACAACTACAGAGTTGAGCTACTGTAGAGTACCACGTCAAGTGGAAGAACTTACCAGTTGAAGATCAGCATGGGAAGATGAGTCCTTCATACATAAGAATCCACAACTAACCAAGTGTTGAGGACAACACTTGTCTAAAGGGGAGGGGCATGTTAAGCCCACAATGGTGGCACATTACTCCCTATATTGTGGCATATTACATTAGTTTTTTCATATTATTGATGTCGACTTGGGTCCATTAGTTGTAATTGTCATTAGTATTATTATATTATTGATGTTTGTTTGGATCCATTAGTTGTAATTGTACCTCTTTGTCTCCTATATATATGAAGGATACCTTTTCATTTGAAGCATCTTGTATTTCCTAGTGTATTCAGTACATTGTATAAGGAGGTTACCCCCTCGAAGAGGCTTTCTATTCATATATTTTTTTCATTATCTAAGCGTGGATTACTCTTTCTTGTATGTTTATGTTCTTTTGTGGAATTTGTCGCACAACATAGATATAGCTTTATAATGCTTCTTGGCTTCTTTTGCGTTGATTATGGGTAGCTCAAGGGGTGCATATGTTACTTACTGTTGCTAGTTGATAATTTTGTTGAGGCATACTTGAACTGTTCCAAGGTTGAGCTCTTGATCTCCTGCCCTTTTCACTATACTCTTCAATTGAGTCACCATGTTCAACAAAGTGTAAATTTGTTCCTATAGCTATGATTGTGTGCTTGCCATGTCACTCTGCATATTTCATGTAGTGAGCTTGATTTCCATCATGCTTCCTCTTTTTGCATGCAAATGATCATTTTCTTCTTTTAGTAACTCATTCTTGTTTTGTAGGGTCATGATTTCAGCTTTTAGAGTGTTGATATCTTGTTTATGACTTGCTACTTCTTTATTCATATTGACGATGTTTGATTATGGGGCCACGACGCTCGCTAAATTTGTTGACATTGTAGATGCTGGGATCTTCCCATGTGCAACCACCAAGACTTCTGTACTGACTTGGATGGGTTGATGTTCTAATATTTTCAATCTTTTGTGTGTCCTCTTCATAATTTGCTTCTTCTTGCTATCAAAAACATAAGAGCTTATTGAAGCTATTGCTTCCTCATTTGAAGGCTTGAAACACCCATATCCAAGATCCAAGTGTCGGAGGTGTCCTCTTGTGATTTGGATGGTGGGGGCACCTATTTCAACTTACATAGTTCTAGTGGTTTGAGGCTTATTCGTGTTGTCTCCCCCTGCAAGTTGTTCTTCATTACTTATAGATTACTCTAGTTGCCATCTGTCTTGTTCATGTAACTTCCTTATCCCTTTTTCTTCTACAATTATAGTTGCCTCTATTGTGATTATGGTTGTCTCTACTTTTGCTTTTATGATTTTTTCTCTTCTTCTAGTTTGGTCCCTTCTTTCAACTTGGCTTCTTCTTCCTCCTTTTTTTTTATTCTTCTTCTTTTCTCTTTGTTTCTTACTTTGCTTTTTCCTCCTTTGCTTCGACAACAACAGTATGTTGTTTCCCTCTTCCCAACCTTTGTGAAAATTCTTCCAAGCTTCGGGTTCTTTTGAAGGCTTCCTCACCTTGGAAAAATTCATTTGTGAATGGGAAGTTAAATTTGCACGAGTCACAATATCTCTTTACGACCCTGAGCGGGTAATTTATCCTGAATATTTTTGTACCAAATGGAACATGTTCAACACCATCCCAACCTGGCCTGCATCCTTAACAGTCTCGATACTACAATTTCCAACCACTAGGGGCAGTGGTGTCCATAAGGATTTGTTATTAGTAAAAAAGGTTGATCTAATCCCATTCATATACGTCTAATTTGCAACTTTCATCAATACCACCTTGTCAATCACATACTTGGGGAGTATGTGGGGTGGTTGAGAATAACCATAGATTCTCAAATATGCATGGTGCTTTGTAAGGTACCAATCTCCCAGATAAACCATGGCCTCAAGCGCATCATTTGATAGGTAGTTGTCTGGTTGTTAGTTGATCAATGTATACATAGGACTCATAAATATCACACATATATTTTTATAACTATTGGTGTACTTGTGCTCCCATAGCACTTTGTAGTAGACATGAACAAAAGGTTCAGAAGGTAGCCAAGCCCATCCCATCCCCAAGAAGGAGTTAGTAACACATATGATGTCTATGATGTATGTAGACATGCAAAATTCAACAACTTGGCCATTTTATGGGTTTCATGTTGTTGTGATTGTTTGCATCATGTTTGTAGATAAAATTTCTCCCTAGTTAAAAGTGGATCCATGAGTGCTTACTATGTGAACAACTGGTATTTAGGGTTTGTAAAATTTGTAGGCATCCTCTTCTACATACAATCAAGCTAATAACATGGCTTCCATTTGACAAGGATGCATGAGGCTCTTAGTTAGGTAGGGCCCACATTCTAATTCAGACTTGAATCTCTTTTTCCTCACCCATAAGCTCCGGAGGGTTGCATGAATGTGTAATTGTACTCGATCCATCTATTCATTGCTAAGGTGGAACCTTACTAATAAGAACTCGTAGTAAGTATCCATATTGTATGGATGAAAATATGCAACGGCCTTGGTCTCGTCAACATTGGTGATCAATCTATATTTGACATTAACCCTAGGAAGGATCCAAGAATCTATCTCGTCACATATGCCACTCGATGTAGCTATGATATTTTGACATTTTGATACATCCTCATGTCATATTTGTCTTCTATTGGGATAGTGGGGTAATTCTCACTTTTGAAAAAATTGAAAATTTCACCCCATTGGTAAGAAGGATATGCCTTAGTTGTGTTGCTTGTATTTATGTTGTGAAAAAGATTGCACAGGGGTGAATCCTTCCCACTTGGTAAGGGACAAGCCTTGTAGGCTGTAGCAAGGCCATGGTATGCTTGTTGTGTGGGTGAGTGCTCCAAGTGATCCTGCAAGTGGTTGTTAGTAAAACAACAAATAAACAAATAAAATGAAAATGAAATAAAACAAAGAACAAAGGGGTAGGAATGAAAACTCCAACAACCAATAGATGCCAAACCACTTTTGTATTTCCCAATGGTCAAGCATGTAAAACACCTAGGGAATGTGAGCTCCAATGGAGGCAAAGAATCTGTTTCTTGGGTCTTCACCCAAGCATGTGCTAATGAGCACCTACTAACTTGTAGTAACAATCTCAATTTAAATAATAAAAAACTGAAGTAAAAAAACAGAATTAATCTAAGATATGAGAAAATAAAAAGTTAATCTAGCATGTTCATGTAAAAACTTGAAAGTAAATGGTAAAGAACTCAGATCTATATGTAAAACAAATTCTTTATTTTATGGAAAAAATAACTTTACAATAATCATGTTACCTCAAACGGTGAGGATGGTTGGGTTGAGCAGCTGCGACGGTGAGATGCTCCAATGCTCCAAGGGTCTTTCTCTTCTCCAAGATGTTGATGGGGGAATGGCCACAAAGGGTACTCCAAAGATGGATCTAAGCTCAAAGGGAGGCTCAAGATCTCAGGAGTGAAATGGGCAGCATAAGGATAGGATGATTGTGGATGAATAGTGAGGAACCCCTATCACCTTTTTATAGTTTTTTGGTGATGGAGAATACCATTGTGGTTTAAGGAAACCAATGGTATTGATAAAAATGGTTCAGGTTTCTTTTTCCTCTTTTTCCCTCTTTTTCCTTTTTTGAATATATTTTATATTTTTATTCCCTTTTAATTGATTTTTGGGAATTTTGGACCCTTTTTAGGATTTTTTGTATTTTTTGAGGAAAATTACATATTTCGAGGGGGAAAAAGTGGATTTTGGTCTTTTTGGTGACCTTTTGAAGGTTTTAGAGGCTAAAATGGTGGAAAAAGTGGACAAATGGGTCATGGGAGTAGGGAAATGAGCTAGAGAGCACTTTTTAGGTGTTAACTGATTGCCCTATGATGTGTGAGGGCAGGAACTCGTCGTATGGCCGATAGACATCATATTTCTTTTGTTTTTTTCCTGAGGTTTGGAGGAGAGAAGAGACAGATTGGAGACTGGAACACTGGGCCCATGCAAACTGCACAAACTAAAAATACATGTCCTAAAAAATGAATGAGGAATAATCTCTGATAATGGACGAGGCGGGCATACCCATGCTCGTATTGGGACATATAAATAACAATGAGGCCCAAAGAATACATATAAACTTGCTGTGTACATCATAATGGTCTAGAGGGGACACAATGCTGGGATGTACTCATGGTCATACCATGATTGATTTGAATAACTGATACACTGGAAAAGAGCAACAGCCGTTCTGAATAAGGTGTCAGAAGGGTTGATGAACTACTGAATCTGAAGGTATCCAACAACTATGGGGACTTAATAACCGTGAGTCAACTTCTGAAGAGTATATGGAACTGTATACTCGAGGGAGTATAAAACTGGGGTACTTCTGAATACTGTCGCCAAGCGCAGCTCGAATATCTACAGGAACATGTAAATGATTGTTTCGACAAGTAGACTCACAAATGTGTTAGAGTCAGGTGACATCCGGGGTCTTCAACAAATAACTGAAAGGACCAATACCCTGTACGAATCTCAACAATAAGATAAAAGTGTTGACGTCGAGCATGTGAGAAACGATCATTCGAAGAGGCAATAAGGACTCCTTTCAAAATGATCCGCAGGCACTCACCACTGATGGTGATGAGTCCAAGGCACAGGGACCTCTAAGTCTATCCTCTGGAATAGATTGGTTGACGTCGACAGAGGGAGAGTTGCAATTATCAAGGCAATGATGTTTCCTTAGCAGGAGCTCGAGGTGTACAATCAAGAGGTGATAGTATTGATAGTGGGACTGACATACTGTGGGGATGGGGAGTAACTGGGGTTTTAGAGTGGGGGGGGACTCAAACTTCCTTTATTCAGAGCATGATGACATGGTTGAACTGGCAGCATATGAAACTAACTTTAGGTATGGGGATCATGGCTTTGAGGAATCAGGGGTAAGTACTGCAGACTGGAGTGACTCTGGGGGACAAGCTTATGGATGCTATCGGGAGACTCTCAGGATGACATATTGCAGAATACTCTAAACAAAGGCGACCATAATGGGGAAGCTGCCATGTGAGTATACATGATTTGTTGTGGCACCGACAGGCATCGTTAGGGCCTTCTTCATGGTTTTAATGAGCTCCGAGAAGGGATAAAAGTGTGCTAAAAAATGGTACTGTCCTGTGGATTTGTGTGAGCCCAGAACTGTTCATGCTCGTGAGTGCTTTCATTTTTAAGGAGTCTGAAAACGATAAGAAGACTCTGAATTGGTGGAGGAGTACTGTCGTGTGGATTTATACGAGCCCAAGACGGTGATTGCTCGTGGTTGCTTTCATTTTTTAGAGAGTCTGAAAGCGGTTAGTAGACTCCATTGATGGTATTTTTCGTATGTTAGTCTCCAAGGCCCAAAAAAACATAAAATGATGCAAATGGAGAACTCTTCTAGCTGATGTGACTAGAGTATTCATTTTTCGTAATTAGTCTACAAGGTCTGGAAAAGGGGTAAACTTATACCAAGTAGACGCCCTTTCAGATACTTTTAGCGAGCATGAAAGGAGGCAATATTGCTCAATGATCTTTTCATTGTTTTAGGAGTCAGAAAAGAGCTTAACAGAAACTCACTAAGTTCCTTTTTCGTAAAAGGATTGTTCGGACCAAAAAATGGATAAAATTATACCTAACAAAAAGTATTAGTGAGAGCGAAAAATGATCTCAAGCATCTTCACGAGCGCGGAAAACTGAATACGGCGATATGAAGAATGTTAAAAACAGGTAACGACCGATGTGGCACGTAAACCGAGGCAATGAGGGGCATGGAAAAAATGCCCTGAAAATATGGTGGTGAGAGCAAGAAATGATCTCAAGCATCATCATGAGCGCAAAAAACTGAATCCGGTGATATAAAGAACGTCAAAAATGGACAACGTCGATGTGGCACGCAAACCAAGGCGACGAGGGGCATGGAAAAAATGCCCTAAAAATATGGTGGTGAGAGCGAGAAATGATCTCAAGAATCATCACGAGCGCGAAAAACTGAATCCGGTGATATAAAGAAAGTAAAAAATGGATAATGGCCGATGTGGCACGCAAACCGAGGCGACGAGGGGCATGGAAAAAATGCCCAAAAATGGTGTCAGTGAAATCAAGAAATTGCCTGTACTACTGTGAAGGTCTTGCTGCGCTGATTCCAATGGTGTCAATGGTTTGGAGAACGAACTTCGTACAACTCCGTAATGGCCAAATGAAAATGGGTGAAATGTTTATAAATAGCAAGTTGAGCTATGGTGACACATGTCATTTTCACTATTGAGTTTGACAGGAGATTTGAGTTGTGCAGAGCATTTTCGTCATTTGCGGGAGATTCGACCGTTGGTTTTTCGTTCCGCGAGTTCCAGGTAAGCCTATTAGCCTTAATCTATAAGTTTATTTAATTGATGGGGGAAATTGAGCACTCAGGGGCGGTGCATTGGTCAATTTGAGTGATCAATGGGGAAACCACGGGTCCTGAGCCCTTTTGCGTGATTCAGATCACGGCTCAGAGCTCTACAGTCGTGATTTGGATTACGGCTGAGATCTCTACAGCTGCGATCTCGAATCGCGGCTGTGAACTCTACAAACGCGATGTGAATCGCGGCTGTGGTCCTCACAGTCGTGATCTGAATCACGGCTGTGGCCTTCACAGTCGCAATTTGGATTGCGACTGTAGAGTTCACAGCCGCGATTCGAGATAACGACTGTTAGTCCCACAGCCACAATTTTAGATCGTTACCGGGGAAAAAAATTTGGTACAATTCTCTGCAATATTTTCTTTGTTTTTTGGCAGGATGCTCAGAGTCTCGAGGCCTGTGTGGAGGGAGAGGAAGATGCCTGTTGATTTGATGGAGATTATCGATGGGGATCATGATGCTCAGGCTGCGTTGGCAGCGGGTGGACTGATGAATTTTGCCCGGGTGCCTATTATGCGGTCAGCACGGTTGTTGCTGACCAAGTTGGTCAGATTCTGGGATCCGGCCCTGCAGAGCTTCATGGTTCAAGGTGAGAGGTTGGACCTCACCTTGACGAATGTTTAGTTTTGACTAGTTTACCTTGCTTAGGTGTGATGGGAGATACACAACCTAGGATACAGGGGGATATTGACATAGAGGATCTTCTAGAGATATTTTGTCGTCCAGAGTCCCGAGTGCATGCGAATGCACTGTTAGTTAGTGAGATAGAGGATCCAGCTATGAGAGTGGTCGCAGCTTGCGTGCTGTGAGTACTTGGGTCATAGGCGCCTCACCGATTATTGGGTGGGCAGATGATGTTGGTACATCGGGTTATGATTGGGACATACTATGCCTGTGGGCAGATGTTCCTGGCTTGTTTTCAGCGAAAGCTGAATGAGGTGAGTCAGTATGGGGGTAACTTTAGTTATGCCTCCTTTTTATGTTGTTTTTTCTTCGAGTGGGTGCCTACTTTATGACCCTGTATTCCTGTCCGGGATGGTGGTATCCGTGAGCTGCGGATGGTGTAGTGGGGCAAGATGATGCCTCGTGGTGGTGGTGGGGAGGCGGGACAGTTTTTTACTACTGAGATGTACCGGCAGTGGAAGCAGATGCCGGTTCTGTTCGATGATTTTTCGTACCGGGGAATGGACTTCTGTGGTGATATCGAGATGCCACGAGCTGTAGGACAGGCCTGGGACTGGATGGTATGTATATGTTTTTGTTTTCTACATCATGTTTATATATTTATTGGTTTTGTCCATTATGATAGTTATGGTTGTTCTTATGATGCTGACTTCTCTGAGTGTTGGTTATCGTAGATGTGGGTCTGAGGCCTCCACCGGGGCATCCGGTTCGCAGAGGTCATGAGGTGGTGGTACCTCGATTACCTCCTCCACCTGTGCGAGGAGCCATACGCCGCCATGGCGATGCTGGGGGGGTAGATGATATACGGGCTACCATTGAGGGATTACTAGATGGTGTGGCAGATGATGGCTGGAGGGAGTTGGACCGGGAGGTCTTAGAGGTATGTTACGATGCTCCGCGTGAGTGGAGATCAATTCTGGATTGCTATGTTGGCAGCGGAGAGGAAGGCTCGAGAAAAGTTTGATCCAGAGGAGGAGGAGCCAAAGGATGAGGACTAGTTTTTTATTATACAGTTGTGTATGCATGTGGATGCACATCTTGTCATTGCTTTTATGCCTTGTTGCATGTGGATGCAATTGTATGTGTTTTGTTTGCCCATGGAGGCACGTTCTATGCACGTGGATGCAATATTATGGTTTTTGTATGCCTGTGGAGGCACGTTTTATGCAGGTGGATGCAGTACTATGATGATTTCTTTTGTTTGATTTTTTAATGCCTATGTGATGCATGTTTTGATGTCCTACATGTTTTGGTTGACGTGCCAATCTAGAATGTTGTTAGCCATTTGGTTTCCTACACTGTTGAGATTTCTTGGGACATGAGTGAATGAAATGGATTCAAAGTTTCTAATCATTTGTTTAGTGCGCAAGAATTTTCTAAAGAGACAGGGATCGCGTACCTGGTAACAATTGTTGAGCTAGGAAACAAGAAGCTGGGAGTCAAGGAAGACGTGAAGGTGACTTATGCCCATCTAGAGAGCAGCGGTTAGAAGACCGGTCACAACATTGTACTCAACATGGTTATTGGTAGCAGCGGCTATACACACTCTGTCGAGGTGGATCAACTCATGTGAGGGGGAATAGAGTACCCAAGCTGCGAAGGCGAGATTTGGAGACCAACGGTTTGCACCATCAGCGAAGCCAATATAGTGAAGTGGAATAGGATCCATCTGTGTAGGAAAAAATAAAAATGTAAGGTTTTGAAATTTCACATTGAAAAAATGTATTAAAAACTGTACAATGTGGACTGTGGTGTCCTGAATATTTTTATGGATAAAAGCGTTTGAGGTACAACCCGTTACAAGGGTTGCGCATGGGGTTACCTTCTAAATCGGTCAAAATGTATGCCCCATGTCCAAGGCAAATGTGTATAATGTATGGGCCTTGCCACATGGATTCGAATTTTCCTTTGCCTTTTTTGTCATGGGCTTGATCGTAAACGAGCACAAGGTCTCCTTCACTAAATGCTCGTGGGTGAACATGTTTATCATAATTGAATTTGGATTGGTTCTTTGCGGCTTCGATTGTTTGGAGAGCTGCGCGGCGATCTTCGTCAGCTTTCTCTAAAAGAAGTAAGCGTTGTTCAATTGGTGAAGTATCCGGGAGGAGTTCGATGGCGATATTCAATGTCAGGATCTGACATTCAATTGGGAGGACAGATTTTACTCCGTGAACCAAATGGAAGGGGTGAAACTGGTGGCGGTTTTAGTGGACGTGCGGTAAGCCCACAGTGCGAGAAAAAGCATGTGATGCCAATTGGACTTATGTCGATTGACAGTGCGCTGGAGGATAGTCTTCAAAATTTTGTTAATAGCTTCAACTTGGTCGTTCCCTTGGGGGTAGTAGGCGGAAGATAAATGATGTTCAAACTTAAGGAGGGTTGACATTTCTCGCCAAACAGAGTCCTCAAAGTGAGAACCATGGTCTGAGACGAGTTGCTTTGGTACTCCAAAACGAGCAATAACATGGTTGAGGAAAAAGTGGGCCGTAGTGTTGGCTTTGAAGTTGTAAGTAGGCATGGCTTCTACCCATTCAGTAAAATAATCGACAGCCACAATGATGTATTTATGGCCGCCAGTTGATGCTGGGTTACACTCCATGAAGTCGATGGCCCATCTGCAAAAGGGACCAATAGTGATTACTGGATGGAGGGTGGCGGGGGGAGTCCTTGCTTTGGGGGCAAAGAGCTAGCAATTTTGGCAATGTTTGAATGTTGTGATGCAATCAGTAAATAATGAAGGCCAAAAATAACCTACACGGATTACCTTTTGGGCAGTGGCCATTCCATAGAAACAGCTGCCGCAGGCACCGCTATGATAGTCATTAAGGACTTGTTCTGCTTTTTCTTGAGAAAGGTAATGTCGTAGGATTGTGTCGACACCACGTCAATAGAGGACATCGCCTAAGAGGAGTTAACGGGCATGGTGGCGGATGCGACGGCGTCCGTCACAGTCGATATTGGGTCGAAACTTTTGTGTATGGAGGTAAACCAAAATGTCGTCGTACCAAGGGTCGTCTGACGAGATGATGAATAAATGGTCGTCAATTAGATCAGTATTGATAGCTAGTGATGACGATGAGGATGGTAGGTCCGTAGTGAGTTGAGCAAGTGCTAAGGCTTTGGTGCTCTTCGAAATTTTTAAAGTCAGGTCATATTCTTGTAGGATAATCACCCATTTAGCTACGCGGCCTTGCAGAAGGTGGCGATTCAAGAGATAGACCATTGGGTTGGAATTTACGACAACTGTGGTATGGCTGAGGAGAATGTAATGGCGCAACTTCTACATTCAAAAGTCGATGGCGAGGGCCATTTTCTCTTCATGTGGGTAGCGTAGTGGTGGGCCTTATAAGGTTTGGATTACGTAGTAAATGACATGCTCTTGATGAGTACTCAGAAATGGTATAATCGGATGCCAAAACGTAGAGGATGAAGTATCTTGTGAAATCCGGAGGAGAAATCAAGGAGGCATTAGTGAGTGCTTTCTTCAGGTCTGTGAAAGCTCCTTCCGCTTGGTCGTCCCATGCAAAATGGGTATGAAGGTGTAGGTGTAGCAAATGAAGGAAACCATGAATTGTCGTGGCGTAATCGGGAACAAAGCGGCGGAGGAAGTTGGACCTCCCCTGAAGGCTTTCTAGCTGTCTTAGTGTACGAGGTGATGGTAGGTCCACAATGACTTGGACCTTTAATGGGTCTACGGTGATTCTTTTTTCTGAAATGATGAAACCCAACAGACGGCCTGCTGGAACGCAAAAGACACACTTGAGTGGGTTCAAGCGGATTTGGTATTTACTACAATGCAAGAAGACTTGTCGAAGGTCATCTAGATGGTCGGATCGTTTCTTAGATCGAGCCATGAGGTCGTCTAGGTAAACCAATATGATGTTAATCAGGTCATGAAAACAATAAGTCATGGCTCGCTGGAATGTGGCTCCAATGTTTTTGAGACCAAAAGGCATAACGCGATAGGCAAAAGTGCCCCATGGGGTGGTGAAAGTGGTTTTGTATTGATCTTCCTTGCAGATTTGAATTTGGTTATACCCGGAGAAACCGTCCATGAAAGATAGTACCTCGTGCCCCGCACATGCATCGATTAATTGGTCGATAAATGGTATTGGGAAGTTGTCTTTGGGACAAGCTAGATTGAGGTCGCGGAAATCAGTACACACACGAATGGTGCCCACTTTTCTATTGACTAGCACTGGGTTGGAAACCCAAGTGGTATAAGCCATAAGGTATATGAACCATGCTGCTCGAAGCTTCTCGATTTCGGCCTTAACGGCTGGAAGTTTAGATGGGTAAATGGGGCGTTGTTTCTGGCGGACATGTGGTATGTTAGGCCAAGTGTTTATGTGATGTTCTACAATGGTAGGATCGAGACCAGGCATCTCGGTGTAAGACCAGGCAAAGACATCGCGAAACTCTTTGAATATTTTCTTATAGGCTTAAACTTCCTCTTCAGTGCATGATGCCCCTAAGGAGATAAGTTCAGGTTTTCCAGGTGTGGTGGAGATGTCAATTTTTATGATAAGAGAAATGTTGGCCATATTACCTTCTTCAAAAGCATCTGGAGCTGGGATAGGATCTTTAAACTAGTCAACCTTGGTTGGTAAAAAATATTTGGATTTGACGGACAGTTGGTTTGCCGTGGTGCAGGTAGATGCCTCAGGGATGAAGTATGATCGATGGTGCGTATCATCCCAGGGGTAGTTAGGTGCAGTAAGTGTTTATAGGATTTCCTTGTCGCCACAAAAGTAGTGTGTCATCAAATCAATTGGTTGAGGTGCGTAGGTGGATGAAATCATATAAATGGTATTGATTTCTTCCGAAGAGGAAGAATTTGGGGGGTATATTTCCTCAATGAGAGGGGGGGATATCTCTAGGTCGGCATTATTCAATTCGTATAGAGTTGCTCTATAATATGGGAGATTGGGGCAGTGATGTGAGTAATGGTCGTAAATGCCGCATATCGCACAAGGGTGGTTGGTACGCAGCGATTTATCGCAAGGCTGAGGAGGTAGTTCAAGTTTGACAACTGAAATGTTAGTGTCGTCATCCAACATTTGCATGTGTTCTTGGAGTGGTGGTAATTGCAGAGATTGGTGGGTAGCGTGTCCTATATCATTGCACAAAGAGCACTTAGGGGGAACACAGATTGTTGGGGGATTCTTAGCCAACTTGGGAGTCGGTGGGGCGGTGCGAGTTGTGAGTTCGGTGGTGTAGGTTTGTGGGCCTCTGCGCTCATTGTAGCGAAGTTGAGGGGGAGCATTACTAGACGTTGATGTAGTGGTCCCAGTTGGAGGTGGTCGGTTTTGGATGTTCGCTACACCAGGTGGTGGACGGTTTGAAGTATTGATGGGTTGCACCGATTGTAAAACAACATTCGGTGTCGTGGGAGGGGTTGGGGCAGGTAAGTACCACACAGGTAGTCCTAACGTTAACCCTGGAAGATTTAGCGTAGCCCTTACTAGCGTGCTGATGACTCCTGAAGGAGAAAATAAGAATGGGATAGTGTGGATCAGTGTTGCTCCGATATGACTAGGCACTGCTGGTGGCTGTGGTAGTAATGGTGGTTGTTGAGTATGTGGCTGTGTGTTGTGCGAAAGTGTGCACAAATCATATATTTCTGTTATCCGCAATGGCGGTGGGATAGATTGGAAGGTGGAGGTCATGGGAGTATCTGAATATATCCCGGGTCCGACTGAGGAGACGAACGATGTGGGTGCACTCTGAATGGGTTGTTTGATCATAGGTAGAACATTTCCAGGTGCTGCAGACATTAGGATCATAGTATGTTATCTGGTCAATTTTGACTGCGCGTCCTTCGTGGGGAAACATCAATAGGCGGAAGACGGAAGAAGCGACAACTTTCATTTTATACATGTAACTTCGTCCTAATAGGAGGTTGTAATCAAGTTGGGCGTTGATGACCTCTATATCAATGAGAACCATTTTCCCCCCTAGTTGCACGGGCATGTTAACTAACAGGCCCTGTGGTTGAGCTGAACGACCATCGTAAGCTCGCAATGCGGTAGTGGATGGCTGCAGTGTGGGGGATCCGAGTTTCTTCTAGACAAAATTCGACATAACGCCGGTGGAAGCACCTTCATCGATGATGCATCGATGAACGACAAGGTTTCGAATGGATACATAAACCTGAAAAGCTAGTGACGAAGGCCGATGTGGTTCGACTTGGTCTAAGTCGAATGCCATCATATGGGAGTCGTTAGGGTCTATGGCACCAATGGCGGACAACAATAATTTCCTTTGTGTAGGGTAATTTTTTAGGACTTCTAGAGCGTACATAGTAGTGGGGGATTGGGCTAAGTCTTCTCCAATATTATAGTTTGAAGCTGCACGAGCGTTAGGATTGTTGTTGTTTTGTCTTAAAAGGAAGCGAGGGGCATTTGGAACCCCATCCATTGGCATATTAGGTACGCGTAATGTCTGATCAGTTGGGAGGGTTCTCGAGGATGGATCAGTAGGCGTGGTTTTAGGGGCTGAGCTGTATTGGTTTCGACGAGTTTGAAGGTTGATATCATTTGATGACATCGTTAGCAGATGGTGAGTGCTTGACTTTGTATGTCAGTAATCGGTTGCAGCATAGGTAATTTGTTGTTGTGGTGTAGTGGATCCTTGTGGGGGATCCATTGGACAGGTGTTTACTACTCCTTGGTTGGGTAGAGGATTCTACAATATCATGGGTTGCAGTTGAGGAGGTGGCACTGGCTGTGTAGCATGCCCTTGTCGTTGGGTGTCATCCGCCCAAAGTTGACGTGCTTTCTCCATATGGGGGAAATTATCTGTGTAGTGGTCGTATACCGAACAAAAGGAACATGGGTGGTTTGTTCTTAAGTTAGGATTTTTACCCTGTTTCGGTGGATGATCAGGGTTTTGGTTGGCGGGGGCAGCGTTATTATTATTCGGGGGATTAGGTGGCTGGCCGCCTTGGTTTTGAGGTTGATTATTTCTGCGGTTGCGTCCTCTTCCGTGGTTCTATTGACCTCCTTGGTTATGCTGGTTGTTTTGGTTTTGGGGTTGCTTTTCTTGTGCATCATTGGAGCAGACGAAGTTGTAGCTCCATAATGAGATGTAGCCCTAGAAAAGTCTGGGGCGTTGTTGGTACTCATCATGGTGAATGGTTTGCTTTGTGACATAACCTGGCCAATGATACCGTCGAAGGCATGGGATGGCCCCGACGCGTCGTTCCGGGATGGATCGTCGTGCGGGGGCGTCAGGTAATATGGTGTATAAATAGCCAGACTGGGCGTAGATTAAGTCAAACTGCTGGGCTTTTAAAATGGCTTCTTATTCCGACTTGGGTCGTTCAGTAGCTACATCCTTGGCTATGAGTGGAAGGAGAGATTTCAAGAACCAATCCAGGAAAATACAGTCGTTTAGCTTGATCTTGCATAGACTATGGCGTTTACGCCACTCATGGATATGATCTATGATATGGGTGGCCGTATTTTGTCTACAAGACAGTAGGATTTCTACTCCTGCATCATAGCGGACGAGTAATTGAAAGAACTGTAGGAAAGTTGAGGCAAGGGATGTAAACGTAGGGTGTGTCCCATGGGGCTGCTCAATATACCATTTGGCCGCCGAGCCAGTGAAATTTCTTTGTAACAGTCGAAGGCGAATAGAATCATCGACTATGGAGTTTGAGGAACACCATAGGTGAAAAGACATAACATGATTTTGTGGGTCTTCACCAGCCTTCCCTTCAAACTTCGGGATGTCTGACGGGAGTTTTGTGGGCATGGGGGGCCAAGTAGGGTCATGTGTATGGGGTCATTTGTTAACCTTGCCAGGTCTGGTAGGTTAAGACTAGCCATAAATGGCAGACTAGCAGAGGGGTGTGACATGGTTGATGGGGCATAAGTGCTAGTGGTAGCATTATGGGTTGGGCCACTGCCCGCAAAGGGAATATTAGCTGTAAAAGGGATGTGCCCTCCACCTAAAGATGTGTGAGAGGGCCAGTGCCCCCAAGTGCAACATGAGTTACAGATGGGTTTGGGATGGTTCCAGTAGCTGCTGGGATATGAGTAGTGGCGGTGATGATAGGTGTAGGTCCCATATTGGGCATACCCAAGGGAGTTGTTGTTGTAGTTGTGGCTACCGTGGTGGCCATTGTGGTGGCAGGGGTGGTTGATGTTCCATTAACACTCCCTGTGAAGAAAGGGTCAAAATTCATACCAACCATGGGTCTAGTGGGTGTAGTGTAGATGGGATTTTCGGATTCTGCCTCAAAGTCAGATGTGAAATGAGGTGCGTTAGAATTGGATGACGGGGGCTTTATGTCGATGACGTGTGGAGTCAAGTGACAATGCTCTTTGTCTACGACGAGTGGTGTCAAGTGAACCGTATTGTGGGGGTTCACCCTGGAAACGTCGAGAACGTCTCGAGGACTCAATGGTGGCAATTATCTATTAAAACTAATGGGTGGTGGTGAGTGGAAAGCTCGAAACCCTAATGTAACCGTGTGTGCAAGAGGGGAGCGCAAAAAACAATGGCACTTAGGCCAACAACCAAACTCAAAACACTTACTATAACAGCTATGCTATAGTAAGTGGAGTAATAAAAAAATGTGGTCAAAATACCAACATGCAAATGACTCCTAAAAATGAAAAATGGTGGACTCACTAACCAAGGGGAGGTAATAGAGTAGGCAACCACCTAACTAAAAAAATATTATGATTCAACAAGACGTATCCTTTGCAAGCTGATTAAATCCAAGTCAGACAATATGAATTGTAGAACCAAAGGCTAGATATCCCCCTACCAGGAGGGACACCGGGTAGACAATCCAAGAAGATAGGCCACTGAGATACCCCGTTCATGACACATCCAGAAAGGTGAATCTGCAACTCTTGTTCTATCACCGTTGTACTCCCACAAGGGTGGTACAACGAGAACAACGAGTAGGTATCCTTCGTTGACTGAATGGATTGCGGTAATCCACTCAGGCTTCCGGAACCAATCTGGCTACTTCGACCCTCCTAAGGGAGAGGCCTTTCCGACAAATTGGTTTGAAACTGTGCCAATAAGTACTAGGGGATTATGGTACCCTAAATGTCAACCACTATGTCTCAAAATGAAAGTGAGTGAGGGGTGTTATTTGGATACTTATCCCCTCAGTCCTACCTATCTACAATATTCTTTTGGTGTTCCCCAAGCGGGGTTAGAATGTTGGTTGAGTTAAGAGGATTTTAAGGCTCACTTGATTTATTGGTGACAGATTATGTGCATGTGTGGTTATGTACATAAAAATGAAATGCCTCGCTTGGGCGAAAATTCACAAATTAAAATAACGATTTCAATTTTGTAAATATGAAAACACTTTAAAAGTAAATATGAAACCAATTTGAATGTGAATGCTTTAACAACTTTTCAAAAAATATGTGAAATTCTTTAAAATGTTAAGGTAAAGCAATTAACATAAAAAAATGAGTGAATTTCTAATGCTGCAAAAAGAAAACAGTAGGCTGTCCAAAAAATTGCAGGGGAGATGGCTGGAAAATGTGGGCCGAAATGAGCAAAACTCAGAAAAAACGAATCGAACGATATAGGTGAAATCGCAGCTGTATGGGGCAAGAGTTGCGATTAAATCGCGACTGAGGGGGTGCACAGTCGCGCTCAGGACTCAATAGTCAGGGTTTCAAAATCGCGACTGTGGGGTGCGAAACCCGCGATTAAATCCCAACTGAGGGGGTGCACAGTCGCGCTCGGGATGCAGCAGTCAGGGTTTCAAAATTGCGACTGTGGGGCGAGAAACCCGCGATTAAATCACGACTGAGGGAGTGCATAGTCGCGCTTGGGACGAAAAAAATGGTTTTTTAAAATTGCGGAAGAGGGCTAAACAACCGCGATCGGATCGCGACTGTGGGTTCAGAAACCCGTGATTGACGAGACGACAAATGTCGCTGGAAACGAAAACCGAAAATGAGATTTTTGGACTGTGTGGGCTGCAGAAAAGGCCAATGGCTAGGGCAATGAGCTATGGGCTTAGTAGCAGGCCAGATCTACACTATGAAAGCTTAAATAACAACAAAATAATAAGAAATCTAGATCTAAAGAAAGATTCAAAGATTTGAAACCCAACGTAGTCGCAAAAAACTGTTGCTTGGGTTTTCACCCAAGCATGTGCTAATGAGCACCTACTAACTTGTAGTAACAGTCTCAATTGAAATAATTAAAAACTAAAGTAAAAAAGCAGAATTAATCTAAGATATGAGAAAATAAAAAGTTAATCTAGCATGTTCATGTAAAAACTTGAAAGTAAATGGTAAAGAACTCAGATCTATATGTAAAACAAATTCTTTATTTTATGGAAAAAATAGCTTTACAATAATCATGTTACCTCAAATGGTGAGGATGGTTGGGTTGAGCAGCTGCGACAGTGAGATGCTCCAATGCTCCAAGGGTCTTTCTCTTCTCCAAGATGCTGATGGGGGAATGGCCACAAAGGGTACTCCAAAGATGGATCTAAGCTCAAAGGGAGGCTCAAGATCTCAGGAGTGAAATGGGCAGCATAAGGATAGGATGAATGTGGATGAATAGTGAGGAGCCCCTATCACCTTTTTATAGTTTTTTGGTGATGGAGAATACCATTGTGGTTTAAGGAAACCAATGGTATTGATAAAAATGGTTTAGGTTTCTTTTTCTTCTTTTTCCTTTTTTGAATATATTTTATATTTTTATTCCCTTTAATTGATTTTTGGGAATTTTGGACCCTTTTTTAGGGTTTTTTGTATTTTTTGAGGAAAATTACATATTTTGAGGGGAAAAGGTGGATTTTGGTCTTTTTGGTGACCTTTTGAAGGTTTTAGAGGTCAAATGGTGGAAAAAGTGGACAAATGGGTCATGGAAGTAGGGAAATGAGCCAGTGAGCACTTTTTAGGTGTTAATGGAATCCCTCTTAGGGAGGTATATCTAGTCCACAGTTGATGCTAAGTAGCTTGAAGAACAAATGAGAAGAACAAATGAGAAGAACAAATGAGAAGAACACTTACCCCTTAAAGGAAGGTGGCAAGGGAGCTTGGTAGATGCTAGACAAGAGGGAAGAGGTGAGCGATAATGGAGTTCAAGCACAATTCCAATGGCATAACCTTGCTTTTATTTCCTCTCTTTCATAGGCATGGCCATGTCTTCCTGATATAGGCGAAGAGGTGGCCAAGAAATAACTAGATCCCAGTGTGAACTCTTTGATCTCATGGTCTAGCTCCAAGGTACACAAAAGAGGCCATTTAAGGAACCCAAGTGTGTGAGGGGCCAAATTCGAACGTGTGGATGTAATGGAGCTTTCATGAGTCTTTAAGGCACCACTGGTGGTTGAGATTTTGCCATTTCTGTTAGTCACACGGATATCAAAGGATTATCTGTGTTGGTCGCATGGTTGTAGTTCCGATAACACGTGCGGTAACGCGTATTAATAGACATGTGGCCACGTGGTTATAGTTTTGATCGTTTCCAGGCATTTCTGGTTTCATGATGCTTCTTGGATCTGATGAGGATGTCTTCGGTGGGCTGCATGCTACATGTTGATGACACTTTATCGTGTAAATTGCAAAAATGTCGTATGTGTGCGAGATTTGAGTGTTAACAAATTTATGAAGCAGGTGGTGATTATACTATCTTCCTTAGACGATGATACCTCTTGCATTGCCTTGCTTTTCTGTCTGGGGAACCTATAAGCCATTATGTTATCATGAAATTCAACACTATAATAATTTGAGCTTATTAGTGTGGTTAGAAAGCACAGATAAAACATTTTGAAACTCTAAAGGGTTAGAGGGGTCTAAATTTAAATTACCCTAGTGAGTTCTATGAGCTTAAAAAGAAAGTTTCCTTAGCTAAGAAAAGTATAAATAAAGGATGATTGTTGAGACTGTAGTTTGCTTGGTAGGATTTGGGAAAGTCCGTTCACGTGCCTTACGAGGAGGTTTTTTAACAAAGCTCTTACTAAAGATTGAAAGTCCTGGGGATTAGGTTATGGGATGGCCTAGGTTGGTTTCTCATTTATCGGGGAAAGGCAATCTTGTCCATTTGGGAGGAAGCATGATGGTGCTAGGGAAAGAATAATTTAGCTTGGGTTTTGGGAGAAGAAGTCGAGAGCACATCGGCGTTATCAGATCGTAGAAGAAATAGGGGATTGGGGTTGAGCGTAATGATCTCTCGACAACCATAGTCAAAATGGTGGTCCCTACTTCCCCTTAGGTGCCCTGATGAGGCAAACCCTAGGTTTCAAATTGGAAGGGAGGACGAGGGAAATGTTGTAATTGGGGAGTGTTCGTTAGAAGGGCGATTTCTATTTGGTAAAATATGAGGGAACTAGCCCTCCTATAAATAAATGTCTCTCACCGTCTTTTATATTTTTAAAAGTAATTATGGAGCAAGATTACCCATTATGCAATTCTTAAATAGAGTAAGGGGGTGTAGAAATCCTACCTCACAAGTTGGCAGGCACTAGTTGGTGAGGTGGCAGAATCTCTTTCATCGTAGGTAACCAAAGTGCTATCTAACGTCTCGACAACCTCTCCCTTTTCTTTGCAAATACAAATTATTACAATGAAACATTACCCCCTTTTAAAATGCTTCACACGTGTGAATTGGGCCTCCTTTCCCACACTCATTTATTCCATTGTGCTCTGCCACTTGAAGCCTATTTAAGTTTTGAATTGTGTTCTCGTTGTTGTCGGTGACGTAAAATATTTCGTTGCCACTATTTTAGAGTGAAAAGAAGATTACCCGTTGATACATTAGCGAGGAAATGACTTTTCTCCTCTGATGTATCATTCAGTAATCATCATTTCAAACAAAGACTTATCGAAAATATTCATCTGCGTTCCCATTCGATGCTTGTTGGCAGAGAAATGCAATTTATTCGTTGATGTTTTGACGAGGAAATAACTTTTTTAGAGTGACTTCACATGTGGTGTTTTTTAGTAAATGTTTTAGTGAGAAAAAGACATGTGCCCATCGATTGATTGGCAAAGAAAATATTTTTCTAGCTGAGTTCCATTTGTTATGAGAAAATATTTTGCGGGCTAATTTACACCAATCGTGGAGAAAAGTGGACTTCTTGTCAAAAAGTCGATGGGGAAAAGTGATTTTTCAATCGACACTTCAACGATAAATTACTTTTTGCTACCAATGGGTTGGGAAGAAAAGGCCTTTTTCTTGTTGATATATCAACGAAAAAGTCTCTATTTTGTTGTTACATCGACGGAAAAAGGACTTTCTAAGTGAAACTTGAACTGAAAAATTTGAAAGGGGAGGGGACTTGAAAACTTCAAAGTGTTAGCTTTGTTTCAGGGTCATTCTAAAGGTTGTTGAAACAACCAGGGTAGACTCAAAGGTTAATAGAGTGTGAAGATTTAAAAAATCTACAAGTTGCTCAGACTCAAAAGGGTTGAAAGCTAATCTCAACAAAATGATAAAGTGCTTGAGGGTTTATTGAACAACATGCCTAATGCCAAGATATAAAGGAAAGCTGACAACAACTGGTAGAAGGATGCAATAGATTGAAAAAAATAAAATCAATAGATCATACCAGCCATAGTGTCAAAGCCAAGCTGAAGCAAAAGAGACACGGTTTAGGAGGAGTGCATCGAGATCGACGATCTTGAATTCAAAATGTTAAGTGGGGCCCCAAGTTGCATAACTTGGAGAGCTATTGAGGGCTCAATACAACTAATGAGAACTTAGTTGACTTTGGACATCTTGCTACATTTCGATTAGTGGAAATATTATTTCATTTTTTGGATTTGAATGATGACACCTATTTACCCCACTAAAAGAATGTTCAAGCATGATGATCTACATAGAAAAATAAGTTACTAAAGTCATATCAACATCGCCAACCCCAAAGGGAGGTTTGGGTGCTTGATTTGATGTTGTTGGCTTTTCAAGGGTGTCTTGGAGCTATGTCGCAAGGTTTTATTCTTTGATGTTCCATAACCTATGGATTTATTGTTTGTGATAATGATAGTAGTAAGGTTATACTCTTAAAACCACGTTTTTAAGAAAGGCGAGCGAATTCCATGTTTTATGATGCGGGAATTATGGAAGGCCTATAATCAACGAATATTTGAGGGTACCATTCCACACCTAGATTGGATTTGTAGTCGGACTATTGCTACTTATAATGAATACATTTCTCTATCTGATCCTCTTGGTGGTAGTCATATTTTGAACACTAAAAGTCGTGGATGTCGAATGGCTCCTCCGGTGTTGGTATATGCATGTGGGTTCTTTGATGGGGCTGCGGTTGGGGGCCCAGGTGTTAGTGGGGCTGGTGTGGTTTTACACCTTACCAACACTGCCTTCTTTCACATCCATCTAAATTTGGGGATTGGTACAAACACCTGCAGTGAATTATGTGCTCTTTGGCTCCTTTTACACTTTGCACGATTCAAAAAGGTATCATCCCTCTTGATTCTGGGTGACTCTTCATCCATCATTTCTTGGGCTAAGGGCATCTCCCCAATCAATGTGATGCTTCTTACGCATTGGTTGGCTGCGGTCATAAAGTATATCAACGACTTCGAGCATATTCATTTTTCTCATATTTTTCGGGAGGTGAATATGGAGGCTGATCTTCTCTCCAAGATGGCTTTGAATTCTATGGCAGGGATCATCATGTGGGAGGAATGGCACGGGGATCTTAATATCTCTTAGGGCTCGATAGATTTGCATTGGACCTGATACCTGTGGATTGGTCTTTTTGTTTTTGGTCTTTTATTTTATTTTATTAGCTGATATATGTTTTATATTATGCGGTATAACATTTTTGCAGGTTCATAGACTCTTTCCACCAACTACTTGTTGGTCTTATGAACTTCAGTATATGCGGCACTATTTATCAGGTTTATGTATGTCTCCTGTGATGTTTGGCCCTTTGACTCATGGGGTCCTGGTTCTATTTATTATGCTGTTTGGTTATTTTGGGCAGACCCACTGCCATGTGTTAGATGCTTTGTTTTGGCATATGTTTGTGCCTCATATGTATGCGGCCTATGTTATGATCTGGTACTTTTAGTATATGTGATTTGGGCTGTCTTATCATCCGTGATATGTATTGCTCACAAAACATGTTGGAAACAGTTTTCCATGTTGCTTTGATATAATTTGATCTCTTTACTATTTCACGGTATTAATAGTAAGTTATATTTTTCGATGGAAAAAGAAATGCGAGCTTTTCCATAAATCCATAACCCCTTTTTATAAGCTTCAAGTTCGGTTTTAATAAAAACCTTTTTCCTTGGAAAGTTACCAAAATATCCATCTAAAGAAATAGAGGCAAAAAAACATTTAAAAAAAAAAAACAGAGACAAACAATAACATTTGTGAAATTATATTCAAATTGAAGCGTAGCTACTTCATTCAAAGCGAGTAGCATCGCCTCCCGCTTACTAAGAAAATGGAGAACGAAGACGAAGAAGAGGAGGCAGCACCCCGATCTCTCAATGAAACCCTCGCAGCAGGGCCTCTCAAGGACCGTATGCGTCTAGCACTTATTACAACTGCCGAATCCGAAGGTTGAACCATTCATATTTATATTTTATTTGTATGCCTTTAAATATTATTTGCCTCGTCCCTCAGTATTCAGGGTTCCTTTATCTTTCAAGCACAGCCCAAAAGCACGGGATGAGCGTTTCGCAGCTTGTAATGGCTTCTCTGGCCAACTTGACGTTCAAATTCACAGGTAGTTTTTATTTTGCTTTTCTCTGTTAAAAAAAATCATTATGGCAATAATTTAGGTTAGTTCAGGGAAAAATGCAGCAGTGCTCATGCCTCAGCTAAATTATTTTTCCTTATTTTTTTCTCATGTTTTTTGTTGGGTTGTTTTATCAACTAAAAATTAATTAATTAATTTTATAAATTTAATTAACTAATATAGTAATATTATCATTATTATTATTTGTTATTCTCAAGAGTGGATCTAAACATCTGGTTTTATTTTTGTGAAATTCTGCAATAAACTGGAAAGAGACTGGTGCATTGTCACATTGCTGAAATCATTTACTGTATAAGATTCTCATTAGCTGCTTGGGGAATACCAGGGGCCACTTTGGCAAATGTCTTTTCTTTGACTGTTGAGAATGATTATTTATAATGTTGGGTTTGAGATTTAGAAGCAAATATACTCAACATATATCAAGCAAGGGCACATGGAGATTACACTCAAGAAACCCCTAAGGGGAAATTCTATTCAATCATACATTAACTGTGTGTGCTTTTACTGTAGATTAGGTTCCTTTATATAGAATAGGTGACCATAACAATTTGTCATAAAAAATATTCAATTCAGCCATATCTAAATCTCTCAACTAATTCTACGAAATCTTCATCCCTAACTCCTCTCCTTGTCCTCATCCTTTATTCATAAGTAAATATTATATCTGGTCTGCTTCATATAATTTACATATTCATTATTGATTAATCACAAGTAGGAGTTAATCCTTCATACTCCTCCCTTAGTGAATAATTGTGATTTCAATATTCAATCATCATCTTTTGTTCCTCCAACTAGTCTTTTCAATTCGTCCAATTTTTATCTTCTCCTTCTATGATTGTTGTTGCCAATCTTATAGTCTTCATCTTTGAGATTAATTTTAACTGACTCTTGTACCTGGAAAAAATATAAACATCACTTTGTTGATGCCCATATAAAAAATTCACTATAGTTGGAATACATGGGTTGCCAGCCATTGTACTCACTGGTTCACTGGAAGCTTTTTCTCATATATGGTTCATCAACAATTCAACCGGTCCACTGGAAGCTTTTTCTCATACATAGTTCATCAACAATTCATAGATTATAAACCTTTTCCGCTCCTCCTTCATCATTATCAATCGTCATCTTGGGTTTTCTTGCTTTACCCTTAACGACATCATGTTGGAGAATCTAGGGAATTAAAAAGATCAAAGAGCTACTTATTCCAAGAAGAGGTGGTATCCGTACTTGTAGACACTGTTTCGACAGTTAAGCACAACACATCACAATTGACATTACATCGAAATGCATTGTTCATTTGCCATAATTCGCCATGTATATTTGACCCATAGGGTCATCCTTTGATAGCTCCAAGATGTAATTGACTCCCTTGAATCGAGAAAGAATGTGTTTACATACTTGGGTGATAGCACATAATGACCTCCTTGAATTCTGCCCTATTTGTGCCATAGTCGACGATTTTATTCCAATTGCCTGACCAGTCAGTCAGCTAGTCGACTCCTTCCTTGATTGGTCAGTCCGACTAGTCGAGAGCCTAGTTAGCCCTGTAGTGGACCACTTAGTCAACTCTTCTAGTTGACTCTTGATTGTCGATTGTCTATCTCTAGAAGATCCAAAGGTGTGATGAATTAACATGGCCCGTTGTTCCAACACCCCCGATCAGTACAACGCTATGGAGAGTCAAGAGGTGAAATTACTTCTGTATACGCCCCCATAATTGCAGCTTCTTGAAGCCTAAGGATAGCCCTAAGTTTGATAAACTTAGCTTCTGTTAAAGGCTTTGTAAATATTTCAACAATTTGATCATTAGTCTTACAATAGACAAACTTGATAACAAAATCTTGTATCAACTATCTTAAGTAGTGAACATGAAGCTCCACATGCTTCATCTATTGTGTGTAATAGGATTATAGTCATTGAATCGATTGAAAAACCAAGCTCTCCCAATAGTTGTTGATTCCATACTGCTTTTGTGCCAACATAAATTGCACCATGATATTTAGCTTTTGTGGTCAAAAGAGAGGCCACTGTTTGCTTCTTGCACGACCAAACCAAGGGTCCTGAACCAATGCGAAACACGTAGCCAAATGTCGACTTTTTGTCATCACAACCCTTTGCCCAATCTGAGTCAATGTAATTGACTAGAGGTTTTGTGGTATTGGTGTAGTATTTTATATCAAGTTGATAAGTGCCCTTGATATAATGAACAATTCTCTTTTCGACCTTCCAATGGCTTTCTCGGGGATCCTGCATAAACAGAGAAACTACACTAACAACTAAGGAAATATCTTGTCCATTGCAAGTTAAATAATTTAGACTATTGACCAACGGTCGAAACTGTTATAGCATATTTACCCTCACAATAGCATCGCTCTCTCACCTAGGGACTTAGGTCTTGGTCTCATGATTCTACTGGTCCAAATTGCACTCAATTTGACCATCTGATCCACCCTAGAGCTTCCTCCCAAGCTCCAAGGGACCAACTTTGCTATTTAGAGGTCATCTGCCATTTATAGCCCATCATTGAGATCCTAACCATCTATTTATAGTAGATGAGGGCGCATTCCTTCTTTTGTGTCTTCTTTCCCTGAATTTAGGAAGCCTCCATTGCAAATTGGAGTTGTGGGGTAAATCAAGGGTGTTTACTCCACTGTTGAGGGACTCGAGCTTCTCATGGCTATTATGAGCTACTAGTGCATTTGTTGAGTCTTTTTAGGGTTAATACACATATGCATGAGCTTATCACCAGTTGTTCCTTGCATTTAGGTGTCTAAGTTGACTTAGGTTCACTTAGGTTGGTTATGAAGTAGTTAACTCACCTCAAAGAGTTTGCATGGCTAACAAAGGGCATTTAGGCTCTAGTTAAGCCTAGCTAGGATGGCATGCACTAGGAGAACAATTCAAATTGCCTCTATGACCTATTTGAATTGCCTATATGTAACTATTCACTCATTCTTTGTATTGTAGATGGAATACAATAGTTTTATGTGTTATTGAAAGATCTTTGGCATATCTTCATTGTTTTGGATGATAATTGTTATGATTGTCACTTAATTAAATGCTTGCAAACTGTATTACTACATTGTTTAGAATCTAGATCTTGTGCTCCAAAATCTTATATGGTATCAGAGCTTTAGGGATTCTAAAGGTGTTGGTGTACATGATTGTAGGTAAATAAAACATTGCAGGTTGAAGGAGCCATTATAAGCGCATCAATTGGAATGGAGTTATCTCCCCAACAAATCCATACACCCTTCAATTACTTTGAGTGGAAATCAAGAATTGTGATGCTCTTGTGAATGAAGGGACTCTATAGCAATGTTGTCAGGCTCGGACTTGGCTGGCTTGGGACTCAGCAATCTCAGCGACTCGGATAAGACTCGACAAAGAGAAAAAAACTCAAAATATAGTAAATTTTGTTCACAAAAAAATACTAATGACATTTCTAATCCATATAAGTTATAAAACCACATTCTATGCAGAAATTCATTTGCTCATCTCATAAAAAATGATAATACAACATTTGACACATACATAAAAGGTAGAGGTAACCTTTAGCAACATCAAACCCCTGTCCAATCTGTATTTGCAACCAAGAATGATATATGGCAACAGAATTAGACCCTTAAGGTTTTGAGATAATTAACAGAATTGCTAAAGAAATGGCACCAACTTTCACTTGACAGGTCTAGGAATGACTAGACCTGGATGCAAGGCAATCCATACTTGAATGCTAGCAAGGATTTGAGGTCATGAAAGGCTGAATGTGACTCAGCCAACAACTCAAGGTTTAACCTGCCTTTCATTCCCAATCATACCCTCCAACTGAGAATCTAGTCTCTGTAGTTGATCCACTGTTTTTTTTGTGATGCAAACTTTGCCAAATTACCTCTGTTTTCACTGCTGATTTAACCCCTCCATTCCTCATGCAAAGACACAAGAATGAGACAACTGTGATGCTTAGGCAATTGATTGATTTATATTTCTGTAACTGATGTTATCCCTTTTTTTAACTGTAACCTATCATTGGCAGGGGTATCTTCCATCCAAATGCATGAACAAATAATTTAAGACTCTGTCAGACCTCCCTCAGCTGTAGTTGAGACCACTTTTCAGTCTAGAAAAATGAATAACTCAAATCACGGGTCAAAGTCAACTCGCATGTGTGGATGATTGAGAAGGCGCACTGGGGTACGGACTCGTGAGTCTGAGGTGAGTGGAGAGTTTCCCATGAGTCTGGTGAGTCCTGAGTCTATAGGTTGAGTCTCAGTCGAGTACTCGTCTGGTAGGTGGCTCGGTCAGGCTTGGTTGACTCGACGAGTTTCCCATGAGTCAGACTACACTGGTCTGTAATTGGGCATGTCCGTGATTATTTACTAGACTGCAATTGGAAAAGAATTGGTAGATTTGAAAGGTTAGTTCTAACTACTGATTCTTTAGAAAAGACAGTGAACAGAGGAAAAGGGAAAATTTTAGAGCAAGATTGAGTGAAGGAAAACATTAATATCAGCATGGGTAGAATACAAGTGTTAAGTGGGTAAATATCAGTGAAAAAGCTGAATGTAAACAAAGGTTAATCTGAAAATTTATTCCACTTGGTGCGTTTCCTTGCTTCATTAACAATGTCCACAAAGAGGTATACTCTTGACTCAACCTGGATTTCTTACTGCCAAGTTTTGTATCACATAGTGATACACTTATTATCACACACACATGTTAACTTGTGATCCCTAGCGTTGAACAATTGCTGTTGTTTGTCTTCATTTAATGAACTTTTGGGCCTTATATATAAGGCCCGTACAGCACATGAGCAATGGAACATTGCATATTGCTTCATTTTTGAAATATTAGGACAGTTCTTGACACTAGAAGAATATCCACTAAAGAAGATGCGCATCTTTCCATCATCTACACAGGCAGGTCATCTCACCTGCTTATTCACATTTGGGCAGCTAATCTATAATATATATCATGTAATAGGGGGGAGAACACTTGCTTATGCACACCTGAACATATCGTCCAAATTTTGTACAAAGTATGGGGCATTGAAATTATTGCATCGAGAGGAGCGAGGTGCTCTACAGCCCAATATGGGGGAGATGTTGTCACGTAAGGTAAGGTAAGGTAAGGTAACATTACCAAAAATAAAAAAGTAATTAAAAAAAATACATGTCGGCTCTTAAAATAAAAGAATCTGAAAAGTAATTTAAAAAATCCATGTCGGCCTAAAAAATAAAAAAATTTAAACTTAAACCCGAATCTATCAAGCAAGAGAGGGATCAAATTTCTTGAGTTTAAGATTAAAAAAAATACACCTCAATAAATTGGATCCCTCTCGGTGCTTGATAGATCCGGGTTTAAGATGGATCTATGTTGGTTGAATAACCTAGTGATAGGATGGGCAATGGACATCTAGATTCTACCATGCTCGTGAAGTTTAAGTTGGAGGCCTTCAGTTACTATGGCTTTATTGGATTGGATTTTATTGTTAACCTTGCATATCAATCTAGAGCAATGCTACATGTATTGTGTCAGGGAAAGTATTGACGAGGGTCTGGAATAAACTTCTCGGTGGTATCGGCGGAAAATATCATAATATGTCGTAAAACCTAAAAAAGTACAAAAATACTCATTTTTTTCAATTTTTCAAACATCTAAAGCAACAACAACATCAAATAGACACATTGCTACATAAATATGATGATACAACTAATAAATAAGATGCATAATATGTCAAGTGGTCACATATCGTTACTAAACTGAAACTTAGGATTGCTAAAGTATATGCAAATAAGCCTCATGGTGATGTGAAGAGTCAATTCAGCAAAACAAAAATTGTAGTATGGTTTTTATAAATAGAGTGGAAGGCAGACCAAGACCAGTGCCTATCGAGGTTGGGAAAATGGAATGAACAAGGGAACAAGGAGGGCTGGAAATAAGTGAGTGGGGATAGTGAGAAGCGTTGTTACAACATGTAACATTTAATCTATGTATGCTTGATTAGATTGCTGGAAACTTAACCAATGTAGGCCACCGAAAAGGTGCTCTACTTGTCAGCATGCTAAAACAATTAGGTGTGATCCTACTCCAAGATTTGATACATGATATATGCTTTCATTGAAATGCCATTACATAAATGTATCTATCATAAAATAAGAACAAGAAAAGTAAACATGTAGGACCTTGTTTTAGCCTCCTTATTCAAAATAAATTTGTTTTGTTGAATCCCTAGCTTCAACATAATTTAGATGTGGTTTCCAACATGTTAAATCAACAAAAATGGATGGTATGAAGTTATGAACAGATTTGCGTTGAGAAAAGCCGAAGAAAGCCGAGCAAGAAACCTGAGCAAGAAAGCCGAGCAAGAAAGCCGAAAGTCGAGCAAGAAACCTGAGCTTGATAGCAAGATAGATGTTTACATTGTATAATTGATTACTGGACGATCGCAGGAGCATGTAAGCCGAGATAGATTGCTGTAGTGGAATTGTAGATTGCAGGATCAGGACAGACGCTGTGGAATCTTGGAGCAATTTACAAGCTACCTGTTGGGAATGCATGCGATTGGAGGCATATTGTGGATGGATCGAACAGGAGATGATTTGATGACAGCTCTAAGGTGCTTGACAGGAGAGGTGCAGCTTTGAATGAGCTAGCATTTCAAACAATGTACGGATGGTTGATGCAAGTGATGAAACTCTGGCAACGGTCTTGAGATTGATCTGCTTGGTCGACTGTCATTGATCAAGATAATGAAGGCTGAAATTTTGGGCGGTCCTTGAACTGGTTGATGGAAAGGGGTTTACTGAGCATATATTGAAGGTTTCCGGGATCTGAGTTTTTTGCAGGGGATTGGCATGACTGAGGACGCTGTTTACACGGGAGTCGGGGTTGGTGACTGTGGGAATAAAGCTGATGGAGCTGTCTCTGCTGGGATGACTCGCTCGGGGGTTGTGTCTGGGCCCTCCATGACTGGTGGGGGGCCTGTGGGCAATTCTGGGCCCACCTTGACCGGCAGGCATAATCCTCGGTCTGGGACTTTTGCTACGGACAATTTTATTAAAAAATCAGCTAAGATGGTCAAAGAAAGGAAGCGACAGGATCTATTGGTGCTTGGGGTGGATGTTACGATGGAAGAGGTGGAGGATCTCTCTCTCACTACAGTGGTAGGTCATGTTCGTGGCAGAAGATATGGGCGGGGTTTTCTTCGGCGTTGGGCGGCTGAGCAGTGGAGGAATATTGTGTCATCTGTCCCTGAAGTCCGGGTATTGACGAAGGGTTGGTTTTCCTTCACTTTCTTGAACAAAGGGGCGGTCGACGCTGTTTTGAGTGGACATTGGTCGATGTTGGGTGTTCCTCTAGTCCTGCGAAGCTGGACCCCATTCTTCGACTCAACAACGGAGAAGGTAGATAAAGAACCGATATGGGTGAAGCTTCCTGGTTTTCCAATGCATCTGTGGAATGAATCTCGCTTTGCTGCGATGGGGAATTTTCTTGGTGAATATGTGTGTTCAGATTCCTCCCATCTCGTGACTGGCAAGTACACGGTGGCAAAGATATTGGTAAATATTGATATTCGGCTGGGACTCTCTGCTGAGATCAAAGTACAATCCAAGGAGGGGGACTTTGTTCAAACCCTGGATTATGTGGGTGTGCCGTTTAGGTGCCACCGCTGCCACTCACTTGGACATATGGTTGCCAGATGTCCTTTACCGTTTCGGAATTGCAAGCCACTGACCGATGAGGTAGCTGAAGTAGGTACAGATCCAGGGTCGAAGGAATACTCACAGGCAGTGGTGGAAGATGGGTGTGGGCCTGCATTTAACAGGGGGGTCATCTACGAATCTGTAGTGCCAGAGGAATCCAGTGGGAGGCAGGGATCTGAGGTTTTGCAGCCAACTTCGGCGAACATAGGTAAGGTACACATTAGGAGTGAGGAACAATTTGATGAGGGGGCTCCCTTGGGATCAGCGACTCCTACTATTTTGCTTACCACCTGTTTGCAACAGCAGATTCCTATATCACGACAGCGTTCAGCTGAGCGGTCCACAGGTATGTCACATTTATCTACTGATGTTTCTGATGTTTCTGTTGCTTTGGGGGACGATGGGATTGGGTCTCCTTCTGTTGCCCATTCGGTCATTCCTTGTCCGGTAGCACCTTGTGTGCTGACTGATGTGGATTGTGATTTCTCGACGCCCATTGTATCTACCAAACACTCTACCTGCTCTGAGGGCCGTGGTATACGTTATGCTCTTCACAGTAGGGAGATCCCTGTTGCTGGTATGGGGGGGAAGGGGCTCCCTGAATTGGCCAATAGTGTTGGGGGGAAAGGTCGGGGCCGTAAATCCCTATTGTCTAAAGCACAAGACCGGGCAAAGGTGGATTTAGTGATGGGTAAACAATCTTCTATTGAGTGGGCACTTAGAGCAGTGAAAACCCAGGATGGGGGTTTGATATGAAGATTATGTCCTTCAATTGTCGTGGGTTGGCGAGTCCCATCAAAAAATCGTCGCTTAGGAGGCTGGTAGACATTAATCAACCGGATGTTTTACTGCTGCAAGAAACCCTGGGTGGCAGCGAGGATGTCGTCCGGGCATTAGAAACTTTGCTTCCTGGATGGAAGTTTGTTGGAGTGGATGCTTGGGGGCGCTCTGGAGGGCTGGCCTCAGGGTGGAAAGTTAAGTGCTGCAGATGTGATTGCTCTTGGGGCATATCTTCTGGTATCGGTTTGGAAGTCTGGGATGCTGAGATTGGGAGGATGATCACGGTTCTCAATATCTACGGGCCCTATTTAAATAGGGTTGGATTCTGGGACGCCTTGTTATATATGGATCTATTTGATGGAAGGGATGTGATTTTGGGTGGGGACTTAAATCTTTCACTGGGGACTTCTGAAGTATGGGGACCTCGGGCTGTGCCGGATACATTAGCAAATTATTTCATTCATGCTTTTGCACGTAAGGATCTTCTCGACATTTTACCATCCAAGTTAACTCCTACTTGGAGGAATAAGAGAGCTGGGGAACATCGGGTGGCTAAAAGACTGGATAGATTTCTGGTGGTCGAAGGGTTGGCACTGGGTGTTGATCTTGTCAGACAGTGGGTAGGGTCAGGTGGGATATCTGACCACTGCCCCATCTTCCTGGAGTTACGTGGAGGTAGGAATAAACCTCCCAGCCCTTTCAAATTCAATCCTAGTTGGCTGAAGGAGGCGGATTATCTTAAGATGGTTCAGGATCTGTGGGTTCATCAACCACATGATTCTTTGATTCATGCAGGTGCACACTTTCAAAACAACCTTAAGCGAATCAAAGAGGCCACTATATCCTGGGCACATGATAGAAGGGCGATTGATGATCAGACTTTGAGGGCTGCTGAGCAGAATATAGATCGGATTCTTAACAGTAGGGGATTGGGATATCTGGATGAACAGCAGAAAGGTGAGTTGGTGGAGTGGGAGAAAAGCAGGAACGTGGTTCTGTGTGAGAGAGAAGAGTTGTGGAGGATGAAGAGCAGGGCAATATGGCTTCAGTGTGGTGATGAGAATACAAAATTTTTTCAAGCATATGCTAAGGGGAGGAAATTCACCAACACTATATGGGAACTAACTGACGAAGGGGAACAGGTCTCCAGCTTTGATGGCTTAGCGAATTTGGGTGTTAAACATTTTGGTGATCTATACACTGCTCAACCTGGAGCTTCCATTGCTGAGGTTATTAAGGTGACTCAGCTTTTCCCTAGATTTGTGGGGGATGAAGAAAATAGACAGTTAATGCAGGAGGTGTTGCCGATTGAGCTCTCGCTGGTCATGCAATCCTTTCATAAAGATAAAAGTCCGGGGCCAGATGGCTGGCCAATAGAATTCTTCTTAGGATTCTATGACTTATTCGGGGAGGAATTATTGAATGTGGTGGAAGAATCGTGAAAGGCTGGGTTTGTCCATGGCCCCTTCAACTCCACCTTCTTAGCTCTCATTCCGAAGAAGGATAAGCCTGACTGCTTTGATGAATTCAGACCTATCTCTCTCTGCAATTGTATATATAAGATCATATCAAAGGTTATGGCGCGGAGACTCAAGAATATATTGTCACAGCATATTTCTTGCGAGCAATTTGGCTTTTTGGAAGGTCGCCAAATACATGAGGCCATTGGAGTGGCTCAGGAAGGTTTACACACACTAAAAGTGCAGAAACAGAAGGGTGCTGTGATTAAGATAGATCTCTCTAAAGCATTTGACAGGGTTAGCTGGCTATATATCCGGATGCTTCTTACTCACCTGGGGTTCTGCTACGAATTTATTCGTTGGATTATGGCCTGCATCACTACGGTTAGCTTCTCTGTACTGATCAATGGTTCGGCTAGTCCTTTCTTCCATGCGGGCAGGGGCCTACGACAGGGATGTCCACTTTCTCCGCTGCTGTTTCTTCTTGTTGCTGAAGGTCTCAGTCGTTTTATACTGCATGCAAAAGCTGATGGTTCCTTTCGGGGAATATCCATTTCTCAGGTATTGTATATTACACACCTACTTTTTGTTGATGACATTCTGATATTCTGTGATGGCTCGCAACAGGATATAGATAAAGTGGTGGATGGTCTACAATTATTGCAAGTGGCAGCGGGTATGTTAGTGAATATAGATAAATCTACTATCACATGCTCGAATTTAACTGAGCTGGAAATTCAACGACTGGCTAACAAACTACCTTATCAGACATTGGATATTAATGATGGATTAAAGTATCTTGGATTTCACTTGAAACCGAATGCTTATCTGAAGGCTGATTGGCACTGGTTATTAGCAAAATTGGATCAGCGACTACATGGATGGAGCCACAAATGGCTCTCTCGGGCTGGGAGGCTGGTTCTGGTCAAATCTGTTTTGGAAGCAATACCGGTGTATTGGTTGTCACTTGCTTGGATCCCCAAAGGTGTCCTGGAGCAGATCCGACGATTGTGTTTTGCTTTTCTTTGGAAGGGGAAGAGCGAGCATCGAGCATTGGTGTGGGTAAGATGGGAAAGAATTGCTGTTCCAAAAGCTCTAGGAGGATGGGGGTTAAAGAATATTTTTATGTTTGCAAAAGCTTTGGGGGCCAAAGTGTCGTGGAGACTAATCCATACACAGGGTCTCTGGAACAGAGTTGTATATCATAAATATATTGCTCCTCTTACTCTTCTCGAATGGATCAGGCTGGGCAATAAGAGGCGGGTAAATTGCTCTGTGGTCTGGAAGGCGGTGGTGCAGCATTTCTCATTGGTCGGATCTGGATTAGTGTGGAGGATTGGCAATGGACGTTTCATCCGCATTGGGCTGGACCCCTGGGTTGGCAGTAGGGGTGCACATGTCCTCCCTGTGGACTTGCGGACATATTTGGCTACTAGAGGCTGTCATTTTCTGGCTGATATAGCGGATTCGGGATCATCTACTCATTGGCATCAGGGGTGGATCTCTGCACAGCGACTGGAGATCATTGCAGATCTGCAGGGGGTTTGGGAGGATTTTCTGAGGCTCTTAAGAATTACAAATATTCGACTGACTGATAGGGCTGATGAACTGATTTGGGATCATCATCCCTCGGGTATTTACACACCAAAAAATGGATATATCCAGTTAAATGTGACAGTACATAACAGGGAATTGGTGTGGTGGTGGAAATATTTGTGGAAGTTAAGATGTCCGAGTAAGGCGAAATTACTCTTCTGGGCTATTCTGGAAAATAAGGCACCTACCTGGGACATCTTGCAAAACCGATTTCTCCAGGGTCCGGGGATCTGCCCTCTATGTCGGGAAGCAGAAGAAACGATTGCACATTTATTCGTTCATTGTCGATTTACACAGGCAGTCTGGGAGGATATTCGCAAACATTTGCATTTACAGATGTGGTGGAGGGGCGAGAGCGTCCTTGCGGCTTTCCAGGAATGGTGGACATTACACAACACAAATTCTTTATGTGCCATACCGTGTATACTCGCCTGGGGGATCTGGATTACCAGAAATCATCACATTTTCCAAGAGCGCAGGGTACCGATCGAGATTGTCGGGGCACAAGCTGTAGCGGTGATACAACACTACATGGTCCCTGCTCAGGTGATTAGAACACGTGCTGTGTGTGAGGAACTGATTGATAAAACATTCCCATGGGCTTATTTTGATGGATCATCATTGGACCATGGATCGGTTTGTGGAGGGGGGGGGATTCTTTACAAAGCTGAGGATCACTATTTTCATCTGGTGGCCGGATTGGGGAGAGGATCAAATAACTACGCTGAACTCATGTCACTTAAACTACTGATGTTATTTGCACTCGAGCAAGGCTGCCTTTCACTTCAGATTTTTGGAGATTCCATGGTTGTTATTAACTGGGCTAAGGAGATCACAGCTTGCCATGTGATGGTACTATCACCTATCCTGGAGGAGGTGATTCGATTGAAGCAGTCTTTTAATCACATATCATTTACTCATATTTACCGGGAGAGGAATGGGATGGCTGACCAGCTCTCAAAGGATGCAACGCAGCAGGAATTAGATATTGGTATTTGGAGGATTACAATTCATTCTCCTGGAGATACTTTCAGCTATTATCATAGACCTTTTCATGAGGTTATTGAGGAACAGAATTGAGCAATAGCTCAGTTTTGGATGACAAATGATGGTTTTGTTTTCTGTTATAAGTATTTTGCTATATGCGGGAACTATGGTCAGCAGAGACTTGTTTGTATGGGATAATTAGCTATGATGTCAATATGGGACAGTAAATATGGGACAATGTAGGGAACTGAATCTACTACATGTGCAGAGTGTAATTTTGTTCATCTATTTGCAATAAAATTACGATTTTTTCCGAGGAAAAAAAAATGAAGTTATGAACGGGCACACTTTTTCGCACTTTCCAGCAGCAGGCCGACACATTTGAATATATCGGAATATATCAGAATATATTGGAAATGTCCCGATTTTTTAATTCTGATATATCAGAAGGGGAGAGACTCGGCGATATATCCGATATTTTCGATATATCGTTGATATGTGCAACACTGATCTGGAGTTAAAAAACTGTGATGAAATTGATTGAGGCATTACTTGAATGGGAATTTGTTTCACAGTCTGTTGAGAGATAAGGCATAAATGATAGACGCATTTGGTTCTGAAATGAGGCAAACCGAATTTTGAGGTAGAAGGGTCCTCCAAAATGTTTTTGGCATGCCTTTAAGGGCATCATTGCTAAAATTAGGGTTATATTAGGGTTTGAAGTAGAAAATTAAAAATCTTTATACTTTAATGCAAAAATAAATTTCTAAACTAATGCTGAAGACAAAATAGTACGATTGTAACAATACAAGATTTAGATCTAAGAAATTAAAACATAATTTTCATCTTTTTCAACTTTAACACTCCCAAAGGTCCCTGTGTTAAAGTTGAAGCATGCAATAACAATAACCAGCAAAGTAGCAGTAGCAGTAAGGCCATTTAGACAAAATTATAACAACAGTAATAGATCTAACTCAAAATACAAAAGAATATAACTTACTAGGAGAGTTGAGACCTTCCTTATACTCATAAATTTAACTTTTAGAACGGACTGTGCCTCTTAGAGGCAAGTCAATCAACTGGAACTGTTGTTGTCGGATTGCGCACCTGGTTAACGCAACAAAAATCTTTGCTACTGCTCAGTGTGCCCTTGGGAGTAAGCTTGAATCAAGGTTGTCACCTGATCTTGACTCTTTCGTTTAGGCCAACTCCTAACCGAAGCCAAGGGGGGTAGTCCCTATGAAAAGTTTCTAAGGTTAATAGAAAGTTTAATTAATGATTTGTTTGTAGGAGTTTTTAAGGGTATGATTACAATATTCCAAGTTTGTTGCAAAAATGACTTAAAAAGATGCTTTCAACAGCAGAAAGAACAAACGACCACCAACATATAAAGATAACACAACAATTTACCGATATTAAGCAAAATGTGAAATGATTGTTGTTGTGGAGCAGTGCCAATGGAGTCAATATATAAAAGATGCTGCTGAAAGGGAAAGTTTTGCAAGTGTGTCTTGGTTGGTTTTAAATTATTAAGGATTTGAATTTGTTACGGGAACATGGGAAACTCTGTAAATATTTGATCTAGAGATCACTACTCCCTCTGGATCCCTGAGATCTCAATTGGGATGAGTCTCGATATCAATACAATATTAACATGAACTCAAACAACTAGATCTGCATTTACCAACTGAACAATATAACTGCAATCATACATAAACACCAAATGTACCCTAGAACCCTTTCGGGAGAAACCAACAAACTATGGGGCTATCTTCATTCTCGAGCCCAGAGCATATAGGAAAAGAGACAAGTACAATACAGGGTTACCTCAGTAATCTTTTCTGGCCAACTCAAGATTTGCATGCATCCAGCTGATGCATGCACAGAAGAGATGAGCCCTAAATGGAAAATTGGATCTGAATGTCCCTGTATCCACCTCTGCCTGATCTATCTGTCTCTATCCTCAGATCTGCTCTACTCGCTTTGAAGACTGCTTGGTGACTGAAAACGTCTTCCTTCTGCATGCATAAGTGCACCCTTCCTCCAACAATGAAAGACTCGTACTAAATCAGATCTTAGCAGATCTGAGCTCTGATTGTCACTGGTCTTCCTCAATCTCTGAGACGAAGATACTTTGCAAGTTATAGACACTCAACTGCTCTACCGGATGCGGTACGAGCTTCTCCCTCCTTGAAGAATGCGCCCTCCTTCACATGTGAAGTCGTCCTCCTCTCTCTTGATCTATCTCAGATCAATGATCACTCTGGTGAAGACAGTCCCCTCCTGTCTTCCTTATAACATCTCATCATCAAGTTAGGTTTACCAAAACCCTAAAATGACTGCATGCAAAACTCACTTTTGCATGCATTTCTCTCCAATCATTTTCTTGGTTAATGTTTTAACAAACTCCAGAGATACCGTGAGGTACAAGGAGCAAAGTCCGGAAATTTAATGAAGGTGGCTCCTCACGAAGATGTGTGGGCTGGAACAGAGTCTCTAGGGTGGTGTTCAACACTGCACCAATCAAGGGTGTAGCCTAGCTTTGCCCTGAGGTAGCCTCCCAGTTGTTCTCGCTTTTTCTGAGAAACCCATGCAAAACTCAATAATCTTAGTGTCGGATTTTCACTATGTATGGGGTTGTTACTTTTATTAAGATGAGTTATTAATTAAAATGTGAAAATTTAAGGAGTGGTTTCAACTCTTTCTGATTTCCCACATGATTAGGCAAATGCCTGCAAGGGGAAAGAGCATACTTTGAGTTGGAAACCAAATGTTTATTCCGTTTTGCTTGCAGAAAATAAATAACTGAAATAAAATGTTATGCTGATTACTACAAGCAAAGAGTCTCTTTTCTGATCATCCAATCACGTACTCAGGCAAAGCCCTTTATGTGATGGCGAGAGCATACTTCGGGAAAGCAATGCCAATTTATTACTTCTAATCTACTTTGCGAAAATAAAATAAAATAAAAAGAAGAAATGAAATATTTATAAGTATACGATCCTGCAGTGAAATGTGGTTTGTGTGTTTGTGTTTCATTAGAAAAATTCACATCACGAAAATTGACACTGCAAATCCCCCCAAAGGGGATGGAGTGTGGGCGTTGTGTAGCCCACTTGCTCTCGTTTAATAAATATTACAATGCTTGCTCAAAGAAGTGCCTCTTAGTCCATTTAATCTTGGATCTAAGGGCTTACAATTTAAGAGAATGAAATATAAGTGAAAGAGGGTCCACGGAAAGTCTTTTTGGCATTTTCCGATGAAAATTTGTCAGAAATTCCTTCTCTTTTTCCTTGGACCTGCTAAAAACCAGCGAGCTAAAAGTGCAAAGTTAGTGGGTTAAACATACATAAATGCACAAAAATTTACAAAGTTCATACTTGGAAAAAATTGGGAAACTTTTGTGTGCTTCAAGTATGAAAACTATAGATCTAGATTTAGTTTTTAAAGTAAAAAAAATGAAGCTACTCTAGATCTGATTTTTTATGCTTAATAAAAGAAGATATTTGATTTGCAAAAATATAGATCTATCTTTTATTAAACTAAAGCAACAAATAACCAAGAGATATTTGAAAATAGAAAGATAATAGAAGGAAACCCTCAAGCCCAAGCTTGATATTAGAAGATGACGAAGAAAGGGAATTTGCGGACAAGAAGCTTGTATATCCGAAGCTTGAAAATGATGGAGAGAGGGTGGATGCAACCGAGCTCCAAACTCCTTTCACCTTAAGGCTTCCTGCAAAGCTTACACAATTCTCAAACAAGCAAGATTAAAACTAGTATGTTCATCAATCAAAACAAAGAGAATAATCGTACAACCAAATACTAATATTACTTTTTAAAATATTGAAAGCATGCACATAAAACAAACAAATCGACAACTGCAAATGCTTGTTCCAAAATAGCTAGATCTAAACATTAACTTGCATAAAGAAGAAAGCTTAGAAAGCTGTTACGTCAACCATTAGCACATGCATGGAACAAAAGCCACAATAGACCTCCAAAGTCTTCAATCTTATTACTCAAAAGAAACTTCACACATTATTGGAGCAGATGTTCTAAGCCTTCATATCATGAAGAAATGAGCATGAGATACTTTGCTTATATAGAGAAATGAGAGAGGGGGAGGTGCACTTCCCAAGATACATCCTCTTTGACACTTGGAGAAATGGATTGATACACTTGGAAAAGGCTTGTTGACACATGTGAGAGGTTTTGGGAGGTTAATAACACCTTTCTCCAACCATTTGACACTTTTCAATCTCCACTTGACACCTCTCCAACCACAAATTCGCCCCCTCTTTGGTGGATCTCCAATCTTCAATCAAATCATCATGTATTTGCTCAATATTCTGCCTGATTTGATTGCCAATCAAAGGAGATTTGATTCCAACACATTTCCTTGATCCGTGGGATTGGGATTTTGCCTTATTATGTTTTTTTTTGCCAATTAAATTGGTCTTTTTCGAGTAAATATTAATTTTGGAGATAAATACTCACTCAAAACTTAGGAAAAGTGGGTTTATGGGTTAAATGGGTGCTCCGGCTTAGAAAATGAGCATCCACTTGTCAAATTTAACCCACAAACCATACTTTTATTACATTTTCAATTTTTCCATTTAAACTATTAAAAAATAGTCTAATTTTACGGGAACAATTATTTTTCTTGGAAATTAAAAAAAATCCTAGGGGACCTAACACATGTCCATATGACTCAACATTGATGACTAGCATGTAAAAATACATAGACACTTAGGCTTTAATAACCTCCCAAGGTTTGACCACCAAGGTAAATACTCCAACTTTGGAGGTATGGGTGAAAAACTTAGGAATTATATGCCATCAAGGTAAATACCCCAACTTTTGTGTTAATCAACCAATTACCTAAATCAAAGCTTAAATCACTTGCTTCTTTAGAATCATTATGAATTGTTACCTTAGGTGGATTTTGAGTAGAAGGTCCATCATTTGCTTTCCTCTGGTAGGTAACACCCTTGTACCTCTGCATGTTGTTAACTTGTTCATTTGAAGGCTTCTCACCATAACACTTAGTCATGTTGTCTAGCTCTCGACTATACTGTTTTGCCTGTCTCCAACTTTCTTTGGGAATACTATGAAAGTCACCTACATTGTTTATATGCTCAGGCTCGCTTGATGAAGATTGAACACCACATCCTTTTGGAAAACCATGCTCCTGAACATAGCATGCATAATGGCAAGTGGATTCCTCATGAAAGTCTCTACATGCCCTACAAAATGGCATGTAATCCACCATGTTAGTAGCCTCTAACTGATGAGGAGGCCTCTGTTCATGGTTGGGTGCTTTTCTTTGCTAATTAGTTTTTTGATGATATGTTCTTGGAGTAGGTCGATTCTGTGCTCTCTCTATGGTCACCACCCTGTTCTGAATTTCCTTCATTTGTGCAAGGTGTTTTAATTCAGCCTTTCCATTTTCTCCCTCATCTCTAAAATTTGTTGTTCATAAGCATCCTTTATGGCAGATAAAGGATCTTTTTCTTTGTGCACAGTTGTTTAATAGGAGTTGAGGCTCTTGAGAAACCAGGAAGGTTAGACTTTCTGGAAGATTGCATGTTTCTGTCTATCTTAACAGCCATTTCCTAAGCTTCTAAAAGAGTAGTGGGTTCCTTATCTCTGATCTCATATTGTATTTCCCCACTAAGTGCTCCAATGTAATACACCGAGATTGTTTGAGCAGTTGGCTTCTAATCAGCATGGATGGCATTTGGTTAGTCTGTGAACTTCTTGTTGAACTCATCCATGGTCTTGTTTTCACTTCTTTTGGCGTTGGTCAAGGCAGCTAGCTGATGTCTAGGCTCTTTCTTTTCACCATACTTGGTGGTGAAGGCAGCCTTAAAAGCATTGAGAGTGGCAAAGGAGTTATCTGGTAGGTTGTTCAACCAGTCACCCGCATCTCCATCCAAAGAAAGAGCAAAGAGTTTCATGTATACATCATCATGTTGATTTGCAAAATCACTGGTATAGGCGTTGATACATCTGGAGAAGTTTCTGAGATGAAGACTAGCAGTGATGGCATCAGTGCCAGTGAACATAGGAATTTTTTCTACAGCTTTGTCTGGTAATCGTTGAGGTTGACCTGTTATCTGAGAGATATCAAGGGGGCTAAAGTATTCGCCCATTGTGTCAAAGAAACAATTATTAACTTCTATAAAAAGATTATGGATGTCTAAAATAGACTAAGATCCAAGATTCTCAAGGATCCTACGAGAAGCTAGCTTATTCATTCTCCTCCTATAAACCTTTTTCACGTTCAGGGATGAAATTAAGTAAGTCTTCAGAGTTTCTTCTAGTTGAATACCTTGGTAAGTTATTTGACAGTGGAGTCGCCAGATGGATTCAAGTCTAATTTCTAAGAGTTGATTAAACTAAAAATCTATTAAAGGGTAAAAGGTAAAAACTAAGAAAAAACTAAGGTCGTCCAGGAACAAAAAATTTGTCCTCGACAACGGTGCCAAAGATGTTGTCCGCCGAGATGCACACCAACAGCAGATATCTTTCAAAAGTTGTTTCCTCACTGAAAGTGGGAAAGGTGTGGCCTTCGAGGCAAGCAAAGAGCCAGGTGCTGTCGCCTGATCCTAGCTCCTCCGTTTAGGCTAACTCCTAACGAAGCCAAGGGGGGTAGTCCCTAACAAAGAGTTGTCTAAGGCTCTTGGTTTTAAATGTTTTTGGGTGAATGGTGTGAATGAGTGTTGTTTAGGAGTTTTTATGAGATCAACACAATAACAATTTAAGCAATCCAAGTTGCTGTTGCAAAACACAAGATAAGATACACAATATATAAGATGACTGAACTCAAAGCATCCACAAGAAATAAATCACTTAGATAAATAAAGGACAAATGGTCCAAATTAGGTGATGCAAAGTGAGTTTCACGACCAGTGCCAAAATGGAGTCAATTGTGTGTTGGGGATGTTGAAATACAAGTCTCAAAGATATGTTTGTGAGATCGTTTTGCAATGCTCTTGGTAAATTTTATTGTGTATTTTAGAATGATCTTGATTATTAAAGGCGAGGGGAATTTCCAAGCGATACGCAAAGGTACTGGAAATCTGTCCGAGAATAATCTAAGTGGTTCCGTACAAGGACATGTTGGACTACCCAAGTTTCCAGTGAGGCGTTCAATAACTAACCAGCCACTGAAAATGGGGTATAGCTACCCAATGCCCCCACTAAGAATTTGCCCATGTTAGAATATTTTGATGATCAACACCGGATTCGTTGGTTATGGGGTGAAGATTTATTATCGTTTAAAATTGGATTAAATGTGAACAATTAGATAGCCAATACCGTTTCTGAGTAACCCAACCTCCCAGGGAAGGGTAGAGCATACGCGGTATGAAAAATAGTAAATTCCAATTTTAGGGGAGATGGTGAGTTGTGAATATTTTATTAGAGCACAAAAACAAAGCTCTCCGATAGAGAGTGCTCTTGATCTACCTTATGGTGAGATTCAAGAGACTTAGCTAATCTAATATGAAAAATGCAAGATGCAACAATGCTCTCCGATAGAGAGTGCTCTTGACTTGTCTTATAACAAGTTCAAGAGACTTTGTGTTCTTTTTATGATTTAGACAATAACAAACAAGATACACAACAAATGAATAAAATAAAATGATATAAGATCTAACCTAGCAATTAGTAGTCTAGAATGCAAGAAGATCTAATCTAGCAATTAGTGTTCTACTTGCAAAATGAAAAAGCTAATCTAAGAATGAAATAAACAAAGGACCAAGACACTACAAACTTCCCCAAATGGGGAAGTTGGGTGTTGGAGCCTTAAATCCCACTTGCTCTTTTATTATGAGATTACACAATTTTGGGATTTTAACCCTTGAAGAGAACCTTTGAAAGAATGAAGAAGGTTATGAAGCTATTAAGGCTTTTACAAAAAAAAAGGTTTTTATTTGTCTTCTTGGTTTTTGCCTCTTCTTGGTTTGTTTCTTCAAGTCTTTGGACTTGTTTGTTTGATCTCTTCTTCAAGCAACTACAACAAACACAATCTTCAAGTACCCATTATTGTTAATCAAATCAAAAGTGAAAACTAATCTAAGATCTAGAAATGAAACTAACAAAAACTAGGTTCTTTAAATGAAACTTTAAACTAAATGGAAAGAGGGAAAAGAGAAAACGAATGAAGAAGATAAATGAGGAAAGGAGAAAACGAAAAGAAGAAGGAAAGGAAGAAAACAAAAGGGAGAAGAGAGGCAAAAATGAATGGAAGGAAAACCAAAAAAGAGGCAAACGAATAGGGAAGAAAGCAAATGCAAAGGGAGAAGAAGGTAAGAGGAAAACGAAAGGAGGAGGAGAGCAAAGAGGGAAGACGAATAGAGAGGAGATCAAAAGAGAGGAGATAAACGAAAGGAGAAGAAGAGAGACAAAGGGAAAGACGAGAGGAAGAGAAGGAAGAGAAAACGAATGAAGGGAGACGAAAGGAGGAAGAGTAAAGAGGAAAACGAGAGCCAAACAAGGCAAGGGAAGCAAGGAGCCAATGGATAGATCTTTAGGATTGAGGGCTTCTTGTAGAGTAACCAGTAACCAAGAGTTTTAATTTTAATAAGTGATGGATGAGGAGAGAGCCCTTTTGGCTAAGTTTCTTGACTTGGAGGTAGAAGCTTTGTAGATTCTGCAAGATGAAAGTGTTAGATGTTAAAAACTCTTGTTTTGTGAAGAAGAAGTTGAACTTCAACCTTTTCTCCACATTTGGTGATCCCTGGAAACACAACACTCAAGAAGCAAACAAGATCAAGTGCTAGAATACCAAATCAAACAAATATCCAAAAAACATTAGTATAGCTGACTATGTCCTGTTCGATCTAGATATTTGAAAGACCTTGCATAGATAATCAACTTAAAGCCATTAAATGATTAATCTTATGTGCTAGATTTATAGCTTTCTAAAGCTAGCAATGAACATACATTTGCAAAAGAGAGAGTAAGGTTGAGAGAGGTATCACCTCATACAAGATGAAATCACAACACTAAAACACCATGCATTGACCTCCAAAGTCGCTTTTATTCCAGTTCAAACAAATGTGAGCATTACAATTTTGGCAGAGTTCTCTTGCATATTCTCCATGAGAAAACAATGGTGCAAGGCTCTGCTTTTATACAAAAAGAGACTACCTAAAACCTAATTCAAACTTGGTAAAGAAGAGAGCCAATGAGGGGCGAAATTCCAATCAATCCAATGCTTGGAGCGGTGATCCATCAAGTTAACACCGAGTTGGTGGTTGTGAGTTGGGAGGTGGCCTCCACCTAGGCAAGGCGCCCCCCACTCATTCCTTGTTTTTATCACCATCCAATTCGCATCCTCCATGTAGAAAAGACGTGAGGCATGCAAGGGAGGCGAGTTCCAAAGCTTGGAGTTGGAACTCAAGCTTGTTGGAGTTAAGTCTTGTGATGTGGCCCCAATTTGAGGAAGGCACCCACCATTTCATAAATGCATAACCACCAATCCATTAAACACCTGCCACATCACCCAATTCGTGAGCCATGGAGAAGAGGGCGAATTTCCTTGATTGATTTGACCTGTAGTGACTGGATACTTAACTGAAACTGATCTGAGATGATTGGAATCTTCTTTAATGCTGATTGCCATGTCATTTAGCTTGTTTATTTAATCCATTTGGATTATTTTGGAGAGATTTGGATTATCTCCCAATTAATATTTTTTGATTATTTTAATTAATATTTCTTTTTTATTGATTTTTGGAGAAAATATTAATTATGAGGCTGAATGACTGTCCAAAACTTAGGATAAGTGGGTTTGGGGTTTAACTATGATTTTTGGCTTAGGAATTGAGCCTTCAATCTTTTAAATCCAACCCCAAACCACTTAATTATTACAAATTGAAAATTTTCAATTAAAATAATTGACAAATCTAATAATAAAATAATAAAAATAAAAACTGTCCAACGCGTCCGGTGATTTTTTTTCAGACAACGTTTTAAAACACCTGGGGACGTAGGAAATGACCATAGAAAAGACTCATAGTGTCTAGTAGGTTCATATACATTAGTTGGACTCTAATAACCACCCAAGGCCCAAACTTTCAAAATTGGGCATTCCAGCTTTGGAGGAAGCAGGAGAAAAACTCATCGATTATTACTTGGCTAAAGGCAAAGCATAATTGATAAGTGAAAAAACTCCCTGGAATACCTTAGTTGATAGTCAAGTCTTGGGGAACCGAGCCACTCAAACCCCTACTAGCACACTTATTACAAAAACCCCATGGGGCATGGTCATTTCAACAGAAAAATAAAAACTGGCTAGCCAAAATTGGCTTATCATCACAAACTGAACCCCTGATACTCTGGAAGTGAACATTGATCATGTTCAAACATTGGCGACTCAATGGAGGTTCAACTATTGTACAAAATAGTTGGCAACATCTGGCTCCAACTGTGGGATAGGTACTCGTTTGATTCATGGATCAAATAGAGTGCTTGAGAACCCTAGGATGTCTGTTTCCTGCATGGAAACAAAAGTGTGTAAGCCCACATGTATATGATAAAAATGCCAAATAGATACCAACATAAAATGAAATCTATTCTATGAAACATAAAGTACAACATTTAATATACATGAAATATAGTACAACATAAAGTATAAGTGTATATGGTACAAAATATGATACAAAAATAGAAGCATATAAATACAACAAGAGAGGGTTTAGAGAAGCCTTGAAATGCCCCCATGGGCATTTATTAGAAGTCATTGCTGTAGAATAGCTTCAATTGCTGTCCATTCATGGGTAGGTTTAGCCTTTCTCCTTCCATAGTGTTGAGTATGAAGGAATTAGTGCCAGCAAAGTCACATATAATATAAGGGCCTCTCCAAAGGCTGTCAAATTTTCCATGCTTCCCTGGTTTTTCTCTTCTTTTGTCCCATAAAAGGACCTTGTCTCCAATTTGGAAGGATCTAGGCTTCGCTGATTTGTCAAAAGTTCTTTTCACGCTCTCTTGATGTCTCAATAGTTGATCTAATGATGCCTTTCTACTTTCATCAAGCTCTATAATCTGGTTTATCCTCTGCTCCATCTCTAACCTTTCTACCCCATACTCACTTATCAATCTGAATATTGGTATCTACATGCTAATAGGTAGTGTAGTTGTAAGACCATACACTAACTCGAAAGGAGACTTCCGAGTAGAATTCTTTTTGGTGATCCTATCTACCCATAGAGCATACTTAATCTTGTTATCCCAAGCTTTTTTGTTGTTGCCCACAGTTTTCTTAAGGATGGTCATCAGGTTTTTATTGTTGGACTCAGCAAGTCCATTTCCCTGTGGGTAATAATCAGAAGAATGGGATAGGATAATGCCATACTTAAAACAAAAATAATTCATCTCGTATGAGCTAAAAGCCTTGGCATTATCAATTGTTATTTTGAGGGGGATACCAAATCTTGTAATGATTTTTTCCTTGATGAAGTCCATAACAACTTTTTTTGTGGCTATTTTGGTGGGTATGGCCTCTACCCACTTAGTGAAGTAATCGGTTGTCGTGGGAATCCAACAAAATCCATTGCTAGAATTATCTTTAAACTTTCCGATAAAGTCAAGGCCCCATTGCTGAAAAGGGGCAAGGACTACAACAGGTGTAAGGGGAAGAGTAGCCAACTTCTGCTTCCCAGTGAAGAGCTGACACTCTTGGCAACACTTAACATGTTTGTGCACATCTGCAAATATGGTTGGACAATAGTACCCGACTCGAAGGATTTTGTGGGCAGTTGTATTTGCTGCGAAGTGGCCTCCACAAAATCCCGAGTGAAACTCGGTCAAGATTTTCTTGGAATCTTGTTCATGAACACATCTATGTATTACACCATCTGGGTTCCTCCAACCCAGGCCTTCTTGAGTAAGGCAATACCTAGCAGTTTTTAGTCTTAGTGCCCTTCGTTTATGACCCTTGAGGTGATCTGGGCAAGTGAAGTGTAGCAGGAAATATATGATGTTAGAGTACCAATGGTCGTCAAGTTCTTGCAAAGCTGGTGTCATAGCTGGTTCAGGTCTACTGTTTTCACAAACCAGATCTATTGCTTCCTCATTTTTTTGAGTCAACATCTTGGCAAGGCCCTGTCCTTTTATCAACTTGGTTGGCTTAATCTCTAAGTCATACTCTTGGATTTTAGATACCCATTTGCCCCTTATTCCTAAGCAATCTTGTTGGGACAAGATGTCTTTTACTGCAGCATGGGGGACATACCCTATGACCTTTGAATAGCCAATGTATGTTCTAAAATGCTTTAGAGATTTCACTAAGGCATAGGCTTGCTTTTCCATAATAGTGTATTTTAACTCTGAATTCTGCAAAGCTCTACTCATGAAAGCAATAGGTTGCTTGAACCCTTCGAAGTTCTTTTGGAGCAACACCCCGACATTTGTATCCTCAGATGCAAAGGAAAGTATCATAAAGTCTTTAGTATAATCTGGGCTGACCAAAACAGGTGACCTAGTGATAGCATCCTTTATGGTGGCAAAAGCATCCTTTCCCTCATTCGTCCATACAAACTTGGCATCTTTCTTAAGTAGTGCTTGCATGGGTTTCATTAATTCAGCTAAATTAGGGATGAATCTTCTGATGAAGTTGATATGTCCATTGAAAGACTGGAGGGCCTTCACATTTATCGGAAGAGGTATCTTTTGTATGGATTCTATTCTTTCAGGGTCAATTTTGACCCTGTCTTTGGATATAATGTGACCAAGAAGCTTCCCCTTGTCAATCCCTAGGACAGACTTAGCCGGGTTCAAGGAAATACCATATTTCCTACATCTTTCAAAAACCTACTTAAGATGATTAACATGGCCGGATCTTTCTTTTGAAAACACAATTAGGTCATCTTGATAGATTTCAATAATTTTGCCAATTAATTCTTTGAAGGCATAGTCCACGGCCCTTTGCAAGGTAGCCCCAACATTTAGAAGACCAAAAGGCATTCTTAGTTCCACTTTTACATTGAACTTCTTGGCCTTGTAATCTGCAAGAGCCTTCTTGAATCCACTCATATGCTTGGTGGCTCCACTATCTATCCACCGGGAATTTGCTGAGTTGGAGATGGAACCTGAGAGTGCTGAAACCAAGTAGCATTATCTTTGATCTTGTTCTTTGGTCTCAACCTTAGTTTTCTTTTGTTGTGGCTGTTCTTCATCTGTAGCAGCTGAAGCATGATACTTCCCTCTATGCCATTTCTTGTTAGGAGGTTTCTTATAGTATTTTGCATAATGACCAAGCTGGCTACAGTTATAACACCTTACTTTTGATTTATGAAAGTGCTTACCTTGAGGTCCCTTACCTTTGCCCTTGTGCTGAGGGAATTTTCTTCCCTTCTTTGTCTTGGCAGCAAGGGTATGATTCTTTTCGGTGGGAGGCCCAGATCTACTCTGGATCCTACCTTCTTCTTCTAAACAATCATGCCACAACCTATCAAAGCTTGGTCGGATCTCTCTTCCATTTACTGCTGCAAGAAATGTCTACCAGGATGTAGGAAGACCATCTACTGTTGTTTGCACAAGGTCATCATCATCTACTTCAACTCCAATTGCCATGAGCTGATCTCTTCTCTGAGAGATATTTGAGAAGAAAGAGGCAACTGACTCCTTCTCTTCCATCTTCAATGAACGCAGTTGTTTCTTCAAGACCCTCTTCTGAGTAGGTGCCTTCTTCTCATAAAGATTTGCTAGGGCATGAAAGCATTCTTTAGCTGTCCTTAGAGGAGCTATTACAGGCATCAAATTGTCTTTAACTGAGTCAAAGATGACTCTTTTTGCCTTGTCTTGCCTTTTCTTAAATGCTGCTCTTCCTTGATTTGTTGTGGGCTCTTCCACAACCCTAGTAACCAAATCATCCAAGTCACTCTCCTCTAGAATATTCAAGACCCTAGCCTTCCATGCATTAAAGTTTGAGGCTCCTTCAAGCCTATCTTCGGACTTAACTGAAGTAGAATACATCTTCAAACCCTTACTACCAACTTGATGAGATTTGCCAAGAACTTCTTGCAATCAAGTTAGTTAGAGTTCAAACCCCTACCTTAGGATCTATGTAGATTTTGTTAGCTTGCAAAACAGAGTTAGCTACAAGCCCTAAGCTTTGATACGATGTTAAAATTAGGGTTAGATTTGGGTTTGAAGCAAAAAATTAAAAATCTTTATACTTTAATGCAAAAATAAATTTCTAAACTAATGCTGAAGACAAAATAATACAACCGTAACAATACAAGATTTAGATCTAAGAAATTAAAACATAATTTTCATCTCTTTCAACTTTAACACTCCCAAAGGTACCTGTGTTAAAGTTGAAGCATATAGTAACAATAACCAACAAAGCAACAATAGCAGTAAGGCTATTTAGACAAAATTATAACAACAGTAATATATCTAACTCAAAATATAAAAGAACAAGTCTGATAACTTACTAGGTGAGTTGAGACCTTCCTTATACTCAGAAATTTAACTTTCAGAATAGACTATGCCTCTTAGAGGCAAATCAATCAACTGGAACAAAACTGACCCTTACTTGAGGGTTTGTACATACCTGAGAGAGAGATAGAAGAGGCTGTAGGATAGGTCTCTCCAAGATCAGACTCAACACAATAACTACGGCAGTCTTAAAGCACAGTCCAAAAAAAAACCTTAAACAAAGCAGTGGTGGTCACCTACAGGTCATATCAGACTTCAAATCACTGTGGCAGCTCAGGCAGTCACCCAACAAGGTCACGGTGGACACCTAGACCTCAAATTACAGTAGATCTGACACAAACATGGTCTCAACAGACAACGACCTCCACAGGTAGCCCTAAACACAGTGGAAGTGACCCAAATAAGGCAGTGACCTCCACAAGCAGTCCACAAAACAATAGATCTAACCTAAACAAAGCAGTGACCTCCACAAGCAGCCACAAAACAGTCCACGATTGGGGTTGGTATGCAACCCTAGGGATGCGGCCTTCTCCAAGATTATCTACAGACAACCCTAAAGATTGCGACCCACACTAACAACCCACAAACAAGCTGTGGCCTACTTTAACAACCCACAAAAGAGGGTAGCAAGCAGCCCTAAGGCTACGACCTGCTTCAAAACAACTCCTCAGGTAACCCTAAGGTTGTGGCCTACTCTAAGATAGGCAAGACAGTCCACAAGGTAGGCGGCCTATCCAAAAATAGTCCATAGAGCAGCACAACAGTTCACTAGGGCAACGTTTAGTCCTCAAGGCAGCAGGCAACCTAATAATGGCAGCGAATCAGTCCTTATGATGGGCAACAAGCTTCAACAAGTGGACGGTATCGACAAACAAACCCTAGTAGCAACAAAGAAACCTTGATGTCATCCTCAATAAACCCTAGAATAGTTCCAAGCACATCAGATCTGAGATATATCTTGATGATGATCTCAAATGAGGAATTAGACTTGACTTTATAGTCTCTTAGTGGCTTCTAGAAGGATCCCTTCTAATTTGTCATTGACTTAGGGTTTCTAACAAATAGGTTAAGATATCATTTAAATAGGAGGGTTACCACAAATAAAATATAAATGAAAGTTATGATGTCTTTAGGAGTGGGTACTAGGTCAAGACCAAGGTAGGGTGACATGCACAAGGGGGGGCGCTAGCACATAGGACCAACAAGTAAAGGTCAACACAAGACAAGGCTAACAAAAGGCTAACCCCCATATATCAAGAATGGGTAAGCACCCCTCAAACTACAAGACAAGGTGGTAAGACAATCCTTCTAACAACAAGGTGGGAAGCAAGATCAAGGGTGGGGATACAACCCATTTATCTCTCTCTCAAATGTACAAGTGTTCCATACACTAACTAAAAGTTCATCATCACCATATAAGGAAGGTCCACATTGGATGATGTGATCTTGTGGTCCTCCCGACTGCTCTTGAGGCCAAGAGCTAGTGACTTCATCAAGGGGTGGCCAGTCCCTTGATGAAACAACTTAGCTCAACCATCTCAAAGACCTAGGAGAGGAGGGCATCACACATCATCATCTTGGTTAACTGACCAAGATCCACCTAGTTAACTGATCAGGTATGTACTTGCAGGAACTGCTTGGTCCTAGACCAAGAATCTGCCTGGTCCCAGACCAGTCCCAGACCAGGATGTCTCTGTCTCAGCCTGCAGGATCTGCTTGGTCCTCGTGACCAAGAAACTGTTTGGTCCCAGACCGGAATACCCTAGAGACAGATAGGGGCCCTAGCCACATGCTAGGGACTTTTCCATGGCATCAACCTGCTTGGTCCCAGACCTACAACTCCAGTAGATTGCTGGGGGCCCTAGGGTACCTTCTAGGGACTTACTCTGCCTGGTTAACTGACCAAGAACCCTAGTTAACTGACTAGGGTGCCGTCCTCCCAGAGAATGCCTCTCACAACTGCATTAACTTTAACAATCATGAATAAGAAAAGAAACATGTTTGAATCCCTGCACACCTCTATGCTTTCTAGTGTTGTTTTCAAGGGCTGAATCAGATGTATATGCTGTAATAGGTGGTATGGATCTTCTAAACTCTTACATGGATTCTTGAAGAAGATGATTTCATGCCTGCTAAATACAACATGAAGTGCACCATCATGTCCATATTGACAAGCATAGTTGTCATTGATGACAACACATTAATGACAAAGGTAAAGTTGATGACATGGCAAATGTCAAGGACAATGAAGGACAAAGCAAAGGACAAAGACTGACATGACAAAGGAAAGATGGACAAAGGACAAGGACTTGGTGACATGGCTTGATGATGATATGACAATGGACAAATGAGTAAAAGGCAAAGGTGACATGAAGGACCAAGACATGGCAAGGACAATGAGTGGAGGACATGACAAAGGTTAAAATGGTGACATTGACATGGCAGAGAACAATGACTTTGCACAAGACAAAAGACAAGGAGGAAATGACAAAGATTAAGGACTTGGCAAGCATGAAGTTGATGACGACAAAGCAAAGCATGACAAGCACTGAAGGATGACATGGCAAGCCTAACAAAGAAGCGGGACAAGACAAGACAAAGGTTTAAGTAATGACATGGCAATTGAAAAAGTGATGACATGACGGGACAAGCCCTTGCGGGCATTTTAGTGCACCTACGGACATCACAAAAGGGCCCCCCTGCGGGCACTTTAAAAGCTCCCCGCGGGCATAAGTATGGAGCCCCTGTGGGCATTCTTGATGAGGTGCTGCAGGCATTTCTTTTGGGCCACTGTGGGCATTTTAGCAGCCCTTGCGGGCATATTTAAAAGGCATGTGCGGGCATATTTATGAGGCTTGTGCGGGCATATTAAGGACCAGCTACGGGCATAATAAGCAGGCCCTTGCGGGCATATCTAGTGGATCTTGCGGGCATCCTAAAGGGTAGTCTATGACATGGCAAGAAGGTCATGGGAGTGTGGGCATTAAGGCCACTTATTGATCATACCTTGCACCTTGAATAAAAAATTGGAGGAATGGAAAAACCCCCACGTGATGATATTTTTTTTTAAGAGGATAATATGGAAATAAAAATATTATTTGATAAAATAGAAAATAAAATGATACTTAATGACATGTCGGCATAGTAAATTTCTCATCAAAGATTTGTATAAATATAGGCCATCGGCCTAATTCTTTGAGAAGATGGTAGAAATCAGGAGTGATTCGGTGGAGTGATAAGGAGCTCTGTTTTCGGGGGTCCGAGATTTTCGGGGCAGCAGCTGTTGGAGGAGCAGAAAGTGATGATGTGAACAGAATGGTATGACTCTGGTCATGTTTGATATTTTGGCAGCAGATTGATGAAGACATAATGTTGAAGTAATGGTTGATAGGACAGTGACAGAGATATTGGCAGCAGTGATGGTTGTTTGATGAACAGTGATATGCATTTGATGTGTGTAAGAAGGAAGGAATGCAGCAAATAAAGTGCAGTAAAAGAAACCAGGGGAAGGCCCAGACTTGAACTCTAAGCTTCAGTGATCTGACAGCAAACAAGAGATCCTTGTTTGGTCTTGACTGTATATGAGTGTTTTGGGTGTTTCCTAAGACATCCTTGTAAGATTGTTATTTGGGGTGTTGGTGCATCCCAGTCAGTTGCAGCTGACAGAATTACCTTGTGGTTGGTGCCACCTTTGGGTTGTAGCCCATTCTGGAGATTGAAGTCTCCAATCAAAATATAAAAAGATTACAAAGCTTACATCTTGTGTCTCTAATGGTGTGAATTGTTTGTGATGAATGACATGTTTAATGATTAGCTTTGTATAGCTTAGTATGAATGATGATCTCTGCCTAAATGATAAATGTTAGGATAGGAAGAAGTTGTAAATTGTAATTAAATGCTGGCTCACTGATTCACCCCCCCCCTCTCAGTGAGCCATTGTGTCTAACAATATCATGCCATTACAATTCTACAATAATAATTAGTTTTGGGTGCGTCCTTGGTGTCAATTTGGAGCCATGGATGATCCTAAAGTGCAGAAGATGATTCCTTAATCTGTGTAACCTTTAGAACTGACAGTTGAGTTTTAGTTTAACTTATGCCTGCCACTTTATTTTATTTTTTCCTTTGAAAATACATTCCTAGGAAACCTTCGGGCACTACCCTTCATTCTGTGGATGGTACCCAGTGTAAAGTCGGCTGTGTTGACTATTGTGTACTGACCCAGCAGAGACATCGAGTGAGGTCTGCAAATGCATAGGCTGCCAGCCAGGGGACTTGAATCTGAGACCTTCTACATGCTATCCACAGTTCTCAACCACTCGAATTAGCCCACCAAGCTCCTTGTGTCTGTCACTTGAATCCTAACCTTCTATAATTTTAAAAAAATGCCAATTCTGCAGATTGGATATTTTGGCTATTCTTTGCTGCTTTTTATTTTTATTTTTGTGCTCCTTGTAGATCTGTCTCACCAACTCAAAATGAAAATTAAAAAAAGAATTATGGTTCTCAAGCATCCAGCTTTTTAATTAAAGAAGTGACATGAGTTCTAGAGGCATGGTACAATCTATATTTTTCATCTGTTTATGAAAAGTCTAATTTGTGTAAGATCTCAAGCACAAACTGCTTCATTGTGTATCTGCAGTTATGTAGACTGTTGGTTTCAGTAAAAGTAACTTATGTTGTCACTCTGCTTCGAATACAGAGCAGTTGGCAAGGGACATAGAGATGTTTGCACAACATGCTGGTCGCAAATCAGTTAACATGGATGATATCATCCTTGCGGGTAAGCTATTAAACTTCCTCCTCCATGCTATAATTAGAAAAATCTAAAACTATTACAAGTTCATATTAAGTTTTCCTCAAGTTGGCATTCTTAAGAGTGTTTGGGTGAATAAATATCAGAGATTCTTTTAAGAAGATTTGTATCAAGGAATTTTTTACAGGTTATGCTATTTGTTATGACAGATGTTTATTATTTAAGAGCTTGTTTTTCATTAGCTTGTGTGTACTGAAAAATCCAAAGCTTCCCAATTTAAGATTTATTATGCCTTAAACTTGCATAGATGATTGCATTCTATTTCCAGATTGACTTATCTGTCTTTTGCAGCACGTAGAAATGAGGATGTAGCTGCGTCACTTAAGTCTTTTTCCCAGGAGTTGCTGAAGGCAAAGGATCAACAGATGGAAAAGAAAAGAAAGAAAGCATCGACAAAGGGGGAAAAGTCTGCGGTGGACTAAGGAACCAGTTCAACAGATAATTTAACAAGGTGCATTTCATTGGATAAAGTGATAAATTATATTCTGCCAAGTCTGTCTGTTTTTAGAATCTGTTTTTACTTGTTAGTATTTCACACCAAATACGACATATATTATACTCTCATGCTTGCCTATGTTGGGGTATCTATACTTTAATGATATTATGAGCCAAAGGTCAATATTTAATAATGTAGCATTAGTGTGCAACAAATGTTACATGATGGTTAAGAGATCAAGGTTAGCTTAATACATTGTTATTATAATAAACTTATAAAATGTTGGTAGTTAAGGCATTTTGGCAACATCACTTCTGAGCATATGGATAAGAGTATTTATTTCATTATAATTAATGACTCCTATTAATGCCCATGTAAATTAATATGGCTTGTCAGACATGTGCTAAGCCCTTTGATGATGGAGGGAAACCAACTCTGGGAGGTATAACACCTTCCCTCACACAGACACTTACAAGGGCTCTACCCCAGCCAAGATTTGAACCTAGGCTTTTTGCATGGTGACTTCCCATCTCAACCACTAAGCCACAACCTAATGCGCAAAATTTTTAATTTAATTTTCAGCCCTAGGTTATTCAAAGGAAATTATTGTACAAATATTATATAAAAATGTCGAGGCTCTTTTTGAGAGTTAGAGCTATGGTTTGGGGGATTGTGATCCTTGGGATTACACAATAATTACGGAGTAACTGTGTGTTTCTATCACATAAACTGTGCCCTTGTTGGCTTGTTTGGCCGTGGTCTTTCTTTCATAAGGGGATGCAATATGGCCTTTTTGGGTTACTTTGTAGGGTGGGTGCTGTTACCTCCTAATTTGTACATTAGGTGGATTTCTTGCGAGCCACCAGAGTTGTGAACATCTCAGGTGTTCTCATCAGTGTTTATAAGTTCATCAGGCCAAATTTTTGGTCCTTTGTAAAATTTGCATGTCCAGACCCCCTTGGGGGGATTGTAATAAGTTGGTCTAAGCATGGTCATTTTATAAAAGACTTGGCTTACCGTAGGTTTGGCTATCAGGGGGATACTCTAGAGTGTTTTTTCCTTAGGAATTATGCGTTACTCTTCAGTGGCGTATAATTCTTGAGTTTTTCACTCACACCTCCAAAGCTGGAGTATTTACCATGGTGGTCGAACCTAGGGAGGTTATTAAAGTCTATGTGTCTATGTATTTTTACATGCTATCCATCAGTATTGAGTTGTATGGACATGCACTAGGTCCCCTAGGAGTTTGGTTTCATTCCGATAAAAATAAAAATTTCCGTAAAATTAAATCATTTTTTAATTGTTTAATTGAAAAAATTCAAAGTGTAATAAAAGCATGGTCTAGAGGCGGAATTTGGCGTGGGGATGCTCGTTTTCACGCTCAGAGCGTCCTTTTTAACCTAGGATCCACTTTTCCTGGGTTTCGGGCGACTAAATTGTCATTTGTGGCAATTTTCCTTAAGGATGCTACAAAATGACATTTAAGTGTGAAAATGCCACAAAATGCACATAAGTCAAAAATACAAAAAAAAGGTCAAAAAATGATTAAAAATTGTATGGGAAAGGGTGGCATATGTTTCAAAGTGATGTACGATCACATTATTAGGATAAAGGCACATGTTGGAAATCAAACTTTGGATAAATGAATTAAATTAGAAGTGCGCCCTTCCTTCTTCACATGGGCGGATTCTTCATGCGTGAAGCTTGTTAAAGCGATTGGGAGATGATTCCAAGGTTTGAGAGGGGCACCCCTCTTGTGAGGTGGCAGCCACCTCATGTAATTGCACCAACCAAAGCTCCAAGCTTTGTTGTCAACGGTTAAGTTTCTCCTCCTTTCATGGATGCACACCCCTCCAAGCCCTGGAACACTCTAGAACTCGTCCTCTCCTTCTTCTTGTGCTATTTAAGCGAGGCTTGCTCCATTGCTTAGGATGGATGCAAGGAACCTCTGCCTACATTGTAATGCTATTTGCTTATCTTTCATATGAATAAAGTTGAGACCTTGGAGGTCAGTCTGATGGTGCAAGAGCTTTTGTGGTGAATGTTTTGCTCATAAACCGAGGTGATATCTGTTTAGTTATTCTTCCTTTCTTACAAGTGCTTACTATTTTAGCTAAAGAAGATTATATGCTAATCCTTAGAATAGACATTTGAAGTTCCAAGTTGTTTATTTATGCAAAGTTATCTAAGATCTAAAAGTTGCATTTTGTAGTTAGTTATACTTGTGCACTTTTTATTTTATTTAACCTATCATACTAGATTTAATCACTTGTTTGAAGGTTGTCTTAGTTTTGCAGATCACCAAGCATGGAGTAGAGATCAGAGCTCAGCTGCATCTCATCTTTCTCCATCACTTTATAAATCTAATGCTCTATTGTATTGCAGGCACTCCTTTCTTTCAATTTTATTAAAGCTTGGGCTTGAGCATTCCTTCCTCCTTCAATTAAAAAATTCCAATCAACTTTCTTTCCCTTTTTGTTAAGAAAATCATTCGGATCTGATTTCAAAAGTTCCATTTTTGAAGTCTATTTGCTTCATAGATCTAGGAGTTGCTTTATATAAATAATAAGATCTAGATCTAAGATTTAGTATTTGAAATAAAGTTAAATTTTTCCATCATTTTGCAAATAGTAGATTGTGATATTATGTGCTTTTAGCTAACCAATATTAACTTGTTAATAATTTTTCTTGTTTGCTGGTTCACTTGTTTTGTGTTACAGGAAAGCGAGGAGGAGAAGTCCCTTTGGAGCTTAAACTAGGAATTTTTCACTTTTCCTTCAAACCCTTGCTATCCCTTTGCCTTCTTAGGCCTAAAGTTTCTTGAATCTCGCTATTAGTGGATCAAGAGCGCTCTCTATCGGAGAGTTAATAAATTTGTAAATAATCATTAATAAAAAGCAAGTGGGATTACGGCTCCCACAACTCTCTTCCCCCATTTGGGGGAAGCCTGTATCTTCTTTCCATTTATTTTGCTTTTTACCTGCAACAAACTAGAATAGTAGCATGCTAGGTTAGTTTTATTTCTGCTTGAATTTCAAAAGTTAAATTGCTAGAAAGTTTCATTTTCGCAAGTATAACTAGTTTCAAGTTTTTTCTTTTAAATTTTTTCATTAAGCTAAAAAACTTAAAAAATCTCTTGAATCTCGCCATTTGTGGATCAAGAGTGCTCTCTGTCGGAGAGTTTACTTTGTGTTTTTCTTTAGTTTATTTCAAAGCTTTACATTTCGCATTTTTTACAATTTCTGTCACTAAAATCTCTTGAATCTCGTAATAAATCGGATCAAGAGAGCTCTCTGTTGGAGAGTTTATCTTAAAAAACCTAAAAAATCTCTTAAATCTTGTTCTAAATCGGTTCAAGAGTGCTCTCTGTCAGAGAGTCAATTAGAATAAACAATTTGCCCACTCCGTGTATGCTCTACCCATCGTAGGCTAGTCTGAGCTTTGGGATATCAAAAGTGGAAGTGTTGCGTTCTTTAATTTTCTCACATTAAATTACAAACTTCAATCTTAATAAAATTAAGTCCCTTCAAACCAATGAAAATTCGGCGTTGCCACGTTGTGATCGAAAGTGGAGAAATTTTGACGAAGGAAGCGAGAACCACTAGGAGGTGACCTCAGAGCACAGTTAGACTACATCCTTGTTGGTGTAGTGTTGAACACTACTCTCAAGACTCCGTCCTAGCCCATATGTCCTTGTATGGAGCCACTTAGATCACATTTTGGACACATTTTCTGTACCGCAAGGTATATCGGAAATCCCCTCATCCCACAATAAATCACATCATCTTTTAAAAATTTACAATAAAATAAACCAAGAGGCATTCGCACAACAGTCCCTCAACAATATTTTATGGACAGTGACTCCATTTGGCACTGGTCTTTGAGCAACAACAGTATTTTCAAAATCTTTGCTTTTTATTTGTCTTGAGTTATTATTGTTTATCATATCATGCCGTGGATGGACTTTTGATTCAAATTGGAAAGCTGTTGTTATCCTTCAAATTATATGCTGTGGATGTGCCATTAATTTTGCAAATAATACTTGGTTTAAATCTTTCAAGGTATATCGGAAATCCCCTCATCCCACAATAAATCACATCATCTTTTAAAAATTTACAACAAAATAAACCAAGAGGCATTCGCACAACAGTCCCTCAACAATATTTTACGGACAGTGACTCCATTTGGCACTGGTCTTTGAGCAACAACAATATTTTCAAAATCTTTGCTTTTTATTTGTCTTGAGTTATTATTGTTTATCATATCATGCCGTGGATGGACTTTTGATTCAAATTGGAAAGCTGTTGTTATCCTTCAAATTATATGCTGTGGATGTGCCATTAATTTTGCAAATAATACTTGGTTTAAATCTTTTTCATCATTTCAAAACAACTCCTAAAAAACATCCATTCCAATCACTTAAACACAAACTTTAAAGAGCCTTAGAAAACTCTTTTTTTAGGATCTACCCACATTGGCTTCGTTAGGAGTTTGCCTAAATGAAGGAGTTGGGATCAGGTGACAACACTTGACTCTTTGCTTGCCCCCAAGGCCACATCGAAAAGCTTAGAAAGATTTCTGCTGCGCTTCCTCTATGTGTGCAATCTCGGCGGCAACAGGTGCCTTTCGAGCTGGTCATCCAGAATTGGATATGAGAGTTATGGGAGCTACAACTTTGACACTATACCAAATACTTGCAGTTTAACCAAAGGTTTCATCCTATTTTAGTTAGTGACATGATCCATGTGCATAAATCATGCTTCATGGTGATTGGATATGGTGGGTTTTTTCCATTGGACCCATGATTTTTTCGCTGAAAAGGCTACCTAATAACTTGTCTAGTCTAAATGGATTTCACAGACCTCCCAATGCAATTCTGTTATTCCCTAAAGTGATTGCAACTTTTCTTAAGGGGATTTATCTGCCATGAGCTTGAGCATTTTCTCCACCCCCAACCTCAATGCAGAGATTGTGTTAGGGTTAATGTGTATAGGGGCCTCAAAGAATTTTTTCTCACAAGGATTTGTAATCGGGTCCATTGCTAGCTGGTTTGAAACATCAATTTTCCCGACACTTTCTTCCACTGTCAAAGGCCAAATCATCGCTTCTGTGACTGTCCATTATGGCCTAGGGCGACCTAGGGGTGGCTTCACTCACCCAAACCCCTATTGCCCCCAAAGCAACCCAACCAACAAATGTGGCTGAAGGTGTCTAGATTGAGGTTGTTTGTAAAAAGAAAGGTAACGATTCAACCAAATCCCCTACCTCGAAGAGATTGACTCCCCAAGGCTTTGACTTGATTGCTAAGGCTTCGACCACAGGACCACAACCTTCACCAGGTCTAGTTGGCCACTAGCTAAGGTATCTAATAAAGTGCTTGTTGGTACCATGATCTAGGGAGGTGGTTGGAAAAGAGAACACTCTTCGCCACCACTCCACCCATAGGAAAGTGAAGCGGTTTTTGATGTCAAGGGCCATGATAAGTGACTCTTGGTGATTATAGGTTGAACTCATCTCTTGGAACTAATTTGATTCATGCTTTGCAAGACCTCAATAGTAGTTGGTTTTTAATGAGAGTGACCTTATGGAATGCTTGAGGCCTGAATTACTTCAGAATGAAATGCATTGTCGACAAGGTGTTGACATTTGTGGGTGGGACATATATTAGTTGAAATTGTACGGGTGCTACTTCATACTTTCTTCTTAGTAATTTGGTTGGGGGCTAAGTACTTATGTTTTGATCATTATGTGGGAAAAAGTAGTGTTGCTATTCCAGTCTCTCCATAGTTTGCCAATGTTGTTGTTGAATGGGGGTCTGATCTATCCTAGAGACTTGTTTGGATTTTCTTGAATATGGACGATTGACTACTAGGCTTGACCAATATCTATGCCTTTAGTGACTCAAGAGAGCATTCAACATTTTTGCATTGGATCTGTTATCACCAAACTTGTAGGTGCCCCTACAGATAGATCCAAGATGGATGGTAGAAGGAAGGGGCAACCAGAGAGGTGCAACCAAGATAGCCTCTACTCCCAATGGATGGTTGTCACGCCAATCGAGGCAATCTTCACTTTATGTTATCTAGCCCAAGACAACAAAGGGGGAGACCCAGATCTATTCTCGACAGGAAAGATCAAACCAAAACACTAGATCAAATCAAGTATAAGTGAAGTACGTAAGGTGTATGGTAAACCCTAGATCTATGGATAAAGTCACAAGGTAAATGATAAGTTGGATCAAGGGGTTTAAATAGTGTGGATTTGGTCCAACATGTTTATGTGAGTGACTTATGAAGTTTATAATGAGATCAAGGATTAGGGTACTAGTCAATTGTGAGAAAATCCACTGCCTTGGGAACCGTGTCCAATGCAGGGTAGTTAAGGTTCAAATTGGGGCTAACTAGTACCAAAAGTGAGCTTGATTAAGTGATATGACAATGTCAAGGGGTTCAAGCAACCAGAACAAAGGTCAAACCACAAGCTAACCCAACAATCCAGGAAAGTCGAATGGGCTTGGAGAAAGATCAGTGCCTTGGGAAATGGGCCAAATGGAGTCGGATGTCCACCAAATTACAGATCTGGAATGTTGAGGTATAGAGGTAGGTGGATCTAAAAGATTAGGGCAATCCAATGGCTGGATCTCAGTAGATTTGAGATTGAAGTATGCCACAAAATGACCCAAGTGGGGCACAACCCTCAAAATGAGGAATGGGGCCTGTTATCACATTTTATGTCGGGAGCAGCTTCCACACTGCAGACTGTGCGGCCGAGGACCGCACAGTACTTTTTTTTTTCAGATCGGAGATCAGCTGCCTTCAGAGGAGGCATTTTTGTTTAGATTGCCCCTTGCAGACATATCAGAGGGGACAAACATTTGGACTTACCATCTACCACAGGGTAACCTTTCCTTGCCAGGCTTTGACACAAGCCCATTTGAGACAGTTGCCTAGTCTTATTTTGATCGAGATTGTCACAGTATAGTGCTAGTTTATTATATGCCCGGATTCAACAGAGATCCAGCTCAGATACAGGTTCAGTAGCAGCAGGTATATGGTGCAGCAGGTATTGCATATATTGATTATTGTTCATGTTGTAGATTAGACTCTTTTATACTTGCTAGTACACTAACTTTGCATTAGATGATATATTTGGTGATCTGGTTATGATATGATGTGTTTGGGCCTTTGGTGATGTCAGTCCACCCCTCCGGTTAGACTTATGTATATGCACGTTGAGTCATGTCCTGTATACTTGGCTTAGACTTGATCACCTAGCCCTTGGGTAGCTGACTTTAGCTCCATTATCACTTCCTCCACTCATCCGACTCGTTCATGACACTTCTTCCCCGACTTGGATTCTGATTTGTGATCACGAGGACCCCTTTCCCCATTGATCTCTGAGTTTGCCATGACTCCCTGTTTATTGTGCCTTGGCTCTTTAGTGTGTGAGATACACGGTTAGTCCTGGGATTTGCTCCTGTCGGTTGCCCCCGATGTTGCAATGTAGTTAGGATTGTGTAGCCTCATCGGGTGCTCCCCACTTGTCGTCAAAGCTTGTATTACCCACCCCCATTACCTTTGTAGTATGAGCGCCATGTTTATATCTTTTGAGATATGTATGTAGCCCAAGAGGGCCATGAAGAATTGAAGAAATGAAGAAATGAAATGTAAATCAGGCTAAAAAGGCCTTTGTATTGTAAATGTAAAATCTAGCCAAAAAAGGGCTAAGTATGAAACTCATTGTAAAATCCATGCAATGTGTTTATAAACACACATGGATTCTGGTCAGCTATACATGTCAGCATTTGTAGTGGTTATTCCTCACCTAGTCCTACGGGACAAGGAGGTGAGAGGGAGCAAGGGACAAGCTCAAGATTGCCCCCTAGAGTCTCAAGTTACGGTTTGCTGGACACCCAATTTGGCGGCTCTAGAATAGAACCTCACGGAGTCTTCAGATACGAATGTGAGTTGTGGGATACTTGTTAGATGACTAGTGGTGGTTTCCCTGCACTATACCCATTTGTGAGGCACCGCCCTTCCTCGTGTTTTGTCATGGCATACTTACCTCAGTGGACCCCCGCTTTCCCGTGTTGTCCAAAGGGTCACATGATCTTTATCCTTGTCTTCCCCATGTCCTTCACCTTGTTGTCCACATCACCTAGAGTCAGCAAAGTGGTCAAATCTATAGAGGTGTATAGCATCTTAGTCTTTTGGAGGTGGTGGGCCCACTTCACCAGGGCCTTGTACTATTTCAGGATTTAATGTATTTTTGATCACCATGATATCATTTATTGCTTAGTAATGTACTAGCTTGTTTAATTGAGCCTTGTCACTTCATGCTTGCATACAGGTTCCAGCTAGCACTATAGTTGACCAGATTTGACTTAGTCAAATTGGGTTGACTAGGCCAAAAATGGGCCTGAAAAAATGTTGCGATCGGAATTTCGATTTCGATCATTTATTATCTACAGGGGTTCCATATGAGCATGCAACTGACGGAATTGCAAAACATTGAACCATTTGAGAGATTTTTAATTATTATTGGTCAACTTTGACCTGTTTTAATTAAAAATCATGGATTTGGGGCAAATGATGCCAAAGTGATAGATTTGGGTCGTTCAAGTGGTCATCCCTACTACTTTTGGGGTCCACGATCGCATTGCAACAAACGGTTCGACAATCCGGGCAATAAAAGTGGGTCAAAAGCCCAATTTTCATCTTCAGCCATATAAACCAGCAGAAAATACATGGAAATCAGAATTTGACTAAGGCAACTATAGGTAAATGGCAAAATTAAAGGTTGGCAATGGTAAAGATAATTACTAAGATATTTTTGGTAATGTTTGAGGTAATATTTGGGCATTGCGGGCCCCTCCATATGACAGCTCACCACTTGAGTTCGATTTGGCCCATAGGGGCGTTTTTCTCCCTAGTGGGGAATTCGATTTCCTTGTTTTTGATGGTGGGACCCTTGATGTATTATGTTGGGGGGATAAAACCCCATATAGACACCCCCCAACCCATTGTTATATTGTATGGACCCCACATGGTCCTCTCCCATCCACTAGTGCGCTCTCCTTGGGGCAATTCGCACCCCCCTCTAGGGAGCAATCTCCACCATTCGATTTTGATGGTTGGGGATTGATCTCCACCCTTAGTTTTGGGGGGAAACCTATCTTGAGAAGGAGCCATCTCTATAAGAGAATGGACTCACCTCCATTGTACGGCTTCTTGACATTTTGAGATTTGCTATTGAGCTCTAGAGAGAGATTTCTTCACCTTCTTGTGCATAAGTGTTGTGGAGTGTTTTGATGTGGATTATTGGCGTATTGCTGGAGTATTGTTGAGTGATAGTGAGGTATTTCCATCTTCTTCTTGTCCAAGCTAACATTGCAGGTGAAATCGACCACCAGAGAGAGGCGCAGCCATTGAGCTAGCAGCTCCACGTTGGGTTTTCTCTCCGGATTTCTGCAACAGGGAAGTAAACTTATGTTATTATCTTGCTTTCCTCTATTATTTGTCGTTATTTACTTGTATTTCCTTGTTATTTGCCTTAGCTACTGACTTGTGTCTCTCTTTGGCAGGTACAGGGGCGCACTTGGACAACTGGCTGTTAAAAAACGCTCAAGCGAAAGGCACTGCTGCTCAACATTTGGCATCCAACATTCGTTTCTGCATCAAACTCTTCATCTTCTTTGCTTCAGGTAGGCGGTCATTGCTGCTCTCTCTTGTTCTCATTTTCTTGTGAATGTTAAGCTGCAAAAACACAATAAAACCCTTAGTTCTTTACTTTCAATTGTTAAAACCCTTAGTTCTTTAAAACCCGCTAATGAAATCTAATTAAATAGCCATATCTCAAATTTCATAGCATTTCGACTCCATATGCTCTTAGAACCAAGCACTAGTCTATCACTGATTTCGCCCTACCTGGGCAAAACTGTCAATTTGGTTTTTTTGGGTCAATTTTGGGGTCATGGGTACTCGTTAATCTGCTCCGTAACATCTTTTTACCTTAGAGTACCTCGTATCAGCAGCTGGAAATACTTATAAACGCCTTTTTTTTGACTGCCCTAGGTCCATTTTTCCACTATTTAACCCATTCCCCTAGGGCTGTTAATTTCATTTGCTTGCTGGTCTGTTTTTTTTGTCTTAAATCAACCATTTAATCAAGTTCTAATTGCTGGAATATGTGTCTAAATCACTTATCCATCGCTGCCATGTATGAATAAATCATAGCGAGCTTCATTTCCCATAGGCAGGGTCCCCAACCACTCTTCCAGTAATTTTCTGTTTGCTGATTTAATTTCCAACCTTCTAATTCTTCAATTTGTTCATCATTTACACATGTAATCAGATCTGAGTTTGTCTTATTTAGTATATCTTTCCATTCAGAATCTCGATTCCACTAAGGCTGGAAGAAATCTCACCTTCAGTCATCCATTTTGTTTCCTACTTCGATCATCTTTTTGGGTTTAGGGTGTCTGATTGTTGAGTCTCGACCTTCACCGGTTGAGTGGGTCTCCCCCTTGACTTGGCCAAGTGCCTTGTCTAAAGTGACTGTGGCCTTGTCCGGTGTGACTTCTGTCCCTTGGACAGAGGACTTGGCTGCTGTTGGTTACACCGGCCTAGCTGTGCTCCTCTACCGTCCCTATTGGGATACACGCACTAAGCAACTAGAGTTTGTGTGATAGCAGGGCCCACAAGGCAGAAATCACTGAAGTGACACACTGGGGGTAGGTTATTGTTGGCTGCTTTCTGGGGCAGACCCGGGTTTTAATGAAGCGCAGCAACAAAACCCCTTGGTGCACTGGCCCTCTCGGCAACGAGCTGCGCAGCAGCTCGAGGTCTCACCCGAAGTGGCTATGGGGGGGCTAAGGAATCAGATTTCCTTAACCTAGGCGACGCGGAGACTGCTCTCTCTTCCTCGACGATTCCTCAAAGCAGACTGTCGGACTTTTCCGCAGACCCCTCAGCGTAACTACGCTGAACTCCCGCTCCACAGCCTAGCTGCGAGGCATGTCCGTTCCGGCGCACGAGGCAACTATCCCCCTGCGTCGACGCTCTATGTAACTTTCCTTTGTGCGCGCCCAGCGCAGTAATGCATTCCTCTATCGCTGCGGCGATAGCGTTCTACAGATCCTTCGACACTTAACGATTATAGTTACCAAGGAAGCTTCACGAACTCACTTAACACTCATAAAGATAATGCAAGATTCATGTATACACAGGTAGTGAACTAAAACAGGCAATCACTCAACACAACATCATAACAAGAAGAAGTATGAAGTTCACCTCCTCGAGGAAAACCACGTCCACGGGAGTGTTATATTAACCAGAAAATGATAGAGTTACACAATATGCTGCGCACACAGCTGCAGCCTTAGATCTTTCCAGGAAACTCCACGCACACAGCTGGGAGCCCTTCTCTCGATCTAGTCTCTTTCTCTTAGAGATTACAATATATTTCAGACGTCGACCCAGACTGTCTGCAACTCAAGGATTTAGCTTCACAGCTATCCAGTTCTACTCTCGCCTTCTAACAACACAATAGAAGACTTACTACCTAGCTAGCTTATCTCAAACAGCTAACCTGCGTCTCAGCATCTAAAGGCTAGCTAACTGACTAACCAACTAACCAGCTAACCTTCTCCCTTATCAATTATACATATATATAGGTGGCCATGACGGTCACACCTTTACAAAACTGTGGGCCTTTCCCAACAGTAATCCCCAAAAACCCTAACCACGCACATGGCTAGGTGTACTGTAGGCGCCGCTTGCAGTCACGTCGCCGCTTCCTGCAGGTTCCGTGACTTTCGGCGCAGATTTCGGGTATGGGCGCCTTGTCCTTCGCCTTCAATGCTTTGGTCCGTTGCTCCTCCTTGATCCGAGCAACCATAACTTCTGTACTTAGCTTTAAATGAGGGTAGCTGAGCCCTCTACTCCGTCGCTTCATTTATTATGGTAACTGAGCTTTCTATTCAGCCACATTCATTCCTCTATGACGTGCGCGCGAACTCCACGAGTTCCAGTCCGTAATCTGCGTTGAGCTCATCCATCTGGCACCGTACTGCGCACCGTTTCCTTCCACCCAAAATTTGGTGTTTATTCAAAATTAGCACTTTCCTTCAATACTTGTGCTTTTTCCTCAAAATTCGCAGCTTTACCATAGCTGCGGCCTAGGCTCCAACAGTTATTGAATGTGTAGATTACGATCAAGTGGGATCTCACCTACTTAGGTGCTAGATCCCTGCAAACTTACCTCTCCTAGGAAGTGCGACCTCCCTTGGAGAGGCTTCTTTGCCTTGGAAAGTGGGTCAAATGGAAGCCAAATCACACCAAACTACAGATCCGAATCGCTGTGGATACTGTAGAGGTGGGTTTTAAATTTTATACACAAAAGCCAAGTGGATCTTACTAGATCTGAGAAAGTGTAAAATGAGGGTTTTATCAATGAGGTAACTATGTCAATGGATTGTAGCCAAGAAAAGAAGAACAAACCTGTGGATCTTACTTGGATAACCTTGTAGATGCCTTGATGATGATGATCTACGCAAACCCGATCAATTTGGAGCGATTTGAGGTGGTTTTCTATGAAATCAATTTTCCCAAGGAAGCCAATGCACCCTCTCTCCTGCACAATAAACGTCAACAATATCAGATTTACTAAAAACAAGAGATAAGACTAATGCCACAAGAGAAGTAAAAGAAAGATAGTATAGACCACAATGATACTAATGATAACCCCCTGATACAAGCAAATGCCAAGTGGAGCGATTTGAAGGAGCCTTGCAAAGTTGCCCAAGTGAAGTTGCCCTCCTGTAGACAAGACAAAAGTTTCCACAAAGATAGATCTTACCACAAATACCCAAATGCTAGGATGCAATAGACTTTCCAATCACCATCTAAGAACACCAGATGCAAATGAGACCACAAGAATTTTCACAAGAAAGTTTTTCTATATCAAGATTCCAAGAGCCAAAGACCCCCTTTACAATGAGAAGCTCTCTCCTTTAAATAGGAGGGAGAGAGTCCACAATCTAACCACTTTTTGAATGAATGGCTAAGATTAAAAGATCAAAAGATCTAATGAATGGTTGAGATGAGCTCAACAAAACAATACATGGATCACTACTAAAATAATACAATAAGTGGACAAAATCGCCCTAGAAGAGGGGATCCCACCAAATCATGATGATAAAATAATAGATCTAGCTTATGGTGGGTCCAAGGGGTAATTTTAGACACCCTTGGTCAATCCCTATAGCACAATATCCATAAAATAGTCATTTCTACCATTTCTGAACTGCCTCGAGAAGTGTGAAACTGCCCAAACTGCCTCCTGAAGTGCCTGTGCTATCAAGGTGAGCTCACCAATGTGTCTGGGAGGGGGTAATATGGTAATAACAAGTGGCTGGACCACCCCCTCCATGCACAACGCCCTAGGTGAACCAAGTGAATCCCATCACTGCTCTGACAAGGTCTCCGACAGACCAAAACTGCACTAGGAAAGCCTGCTGAGGCTCCATCATCACTGTAACTGCTCGGAACTGAAAACAGATTGTCTCATTTGACTCAGAAGGTCCAAATCCATCTAAGATATATACTCATACACCATATAAACCTCTGCATGGTCCAAAATAAATACTCATCATATCAAGTAGACCAAATAATAATAATCTGTAAAAATGTTGAAAAGTACAAATAATCATCATAGGCCTGAAACCACTACATAAGCCCACCATGGTGACCTGTATCAGACCATATATCATCTATCTGTAACATTTGAGGTTTGCCATCTCATGTCTTGTGGTTGACTTTTGGTCAAACTAAGGTTTGACCAAGTCAACATAACCAAAATATGACTCAAACTGTCATTTGGCTGCTGCAAGGTGTCAAGGGTTAAAAGATGTTTTACAATCCATTCACATAGCAATTATAACAAGAAGTAATCATTACTGGCGATCTAAATCCAAATATAATATGTCATTAATTATTATTAATTACTCAGACAAGACTTTCAAGGTCATACTCACTTCATAGTTGTGATCAATTTGCTAGTGAAGGGTGAACGCTAAGAATGACATGGCTAGGTCAAGGGATGACTTACTGACTTAACACTGTGACACTTTGGCAATGGATAAGGGAATACACACCATAGCATATAATGGACAAGCAACAACACAGGGAATGGCGGTGTCTCGCAAATGGATAAGTTGTTCAAAGAGTGTTTATTCGCCTTACACAGATGCGCACAATCCATAATACAAATGAGGCCAACAATATTTTTGATATAGCATTTAAGTTCCATTGCTTTTTGGGCCTAGAGTTTCCATAGCCTTTGATCTATGTGTGTTTATAAACACATTGCATAGATTTACATTTCTTTAGGCTTTTTGCTGCAGGTGTGTTTTTAAGGCACTTGTTTACCTGAGCACTTCTAGGTGTGTCACAGACAGCTTGTTTACCTAGGTATTTTACATTTCACAAAAGATATACATTTGATATTTCATGGCCACTTTCATTTGGCTTGCCTTTCATTCATGTGTGTTTAGAAACACATTGCATGAATGAGCTTTTCATACAAGATATAACATTTCATTTCCATACTTTGCATTAATGGCAGCACTAAAAGTTTCAGGTTTAGCCAACAACATCTTTAGTGACTAGGGGGACTAAGCCAACTCACCATAGGTAAGTTTTGTCACCAACTCAGAGCCGAGACACAATAAACAAGGAAGCTTATGCAATATAGAGGCTACAGTGGGGGAAGATCCTCCGTGCCACTAGTCAAGTAGTAAGTCAAGATAATGAACAAACTGGGTAAGTCATGGATGGATGAAGACAATGAGTAATGAAGCCAACACTAGCAAGCCAAAGTATGGCGGGAATGATCACCTCTATTCTCCCTAGGGAGGGTAAAACCAATGAGTATAGGCCAAGAACTTCTAAATCTGAGTGGGGACAAATATGATATATATGTATAAGTACAACCAAGTCTGCATATCTATATGATCGCCAAGTCATGATACTAAATGCTAAGACATGCTACGAAAATGGAAATAAAAGCAATATAACCACGACACCATAATATACCTGCTGAGTCATATACCTGAATGCTCATCAATCTGAACCATCATCTGTCCTCTGAAACTACTGCTGTAACTCTGAGCACTACTAATTGCTCTGTACAAATGGCATAATAGCTACATCGATCATCTCTCTGAGTGTCTTGAGACTCAGTCATAGCACGGGGAATAAATATGCTGTCCAAAATCTGATAGGGATCCATAGTAGATGCTCATCTCAGCATCTCAATGTAAGGGTACTGGCTGAATAGTGTAATGGAATCTGACAAAAAAATGTATGGTAGCTCGACTACTATATATGTGATAACAGGATCATCGATGAGCTCCTTGATGTCCCTTGGCTTGTATGCATAGATTTCAACATTATTGAGTGTTAGGAAGATAAAGAAGGGGTGCTACTGGTGCACCTACCAGTTGGGGAAAAAGAGGTTTGGCGAGCTTTGAAAACTTTGAAAGAGGTCTGGGTTATGTGATTCTAATTGGTGTTGGCATCAAGATTCAATAGAGGCTTGATTCACTTGGACGAATTTTAGGAAAGGGGAATAACGAATCTACCAAAGGTTTGATATTGCCCTTCTCTCATAGAAAAACTCTTTTTTATTTTGATGCTTCTAAAGCTCGACGAGTTCGTGTTGTTGGCATAATCACTCTATCATACCACCAACCCTGTTTGGTTTATTGTACCTTGAGGACTTGAGTGCACACGAATGTCTTACTTGTTATATCCTTGTTTCTTACCTAAAAAACCCATGCTTCCTGGCATGTTTCTGTATTGTGTGGAATTTGATTCCTAGTCCACATAGAGATATTCACTTGATACTCTGGTGGGAAGGTGCCATCTTCAAAACAATTGCCTTTTTCGTAAGTGTGGTAAGCAATTTGCTTAGATTCCATGTAGTTGTAAGAAGCAAATACTTAGCAAGTTAGAGGGGCTCATGTAGGATTTAAAATGGGAACATTATGGTGAAGAAAAGCAAGTTATTGTCACAAATGTGCACCATATGCTTCGGGTGGAGAATGTTTGGGAGGCTCTTAGTTGTAGGTTTGGCTGCATTGGCTCAAAATTGGGGACCAACCTACAAAACATTTATTTAAGGCTCTAGCCACCAAGGAATCCAATGAGAATATCTTGGCCGTAAAACCTTTGCGGGCCACACCTCCAATTAGGAAGAAATTGAAATAGAATTTGTACATCATTATTGAGTGGTGTTTCAAAGCTAAGGCCTCTCTTTAAGAAGAAAGGGAACCACCCTAAAATGCCTTGGCTTGGTTTTGTGTAAGCTTATCAAGGAGTAGACAAGATGTTGTGACCCTATCCTATCTCTATTTAAGCCATCTGCAACCCTACATGAGATGTTTGATGACAAGGTCGATGGCCTTGATGGGTTCACTTGCAAATTTTTCAAGGCCACTTGGGAGTTTGTCAAGTTGGATTTGTTACATGTCTATCATCAAGGCCTCCACAAGTGATCTTTGGATGTGTGAATTAATCAAGGGCTTATCAAATTTATTTCCAAGGTGGGGGACTAAGAAATTATTACCAATTGGAGGCCCATCATTATGGTCAATGTTCAATAAAATTCTAGCCAAAGCTTTCACCTTGCATATCAAGTACATTCTCCTCAATATTGTTCACCCATAATAGAGCAAATTTATTCAGGGGAGATATATTTTTGACAATGCCCTCCCAGTTTGGGAGGGCATGTTGACTTCTTATTTATAAAAATGATTTTGAGAAAGCCTACGATCGAATAGAGTGGCCTTTTATCTTGGCAATGCTTCAAGTTCTAGGGTTTGGACCGACCTTTATCAACAATGTTGAAACCTTATTTGTAGATACCTCAACTTGTCTAACTATTCATAGAGGCTCTTGTGAGGAGGTTGAGCTTTTCTAATCTATTAGAAAAGGGTGTGCCTTAGACCTAGCTTTATATGTGTTGGTCGTTGAAGCTCTTGGCTATTTACTCAACTCTAGTGTGAATTTGGGGGTAATTCAAGGAATTCCTCTTAGAACCGGATGTTGGGTGATTGGTCAATGGTCATTTTGCTATTGACTCTTTCCAGACAATCTTTGAGGACTAGAGTTATGGGACATAGATTGTGATTTTTCTAGGATCATTTGCATAGCCTTGAGATCAAATTTTAGTGCTACAAATCCAACAACCTATGTTGACTTGGTTGGCCTCTCAAAATTGGTTTGGATTCAATTGAGCCAAGTCTTCAAATTTTTAGGCATATCATTTTCCTTCCGTTTATCTTCTAGGGACCATTGGGAAATGATTGTGCAATTGGTGGAGAAGATGAATAATTCGTTCACTAAGCCTCTAGCTTCAACAATCAAATTTCGTATTTGTACAAAAATCCTCGCAACAACTAATGTATACTAGAAAAGGCTTTCATGAATTTTCTCTAGGCCATATATGACAAAGGGAAAGGGTTCCACCAAGTTAATTGGGAGATCTATTGCAACCTAAGAAATTTTGGTTCCTTGGGTGTTATTTGAATTGGGATTCAACCCCAAGTACTATGTGCAAAGTAGGTGGTATAAGCCATGGAAGGAAAGGATGCCTTGAAGGTCCTTAAAAGGCATTGAATTTGGAAAGGTTTGCCACTTGGGAATTGTAGATCGCAAGGGATATCTCTACATAACCTATTTTCTCACTCCTTCTCATGTTGAGATCTTTGGCACCTTTGTTGTGTAAAGCCTTTGTAAGACTTGGGAAGCCATGTAACCCTTCATTTCTTGGAAGGAGGTCTTTTTGGTCCATCGTCTCATTCAATGATCATTGTCTCTAGTGGTTGCCACTGGTTCTTTTTGAGGGGAATCCATTATGCAAATCTTCTATGTTTTCGGCCTTATGGCTCTTTCGAGGTGGCACTTAAACTTCTAATTATCTTTTGGATGATCGATCCAGATCTTGGCTCCCTTGGGACGTGCTTAAAAGGAAGTTTGTGTTGGCCAATGATGATAAATTCATCTTGTAATGCCCGGGGCTCATTCCCATGAGTTTGTTGTAAAAGCTTTGCCTCCCAACACCATAAAGGCGGCGAGACTAGCAATAAAGAAAGGCCATGAATTTTATTGGACACAATCCAGTCATGGTATATAAATTGGCTTTTCTCCAAGCTCTTCCTTGAAAGCTGGTTGAATAATCTCTAGACATTGATGTCCAATCATAAACTTTTGTTATTTCGACTTTAGTATATTTGGAAGCTGATGGTAGATCCCCAAAAAACATTATTTTCTTGATGCCAAGTTGCGGAGGACTCCCATTAGATAAGAATCTTACTTACTTGGGTGTGTCCAATTTGAGCTATTTGTAGGGTGGGAGAGTCAATACCCTTAAGCACCACTTCTGGTTCTTCCCTTTGGCTAAGGTTGTAGGGGCTTGGGCTTAGGCACTTTATCAACAGTATCTCCCAACCTTCATCTCATGGCGGGCTACCTTCCTATAGACCACATTCCTTTGGTCATTGAATTCCAATAAGCATGGATGCTTATCGAAGATGAGATCCTTTTTTGGCTTTGGAGGAAGAGAATGGATGTGTTGTTTAATGCAAATGTCTCATCATGGGGCTTTTCCTAGTATGATGGCACACTAATATGTACCAACTTGTCAATGTGGATCATGGTGCAAATGCGTAAAGTGGGGTTCATGATGCAAGATTTCCAAAAGTAGCTAGAGTATTGGCATGAAGCCTTGTGTACTATGGGTAGGGTGGCACTTGTCTTTCCTAGCCCAATTGGCCCATTTGACCCTCACGACCTTGTTAAAACCCCAAATACCAGATATTTTTTATATTTCTAGCTGTTTTATACTCATAAAAAATTATAAGTCCTCTACTTAATTATGAAATTGCTGAATAAAAAATACATTGGTATTTTAACTTTAATATGCAGCGGAATAACTAGTAAGGAAATCAATCATACACAACAAAAACCACACATTACACAATGTTTACCCTGGAAAACCCCAATGAGGGGAAAACCAACATTCAAATCTCTTTTATTATTTCTTGGCTCACAGAGAAATTCAAAATTTTTACAACAATGGAACTTGTAACTTAGTCCCTCAGGAAAATCGTCCCACCGGAGAAATTGGCCCTCTTGGCAAATTTTGTTGATGTATACGTAACTTCGAAATGTATTTCACATATATGTATATTGTATTCCTATAGAGATGTTATTATTCCTCTATACGGAAGTGTCATAATTTATATTGTAAGTGTCGTAACTTATAGTTGATGGGTTATTAGACCACCTTGTTGGGGTCGGCCCTGTATAAGTCATGTGGGTCAAAGGGTTATTAGACCACCCTATTGGGGGTCGGCCATGTGGGTCAAAGGGTTATTAGACCACCCTAGTGGGGGTCGGCCCAGTCAGCATTATGTTAAGTGGTTAAGTTGAGGCCGACCTAGTTGAGTAAAGGTCAAGTCAAGTTAGTGTATAAATAGAGTGTGTCTCTCTCATTTTACACATTCTATTCTCTCACTCACACTTGGGAGAGTGGCGCACTTGTGGAGGAGGAGGCTCTGCTGCTAGGAGAAGACTATCTCTTGTATTCTGGTTGTATCATTGCTCTATCTATCTCTGAGGAAGTTATTGGGGTTTTTCACCTTTATGGTTTTCCCCAAGTAAACTCTGTGTCTCTTGTGTGCTTGCATGATTGTGTCCATGATTGATATGCTGTAGATTTGCTGTACATGTTGTTCTCTTAGTTAAGATCCTAGATCAGATTGAAGTAAATTCTGAAAATTTAACATGGAATCAGAGCTAGCCTGAAAGAAGGCATGATATGGCATGTATGGCACTTGTTGCACTTACGATGCTAGGGCTTGATATAGCAAAAACCAGTCATCGTAGCACTTTCGCTATAAATCCGTTTTGGCGAAGTTTTCGGATCTAAAACTTTTACAGGTCGAAGATCAGATCCCCATGTACCTTGTGTCCAAAGGACAACCTCTAATTCGTTGTACTTTGAGATTTATGATCTGTACAATATAGGGTTTCTGCCTCTTCCAGATCTGAGTCAAGATCAAGTGACCTTGGGAAAAAGGTCATAACTTGGGCTAGGAAGCTCCAAATGAAATTTCGTCAAAAGTGACAGGTAGTACACAGACTATACTATCTCAGGAAAATTTTTCAGAGGCCGAAGTTGAACCAGTGACACGTGGCACGCCGTACAAGTTCGCTCTCCTGTATTATCCCATAAACAGGTCACGTTATGACACTTGGCATAACTCTCTCTCTCAGAGAATCCAATTGAGGTCAGACCTGTCGGGATGGAAAGATAACAGGTCGGGCTATCTCAGGAAAAATTTTCAGAGGCCGAAGTTGAAACAGTGACACGTGGCACTCCGTACAAGTTCGCTCTCCTGTATTATCCCATAAACAGGTCACGTTACGACACTTGACATAACTCTCTCTCAGAAAATCCAATTGAGGTCAGACCTGTCTGGATGGAAAGATAACAGGTCGAGTTATCTCAGAAAAATTTTTCAGACCCTGTGGATCAAAAAGTTCGAAGTTACACCAGAAACAATCAGGTACATATTTCTATCAAAACAGAATTATTTTTGAGTACCTTCATTCATGGCTTCGAAGAAAGTTGGAATTTTTGTAATCGAAGACCACGGTTGGATGCTACTCATCAAAATCGAAATTTAGAGACCAAGATCATATTTTTTGGTTGGGCAAAAGGCTGGGCTTGATCAAACCCCAGTTCGGGACTTTGATCGGAAAGATGGAAAATTAGAGCTTCTGCAAAAATTGGAATTTTGGAAATCTGTGACCACGACTGGAAGCTCCTCAGAAAAATCGAAGCTTAGAGTTTTGAATCAAATATTTTGGTTGGGTGAAGCTCCGGGAAACTCAAACCCTAATTCAGGGTCCTCCCCAGTGAATCCAGAAATTTAAAAGGCAATTTTGAGGGGTGAAACTTTGCAGTTTTCAAATTCTGAATATACCAACTTCATCAGCTCATCAAGGCGCATATTTCTATCCTTTCGGAAGTTTGAAATTCAAAGTTTGAATTTTTGGCGTTTCTTTGACAAACCCTAATCCAGCTCCAGGTCCAGTTCTTGCAAATCAAGTGGATTGGGTTGATCCTAGAAGATGGATTGGTCACCTGCATAAGTGAAGAAGTTCCTGTCTCAGAGGGAGATGAGGCTAAGGCCTTCCATAAGAAGATTACAAACAATCTTGACAGGTATGGCTTACAGGTATGTTTCATGGTTAAGTTTATCATATGTTTGTCTTCATATCATTACAGTACAATCTTGATTAATTACTGGACTTGTCGTATCACCTTAATATAAGATATTCATTGATTAAGGTTTTGACACTTATGATTGTACTAATGCATTGTGATGTTGTATGAGGTTTATGTTGTTTGCTAACACAAAAGGTACACCAAGAAAGTCAAATCATGTTCTACTTCAAGAACATATGCTCATGGTGACATGAAGACAAAGATTCATCCATTGTCATGGATCACATAGAAGATCTACTTTCGAGGTATGTATAACTTGGTTCTACAATGGTTAACTTATGAGACATGCAGGTTACTAGCACAAGTCACCGAAGAGAACCAGAAGACATTATGCAGGTATGTTAGACATAACTAGCTAGCATGCTAATCCAGGTATGTTTTTCCTATATCAAGCTAGAATCCTACCTTGTGTTAGGATCTTAAATTGTTGTGTTGTTGATAATGATTATTCATGAAGTCATAGGTTTGAATAATCATGGTTGTATGCATATTATGTTTTTTACCATAATTCATGATATGACTAACCAGAAGAATCATGAAGGTATAGGTTTGAATAATCATGGGTTTTATGCATATTATATCTCTTATCTTGATTGATGATTCAACTAACCTGAAGAGTCCTACGATCAAATAAGAATGTGTATGAGTAAAAGAAGACTTCCTTGAAACCTTGAATACTAATGTTTATTATCTATGAATGATCATGAATATACATGTTTAAGATTATTGTGTTTTGATAGTATTAAGATTATACTAATAAATGTGTGATTATGTATAAGACCTCAAGGATAACACAATGATGATACTAATAAGCATTCATAGTGATTAAGGATGGATGTAAGTTCAAGGACAGGTAATCCAGGAAGCAAAGATCAAGAGGGAGCACACTCCAATTGTTCCTGCAAGAAAGCAAAGGAGCACACTTCAGTAGTTTCTGCAAGGATGTAGATATTCAGAGGGAGTTGACCACTTCTCACAATCCACATAAGAATGGAGTTGCAGAAAAGAAGCAAAGACTGAGAGGGAGTCAACCCAACAAACAAACAAAGATAAGTATTTGAATTGTCATTACTTGCATATTTTATTGTTTAAATAATACTGTTCAATAATGTATATACTAATGTTCCTAGAATTAGGTTGTGTATTATGCATATTAGAATAGTTGCATTGATGAACAGTATACTACTAATATGCATGGGTAAGTGGCCTATGGCACTGTACAACATTCCATTGCTACTTATATAGAATGAAACCTCTTTGCTGACATGTTGGGAGTTGTGCACACTCTTAACAATGTTCTGGTAGAGATTGGAAGGCATCTAGAAAGTTACAGGATATGGATAAATGTTGTATTGAAGTATTGGCTAAGATAACTGCATGACTGTATGACATATTTCTTTGTGTGTAAGAATTTGTTCTGAAAACTATGAGATGTTTTCTAATCATGCAATTTAACTTGTTGTGTAGGAAAGTTCGTATGCCATCACCTACAAAAGAAGAACTACAACATTTGTTCAGCAACAAAATTATCTATTGAAGATATTGAAGTTCCCAGGATATGGGAAGAATGCCATGATCCGTCGATCATGAAGAATGATGTTTGGGATGTAGTCCCAAGACCTGAAGGGAAGTTTGTTATGACTTCCATATGGATCTATCAAAATCAAGCATGCTGTAGATGGCAGCATAGATAAATATAAAAGTGATGAAATAGAAGATACACCAAATGGATTTCAAGACAGCTTTCTTGAATGGTGTAGTTGAAGAAGAAGTGTATGTGGAGCAGCCACTTGGTTCTGAGACACATGACAGGGAGTCATATATGTGCAGAACTTGGGTATGATGCACCACTTTCTAAGTATGGAGGTGTGGCAGAGTGCAGATGGAATCTTCCTTGGACAAGGGAAGTATGTAGTAGAGATCCTGAAGAGGTTCGGGATGATGGACTGCGAGGCTATGGCATCGAACCTGAAGCTTCTGTGTGATGCTTCATCTGAACCGGTTGATGTCACTATGTATCGTTAGATGATTGGGTTCTTGATGTACCTGACGAACATGAGACCAGATATTTGCTTTGCGGTGAACACATTGAGCCAGTTCTTGACAGATCCGAGGAGTGTTCAGCTGGTTGTTGTAAAGCATATTCTGAGGTACCTGAAGGGTACAGTTGATTATGGGATCAAATATGATGCGAATCAAAAGTTTAACCTGCAGGGTTATGTTGATTCAGATTGGGCTGGCAGTGCTACAGATAGGAAGAGCACATCTGGATGCTGCTTTAGTATGGGATCAGGTGTGATCTCTTGGTTTAGTAGGAAGCAGTCCTGCGTAGCACTGAGTACAGCTGAGGCAGAGTATGATGCAGCCTGTTCAGCTAGTTGTGAGACAGTATGGCTACGGAAGCTACTGTCTGAGTTATTTGATCTCCAATTGGATGCTACTGGTATTTTCTGCGATAACCAGAGTTGTGTGAAGCTGTCTGAGAACCCGGTGTTTCATGACAGGTCGAAACACATAGAGATCAAATATCACTATATCAGGGATATGGTGCAGAGAGGAGCTGTGAAGCTCTTGTACGTTGCGACGGATGAGCAGATTGTAGATGTGCTAATGAAGCCACTAGCCAGGGTGAAGTTCGAGTACTTCAGGGAGAGGCTTGGCATTCGTCAGATTGATGACACTTCGAGGAAGAAGTGATGGACACATTTGCTGAAGCCATTCCAAGCATGTTGGAAGGAAGATCCTTCACATGGCTGTGGATGTAAGCGCTGGATGATGAGCATCATGATGATGTTCTGGTTTCTGCTTTGTATGATCAGTTGGATCATTTATATGTATGTACGCATCATGTTGGATGCTGGATATGATCAGTTGGATCATTTATATGTATGTACGCATCATGTTGGATGCTGGATATGATCAGTTGGATCATTTATATGTATATGTATGTACGCATCATGTTGGATGCTGGATATGATCAGTTGGATCATTTATATGTATGTATGCATCATGTTGGATGCTGGATATGATTGGTTGGATCATTTGCATGTATTTTGTATATGCATCATGTTGGATGCTTGGACCATGTATCTGTATATGTATCAGGTGGATACATTGTATGATCAGGTGGATCATGTATAGTGATATGTATCATGTATTTGTATTTGTATCAGGTGGATACACTGTATGATCATGTGGATCATGTATGATGATATGTATCAGGTAGATACTTGGTATGCATCAGGTAGATGCATTGTATGATCAGGATGATCATGGATGACGAGCTTCAGGATGTTGCTCCAGATGACATGCAACAGGATGTTGCAGTGATGATGCTCAGGATGATCATGTGTACATCAGGATGATGTATGGTGAGTATCAGGTTGATACTCTATGGCCGTGGATCAGGTTGTGCAGATGGGCATATAATTTGGCCCTGGGAGATTTGCAGATAGTCTTTCGAGGTTTTGCCCATGGCATGTAATCTGGCCCTGAGATATCTGGCAAATGCTCTTTCATATAATTTGGCCCTGGGATATCTGGCAGATGCTCTTTCGAGGTTTTGTCCTATGGCATATAATATGTCCCTCGGAGATCCGATAGGTTGGGCTGTGTGCCCGTAATAAGTCCTGGGATGCTCTTGCAAGGTTTTGCCATGACCACATATAATCTGTCCCTGGGAGATCTTATAGGTAGAGCTGTGTGCTCGTAACAGCCTAGGATGCTCTTGCGAGGTTTTGTGGTGACCACATATAATCTGTCCCTGGGAGATCCTATAGGTAGAGCTGTGTGCTCATAACAGCTTGGGATGCTCTTGCGAGGTTTTGTGGTAAGGTCACATATAATATGGCCTTGGGAGATCCTATAGGTAGAGCCGTGTGCTCGTAACAGCCTGGGATGCTCTTTCGAGGTTTTGTGACGCACATAATAAGTCCTGAGGATTCCACAGTATGGCCAATGATGATGAAGATCTGCAGGTGGTGGGCCTACATCCAGTATGAAAAAGGACTGGCTCTGTAGAACTTCCTATGACGAGTAGATTCAGAGATTGATTGAGATAGCAGCAGCAGTGACGATGATGATGTCTCGATGACGATTATCCAGTGACGATGATCCAGAGAAGAAGACTTGTGCTAGAAGACCTATGTGGAGAAATACCTTCCTAGTTAAGAGGGAGTGTTGATGTATATGTAACTTCTGAATGTATTTCACATATATGTATATTGTATTCCTATAGAGATGTTATTATTCCTCTATACGGAAGTGTCATCATTTATATTGTAAGTGTCGTAACTTATAGTTGATGGGTTATTAGACCACCTTGTTGGGGTCGGCCCTGTATAAGTCATGTGGGTCAAAGGGTTATTAGACCACCCTATTGGGGGTCGGCCATGTGGGTCAAAGGGTTATTAGACCACCCTAGTGGGGGTCGGCCCAGTCAGCATTATGTTAAGTGGTTAAGTTGAGGCCGACCTAGTTGAGTAAAGGTCAAGTCAAGTTAGTGTATAAATAGAGAGTGTGTCTCTCTCATTTTACACATTCTATTCTCTCACTCACACTTGGGAGAGTGGCGCACTTGTGGAGGAGGAGGCTCTGCTGCTAGGAGAAGACTATCTCTTGTATTCTGGTTGTATCATTACTCTATCTATCTCTGAGGAAGTTATTGGGGTTTTTCACCTTTATGGTTTTCCCCAAGTAAACTCTGTGTCTCTTGTGTGCTTGCATTATTGTGTCCATGATTGATATGCTGTAGATTTGCTGTACATGTTGTTCTCTCAGTTAAGATCCTAGATCAGATTGAAGTAAATTCTGAAAATTTAACAAATTTCCCCCCTACATCACCATCTGCGTCACCTTGTATGACAGTTGTATGGATCTGTCTAGATCCCTTATCTAATGGCTAGTATAGATTTTCGGCTCTCTGGATCAATAATCTCGACCTCTCTTGATTTCCCTTATCTGGATCTTCCTGCCGCAAACACTTCTCTCTTTTCAGCCTCTGAGTCTCTCACTAATCTCTTGAGAAAATCACTCTCTCACAATGTTGTTGTGTCTTTCTACTCTCCTTAGGCTTGCTTTTACTTTTATAACTTTTCAATGATTAAAAAGCCAAACCCTAGATCTCCAAAGTGATGGATGGCTAGGATTAAATCCTAGGTTTCACTTAAGATCAACTATCGTGACTTAATCTAAAGTTCACTTTCACTTTAGAAAACCTTAGTCATTAGCCGACATTAATTAATAAAATTAATCAGTGTGCTTTTCCTAAGTTCAACATAGGAATGAAACATAAATTCACTTACTCAATCAAGCAAGTACCTAAAGAGATATTGGACATCTTCTACATGCTTGAAACCTAGCCTACGCAGAAGCACCTGTTTGAGCTATAATCATCAACATGCCTATCTGGCCCACTTGATCTACTAGGGATGCTTGGTTCTCCAGGATCCCATCAGAGGTATTGACATGGAAGGCCTTGCCACTAGGGACGAAGATATAGGTTTGTGAGAGGTATGAGTGTTCCAGAGTTGACCCGTTGGCCTGCCTTGGAATGACAAGAAATGATTGACATCGGCTCTCCCTAAATTAGAGGGGTCTAACCCCTATAGCGTCTTGTTTATGGGTGGGTCTTAGTCCAAACTATTGATGTGGACCCCCAATCTCATGTTTGGGCCCTACCTTGTATTAGCACAACTAGCCACCTCTCGTGGTTGGTATGGTTAATGGTTACTGTTTATTTGCTCGAGCGATTGCCCTTTATCTCCTTTTATGTTATGTTCATGGACAACATGATGTAGACTCTATGTGAGTTGCTGTTTTGGCTGCGACCAACCCATGTGCTTTGATTTTCGGGCTTCATTATGGATGTTGTAGTAGCATCCATCTTTTTTGTATTGAAGCCTTGTATGTATTGTTCTTATTAATAATTAAAGGAAGATTTATTGAGAAAAAAAGTCAAAGTTACACAATTGTGGACAACATCTCCATGGCAAGTGATGACAATATAGAATAGCGGCTCATTGATCAAATGGCATTGATGCATTTCAAAGGAGTAGATAATTGTATCACCACCCGTATACATTAGTACTTCTAGTGGTGCTATGCCTACATAGTTGTTTTAGGCAACACTATGCTAGATAATGATTATAGTAATATGAATGATAGATAAGATAATTTAAGATAATTTAATGAACGTCCAACAAATGACCACAAAAGTAGGTCAATGGGATTGTGTGGCACCATGATGCCAATACAAAGTGGGAGTGCGAAGGTGGCTCCTATAAAAGCAAGCTGTATAACCTAAAAAGCAAAACCAAAATGGAGCTAACTCCAAAGGTGGAAATCCAATCCAAAAGAGAGATGTACAAAGAAAGTCGATATAAAGTAGAAATGTACAAGAGAAATGGATCTAGGATCTGTAGTACTATGTCATACTCTCCTAACTTTCAAAGCCAAATGAAGGAATCTCAAAACAATACTTTGTCTGAAAGAGGGCCTATAGGAGGTAGTATGTCGTTGCCCAGAGAGAGGAGCCTACTGCTATGACGTGAATGTTGTCATTTGACTGTTGGCATGGGGTCGAGGCTGGTTATGTCACTAGTGTTGGGCATAAGTGGAGGCGGTACTTTATATCCTAACTGATATATGGTCAGAAGCGGTGCCGTCCTCTATCAGTCTCTTGGTGCCCCTAGAGGAAGGGAACGCTGAAAAGAAAGATTTGATCCACTAAGAGAGGCCAACACAACAAGTTGTGTAATAACAAGGCCCTAAATGGTTTAGAGAGATATGTGAAAGAGAATAACAACACGATGTACAAACATAAGTAACATTGTAGTCACATTGAACATAGTGATTAAATTTGTGAATAAATGATGAATAACTAAATAATAGAGTATAATGTGTAGATCTTGAACATAATATAAATTAAATGCATTAAGGTTGATTTTTTAAAGTTACTAAGACTAATCAATGGGAAGTGGAGACATTGATGACTTTGTGCATAACAAACATTTGCTAGAGTTTTGGACTAATAAGATGAAATTTTCCTTTTCAACATGCATATGTCCATTGTACAACTAACAATACCTAGAAGCTACTCCTAGAAAGGTGTATTATAGTGTGAAGATCTTGAAATAGTAGGACATCTAGTACTTAAAGAAGGATCCAAAAAACTAATCAATGTTTTTTAACAAAAACATAATTTTGTAGCGTATTATAGTACACATACAATTCAAGACATTGTCTAGACATCCTTACACTTGTTAGAGCACAATTTTTTTCACCAAGACTATAAGGTATTTTGTACATCACTTTCTTACCATACCATTTCTATGGAGAATTTTAATGGGTGAAAATTTCCATATGTGGAATGTCAAATAATAATTGCATTAGATACACAAGGTATGGAGTGTAGTTGGTAGGTTAAAAACAAAGCCTACACAACATGATAAATTCGTTGACTGGGCATCAAGGAATGGTAAAGCAAGATCAATTCTGGATTAGGAATCTCCAATACACAACTACACCACCTTGACTTGTCTATAAATTCCAAACAAATTTGGGAGGAATTAAACAAGTTGTTTCGACTCAAGATCAAAATGTTAAGTTTATTTAGAAGAAGCAGTTCTTTGGAGTTATAGCCTCCAATGAGGAGACAATGTGCATTCATATTAATGCTTTAAAAGCATTAATACAACTAGTTGAAGTAGTCATGAAGATTGAACAAGATGATGCTAAGGTAGAATGGAGTAGATCCATCATAACTTTGTATCTATTAAGGATCGAGAGGGATCGAAAAGAGATTGAGATGAAAATCCCTTAGTGCTTAAAAGATCCCGAGTTAAGATGGATCTATGTTGGTGTGTGCCTATATATTTTGGTAAAAATGGGAGCCCCTCTTTTTCACGAATGGTAAATCTAGAAATAAGCTTGACCCTTCCTCACACACGTAAGTGGTTTGCTAGTACCTTGCAACTGCCATACAATAATTTTCCTAAAAGCTACAACAACAATATTTAATATAATCATTAGGCATATCAATGGACCCCATGTTGGGGAGGAGCATGCTTGCTAGGATTTGGATCTGGGTCATTGTCACAGCAACTGCTCTAAGTTGTTGCTAAACCTTAGCGCAATGGATTGGTGTGTGTCTCTCTCTCTATATATCTAGATTTGGTATAGTTTTCTTATTTTTTTCTATTTATTTATTTAATTCTCTACTTTTTTTTGATTCATAAGCATGGAGGTTAAACATCTCATCCATACTAGCTATTGTTTGGATTTTTTAACATATTATTCAAGGTTGACTTATGCCACGTGTCATGTTAGCATTCGGCACAAACATTGCACATCTCCCTTATAATGGGTTGTCGAATGCATCTCGCTTCACTTGGTTCCACCAATTTTTTCCAAGGAAAACCATGTGGAGAGACCTAAGGGATTCTTCCCCACATTCGTAGATGGCACTCTAGTAAACCCATTGCCATCGACTAGTGTGCTTAACCTAGGGGGGTTTGTACCAGGGACCTACTGCTATGGAACTAGTGAAACACCTAGCAACATTGGTGACAACTGGTTGGGCTATCCCCTTGGGCTCTCTTAGCGAAATAATTTACCATTAACGTATAACACTATTGTATTTAGACTTAAGTTGTATACCTTCATAATCCTTAGAGTCAATGATTTTGTCTCTTCTAGTGGAGAAGAATATTGAAAGTGATTAATCATTAACAAGACATTGCAGAAAAAGTTTGTTAATAAGATAAAACAATGAGGGAAAAGTGAAGGCAATAGTAAGAAAGGATTTTTCCCTTCATATCTATATCTATTTATTTATCGTATCAATTGGGTCTAGCTCAAGTGGTTGTGGGATAAAGTGTTATCCTTCCCACCTAGGTTCTATTCTCGGAAGTGACATTGTTGAGCTCATAATGAGTATATTGTTGTAATGACTTTGAGCCCTGTTATTGAAATGGTCTCGTGCCTTAAGAATCTAGGGTTTAACTTGGGTACTATCCTTAGAATGAGGTGAAGTATCCAAGGGTTTTCCTTAGGCATTGTAACATGGTAGAAAGATCTATCTATCTATATTCCTTTATTAAACTATGGGATATCGGTCTATGGAACCTAGGATTGTAGTGTCAAGCAACTAATATGCTGAAAGGTAGTGTTTGAAAAGAGGGAGAATAGTAATATTTTAGTTATTTTGGAAACCTTGTGTAATTTTGTTTTCATTCAACGTGTTGGGCTAAGTAGTGTAGCACATCACGAGGAGAATATATTGAAATGTTCTTAGTGAATGAGGGAGAGAATGATATTGCAAATAATAAAGACTAGTTTTGAATAGTAGCTTAAACGAGTCTTGAAGCAACAAGTATATAAGTTGGAATGCTCAATCTAATTGATTGTCAAGGTGGATCCAAATGAATCCCACCTTCAATATAAAAACGTGGTAGATATATGGTGATCTAATATAGTTGTAAGATTGTCAAGGTAGGTTTGATGGAATTTTGCCTTAAATGAAGGAGGTGATAATTTGGTAAAGTGTCAATGAAGACCTAAATTTGGGAGACAAAGTGTAACTAAAGATATGACATGTAATCAATTTAGCATCGTTGAGAACCAATAAGCCTATGTTGCACTAGCCTCGGGGACGGGGGGACGTGGGGGATGCGGGGACGAGTTTCCGAGACGGCTAGAGCGCACCCCCAATTTTTCAGGGGACGACAGGTTGGGGACGGCAATTATATAAATATATGAAATCCAAATTAGAAAAGTATATATAAAGTATTGTCCAATCATCATTGTCCATTGTCAAAACTAAATAGTGAAGACTCAAGATACATGCCTAAGATCTAAAACTGAAAACTTCAAATAGTTCTAACTTCTAAGTCAACTATTAAACAGTAACTTAAAACTTGAAAGTTAAAACAATAACACAAATTTAAATTTTACAACATTATGTTCATGAATGATGAATCATTTTGAAATTTAAATAACAAATAAATTTATATTTGTAATTTGACATTTGTAAATACTAAATTATAATTTTATAAAACTATAATAGCATGTGCTGAGATTTTTACCCAAAAAAAATAAAAAATAAAATGTAAGATATAAAATATGAAATACTTTTGTTGTGCAGTGTGTTATGGCTGACAGGGGGAAAACTCACTGTGAGTGCGAGCCTGTGTTGAGCCATAAAATCAAACTTGGAGCATGTGCTGAGAGCCTGAGACTCGAAAAGGGGCCACGAGCTATGGTCTTCAATTTGAGAGGGGCATGCGTGGGATTGCAGGCAAGGGAGCCGCTAACAAGGGAGTTGGCGTGGGACTACATACATGAGCCGATTTAGCAAGTAGCGGCGCGGGGTGTGATGGGTAGAACCATAGAGCAAAGGGTTATGTAGGTGTCAGAGTGTTGGAGTAATGGGTAGAGCAGAGGGTTATGCGGGTGCAGTGAGTTAGAGTGTAGGTTAGGAACATAGGATAGAGTAGAGGGAATAGGAGGGGGCTGCGGGTTAAAGGAATAGGGGTAGGGTTAGGTTGGGCGGGTGTTAGGTAAGGTTTCTAATTATCATTTTTTTATTTTTTTTTAATTTAATTGTGCGGGTCAAGGGACGTCCAAGAGTCCCTGATTGGTTGGGGACGTTCCTGATTTTGATGGGTACGTTTAGGGTACGGTTCAAAAGTCCCCAAGTCCCCAACGGAGTCCCTGATGAACTGGGGAAGTTTCCGAGGAGTTGCAAAGTCCTTGGAATGCAGGAAACGTAGGAAATTTTTGGGGGGACAGGTCCCTGTGCAACATAGCAATAAGCACTGTCGCTAGTTGCTTAGGTGCCTCAATGGATAGTGGTAGATGCATATGTAGTCTTCAAAAACTTTGATGTCATCTTTTAGTTTGTCGATATTTTTTGGAAGTTTTTGATCTCTTGTGTTAAGGGTTAGGGGTAAATAGTTGGAAAATATACATTAAATATAAAAAGGAAATTGGTGACCATCTATCTATGACTTATGCAAGATGACTTGAACTATGGGTAGTCACATAAGCTTGGTTAAGATGTGAAAAAAGTGTCATTTAGTGTTAGTGTCTTAACACTTGTCACAAAGACTCCTAGAGTGAGACAAAATGCTAAGGCAACATAAAGAGGGGCTAGGATTGTAAGAGAAGGGCCCTATATGTGTATATGGGCATGTTGTAGTGTTAAGTCATGGCACATCACTAGGACTTAGAATCTTTGAAATGCAATGGCAGTAAGGCAATATATAGTGCACAATTTCGTTGTGGCTTGCCAACTGATCTCGTAGAGAGCATATGCTTTTAAGATCAGGGATTTTGCTGTCTTTGCTTCAAATTTGACTTTGATTCAATGAGTGTATATTCTAGGGTATAAGAATTCTCAAGTATGACTTGAAGACTCCCAATAGGTGTTTCTCTGCTGCTAGAGAGCATCCATAACTTTGACAGAGTCACTACGATGACACGAACAATGCTCTACTGCTAGCTAAGTGTTGATCCCCTTGGTAGAGGTTGTTTGCATGTCCCTCTTTTCTTGTCTTCCTTTCCCCTTTTAGGTGCTTTGCCTTTTTGTCTTTTCTTTAGATATATACATTAGAAACATTTATTTGTTGGCATAGAGGGGAATGATTTTAGCAATCACATTAGTAAGGGATGTCACCATATATTGGGTATTAAACACCGTTAGACCAAGGATAAAGCACCCACATAAAATTTTGACCTAGGTTTTCTGTCGTCATCTTAGGTAGGGTGTTTCCCTGTGTAAGAAGGATGTCTTGCAAGGATCATCAATGAGCAAGAAGTATGCTATTTATTCATTTGAGAAACCCATTGGAGCTTACATCTATTCACTACCACACTGGTTTCCCTACACTATATCTAGTCACGAATGATGTGGATCAAGAATTGAAGTATATTTTCATGCTTTATTGAAATCGGCAACTAACTAAAGAAAATACCTACAAGCAGAATGAAACACAAGTAGTTCAGATAAGGTAATAGCTAAAGCAATCTAGGGTTAACTACTATGTAGATGCTAATCCACTTGCTCACATGGGCATAGCATCTTTAAGTAACATTGGCTATTGTATCCAACTTTGATTTTATGGACTGTGGTGTCACCTGAAAAATGACTACTAGAAGGCCTATCATGCAATTCATTTAAGGCCTTTTGAGCATCTTATTGTTCAAGCCATTGTAACAAGACTTCGTCATAGTTTCTTGTGAAGAGGGCTCCTCATACCATAATGTACTAAGCAAATTTGGGCATCAGTGATCTTTTTCCTTTCAGATTCAAGTGTTAGGGGGCAGTACCATGCTGTAATAAAACATTAGGTCTTAGTACCACGAACCAATGAGTGTAGGACAAGCTCATTACACGGAGTCTTCATTTCCCAACCTTCCTCATTAGATGCATCCCGAGACTCAACTGTGAAGTAAAGGCATTGGCCCTGGAGTAGCTTTGTCGGTTTAATGCCCATGTCATCTTCTAAAATACAATAACGTAATTACCGCTCTTCTCACCTAGCTTCTTTTGGGTGTATAGGGATCACATTGAAGGGTAAGGCATTATGGCCAAGGTATGACTCTTGATGATGAACAAGCTGAATTTATTGATGACCTTTTCAAACCTTAAGCTTGTTTTTCAATTGTAGGGTGATTTAATTTAGTCTCTTTTTGTTTGGTACTCATGTTAGAAATAGGAAAATCATCACCTTCATTGTTTTTGTATTAAGCCATCAACGATTGAATGGTTATAAGTGTGCAAAGATGGAAATATCTATTGTAATCTTGGCTGATAAGGAGCATCTTTCTTGATCATACCATTCAAAGGCCTAATGATTTCAACAAAAGCATAAATGAACTTCATAATGAAATTTATCTTACCAAAAAAAGATTTAATGGCTCTCCTTTAGATGGGAGAGAAATTTGAGATATGGCTTTTATCCTTTCTAGATCCCCTTGGATTCTATTCTTGGTAATGATTTGCCACAAATTCTCCTTCAATGAGGACAAATATGCTATTCCTAGGGTTGACGAAGATCCGATATTTATGTACTTGCTAAAAATATGTGTAAGGTGCTAGACATGATTGATTCAATTTTTAGAGAAGATAGTAATGTCGTCCACATAAATTACCATTGATTTATTAATTAACCCCCCAAAAGCAATATTTGTGACATGTTGGAAAGTAGGCTTATCATTAACCAATTCGAAGGGCATTCTTCTTTAGACATAAGTTGTGACTTGGTTGTAAACGTAGTTTTTTGTTGATCATTGGATTAAATCAGAACCTGGTTGTACTCGAAGAACCTGTCCAATGAAGACATCATCTTGGAACTTGTGACCAGTTGCAAAATATATGGTCCATGGATGGGAGAGGATAGTTATATTTTTTTGAGGCCTTGTTGAGGTTTTTAAAATCCACGGACTAACAAATCTCTTCACTCTTTTTATGAACATGGATCAAATTAGCTACTCAAGTACTATGCCTAACTAGGCATCTAATTCGAGCATCAAAGTAGTGATGGGTGTATGAGCCTTAATTTCTATCAGGAAAGGCTCCATGTCTTGTTTTAGTGGTATGGTATGTTCAATTATCTTTGGATCATATACTTTGAATTCATCGTAAATCCAGGAGAAGAAATCTTTCTATTCATTAAATAATCCGTAATAGTATTGCCTTTCCTCAATGGTGCAACAAACTCTAAGATTCATCTTGTGGTCTTGGTCAATTCCTAAATTAATTGCTTTGTAGCTCATTGAAGAGCTTGTGGTCTTTGTATTAGCACGATAGAAAACATTAAACAAGATAGAAAAACATTGAACAAAATTTAACAAGTTACCTCAATTATATTCATCAAGTTGAACACCTCATAAAGACACCAAGATAGTATTATTCTCTAAGATCCCCAACAAATGAATATGAGAATTGAGCTCTCTTATATAGGAGAAAAACTCAACTTCTAGTACAATAAAATAATAATATTTTGTCCAAAACCCTAGATCTACTTTAAGAATACTCCAAAATAATAAAAAAGTATAAAAATCCTAACGATATCCTCAAAGAGGGAGGGCGCACTAGTCAAAATGGTCAAATAATGAGCAAGTAATAACAAACTTCCTCAAAAGAGGGGGGTTGTAATATTTGATATTTTTTTTCTATTTATGGAGTTCTGTTGCTTGCTAGTAGTCTTTAGGACTCAATATTTGAAGTAACTATGAATGCATGTACTGAACTATGCTTGCATGAGCATGCATGGGTTTGCCAACCCCCAAATAACCCAAATAATCATAAATGCTATAACATAGGGATAGAAAATATGAATGTACGTACCATCAGATGAAGGAGTGGATATACGTCAATATGAAACCAACATGCAAGGATTGTGACGGAGGATGAGCAAGATATGGATTTTTCCTCCTCCAATAATGTGCCCTTGTAATTAATGCTCCCTCTTCAGATTGAGATGTGGTAGATAGTGGCTCCAATGATGCTAGAAGGCTGCAAGAAGCTGGGACTAGGGTTATATTTCCATTCTGACTGAGATGGAGTAAGCATGCAGACCATGCATGAAGCTTGAACCCTAATACGAGCTGCCTCCTCTAGGAAAGGTTGCATGCAGTAGAAGACGTCTTCTAAGAGAGGAAGATGTTGATAACTTGATCCTGGATTTGTGAGGGAGGCCCTTCTTCAAGGATTAGGGTAATAGTGCTGCCCTCGGAAGAATGGAGCCAACATGCAGAAGAAAAGACCCCTGTAGAATGAGATACAGAGATATCCCTCTTTGTGCAATTCGCCCGTGCAAGGTGGGCGAGTTCCTTCAATCCAATCTATAGCTTAAACCCTGCAGAAGGCTGAAGAATGATACTTGATGATAATAACAATGCTGAATCTGGATGATCCAACCTGATAGTGACTAGGGCAAATAGATTTCACTGCCGAAATACATTGAATGGTTGAGTGTGTGCCCTCAACCCAAAATAGCTCACTGAGCTCTCCAAATCGACTTCTCAAATCAATAATCATATATGTAGGCCTTACTCACTCACTTTACCTTTCTTTTATAACTTTCACCTGGCCTAACCTAACTTTTCCATGATTAGGTCGCTTTATCTTCTAATTTCCAGTTCACTTGCATGCAGTGCTTCCGGTGTGAAGCTCAATAAAGGAGTTTCAGTGCATGCAACATGAAATATGGCCCACATGCCACGCATGCAGGTGGCCCCTAGTTCTCGTGGGCCTTATTTAACTACTGATGATCTAATAACCATGCTTAAGATCTTCTTATGGTGTAAATGGCATCAATACTCAGTCAATTCCCTGAATGTCAATGCCCGCTGGAACCTATGGGAATCAGATAGGTTAGCGGGATGGTCCTCAATGCTTAAGCAGAAGAGGACATTATAGTCCTCCCTGCTTGAAATTGCTTGTCCTCGAGCACCTGTAATGCTGGGTGCTGTAATACTTGTTCTCCTTCCCAAGTGGCCTCCTCTATAGGAAATTCTTTCCATTGAACTAGGTATTCTCTAATGATCCCGTTCCTTAGTTTTCTTTCTCGAACCTCTAGGACTCGTTCTGGAACCAAAATCAGTTGCACCTCATCATCAAGGGGGGGCAATTCGGATGAAGTAACAATCTGTTGACCTATTGCCTTCTTAAGGTTAGACACATGGAACACGTTATGAATCTTGATTTCTTGTGGTAATTCGAGCTCATATGCTACCTCTCCAACTTTTCAGATTATCTTGTAAGGACCATATAAGCGAGGCTTAAGTTTCTCTGCTCCTTTCTTCTTATCGGACGATTGTCTGTAAGGCTGTAGACGCAAGAATACTAGATCCCCTACCTCAAAACTGCACTCAATCTTGTGTCTGTCAGCATATACCTTTTGCTGATTCTGAGCAAATTGTATGTTTTCCTTGAGTATCTTGAGAATATCTTGACTTTCTTGAATCCACTCCTTGGCTTTTGGAGCCCTGCTATCACCAAATATCATATCTGCAAAAGATAAGGCATCATAACCGTACAAGGCTTTTATCATATGGTGTGTAGTATTGTAGCAATGTTCCCCTAGGTGTAGCCATTTAATCCATGTCCTTTGCTGACCTGCTACATAGTTCCTCAAGTATCCCTCAATCCACTTGTTAACTATCTCTGTCTGTCTGTCGCTCTGTGGATGGTAACTTGTGCTCATAGCCAATTTTGTCTCAACCAACCTCAAAAGCTCTTGCCAAAAGGCTCCAGTGAACTTGCTGTCTCTATCACTGACAATGGCCTTAGGTAACTCGTGTAATTTGAATATCTCTCTGAAAAACAACTCGGCTACCTGTGCGGCTGAATAGTCGGAAGGAATGGCAAAAAATTGAGCGAACTTGGTCAACTTGACCACCACTATGTATAAACAGTCTCTACCATGTACCTTGGGCAACCTTGTAATAAAATCCATTGAAATGCTTTCCCATTTTTGCTCGGGAATGGGTAATGGTTGTAGTAAACTGGCTTGGTGAGTATGCTCAATTTGATTCTGTTGGCACAAACTGCACTCCCTCACATGCTGCATCACATCATTCTTGAGGCCCTTCCATGAGAACCTCTCTCTAATTTGCTTGTAAGTCTTAAGAAACCCCTGGTCTCCTACTAAAGGTGAGTCATGATAAGCTTGTAGAATCTTTTTCTTAAGTGCAGATTCGATGATTAAGTAGATTTGGTTCTTATAGTATATAATGTCATCCATCACTCGGTACCTGTCATCCTGAATCTGTCCATCGAATATTTCGCAAGCAAACTTATCTTTGGAGTATTTGACCAAAAGATGAGCTCTCCAATTTGATGAAATGCTCATAAGAGATAATGTGGTTGGTCGTCTAGAAAGTGCATCTGCTACTACATTGTTTTTTCCCTTGATGTATTCAATCTAGAAGTCATATGCTTGAATCTTACTCACCCATTTCTGTTGCCTCTCATTCAATTCTTTCTGTTCCAATAAGTACTTTAAGCTGTTGTGATCTGTCTTAATCTTGAATCGACCACCTACTAAGTATTGTCTAAACTTGGTCAGCGCATGGAGAATGGGTAACATTTCCTTGTCATATATTGAATAGTGGCGCTCATAGTCCTTGAGTTTTATGCTCTTGAATGCAATAGGGTGATTCCCCTGCATTAATATTGCTCCAATACCCTCTCCTGAAGCATCACATTCTAACACGAATGGCTATGTAAAATCTGGTAGCGCTAGTACTGGGCATGAACTCATTACCTTTTTCGTTTTCTCAAATGTCCGCTGTGTCGCCTTTGAACAATTGAATGCCCCTTTCTTGGTAAGATCTGTGAGTGGGGCTGTCATCTGTGAGAAACCACTAACATACCTCCTGTAGTAGGTGCAAAGGCCCAAAAATCCTCTCAACTCTGTCACATTTTTAGGTGTAGGCCAATCCAGTATGGCTCTAATCTTTTCCAAGTGTACCTGTACTCCATTTGCTCCTATCACGTGTCCCAAATATAACATCTCTTGCATACCGAACTCACATTTCGACATCTTGGCATATAGTGATTGTTCTTCTAAAATTCCAAGTACTTCATCAAGGTGCTCTAAATGATCTTCCCAAGTCCGACTGTAAATCAATATATCATCGAAGAATACTAGAAGATGTTTGCGTAATTGAGCCTTGAAGATGTTGTTCATACATGACTGGAAAGTAACTGGTGCATTAGTGAGCCCAAATGGCATCACTAGAAACTCATAGTGTCCGTAGTGACAACATAAAGCGGTCTTTGGAACATCCTGTTCCCTAACCCGCATCTGATGGTAACTTGATCGAAGGTCAATTTTGGAGAAATTTTTTCCCCCCTGTAGTTCATCCATCAATTCATCGATCCTGGGGATTGGATACTTGTTTTTAATTGTTTTCTTATTAAGTGCCCCGTAATCAATGCACATGCGTAAGGTTCCATCCTTCTTCTTTACTAACACCACTGAGGATGCAAATGAACTGGAGTTAGGTTTTATGTAACCTAATTTGAGCAACTCTTTGATCGTACTTTCAATTTCATCTATCTTTTAGGGTGTCGGTAAGGGGTAGTGATGATGGCTTGAGTCCCCTCCTCTAACTCAATAATGTGCTCAAATCCCCGATCTGGAGGCCTACCTGATGGTAGATCTCTGAATACCCTTTTATGCTTCTGCAATAGTGCCTATATGTCTGCTGGATGTTGTGTGGCTCTATCTGGTGGCTTCTTGAAAGTAATCAAGTACTCTGCTGCCCACTCTATGTCTCCATGTTGGAGCACAAACTCCATCCGGTGTGATGACACTAATCTAGGAGGGTAGGTATTCATCCCTCTCAAAACCACTCTTTGTCCTTTTGTTCCCTGAAATTCCATCTCCATGGTCTGGTAGTTCGTAGAATACTTTCCAATGGAATAAAGCCACTGAACTCCCAATACCACATTTGTGTCTAGTACATCAACCACATAAAATGTCTCTGTCACTGTATAGTTCCCTAGAGTCATGTTCAATTTTGGAATCCTCTGATTACACTCCATGGTGTGGTTACCTGCTACGAATACAGTAAATCCATCAAATCTCTCAGTCGGAATACCCTTCCTTTTTATCCAAGCAGCATCATTAAAGTTGTGGGATGCCCCACCATCTATCAACACTCCAACCCTGTTGCCCTGTATGACACCTCTAATCTGGAGAGTGTGAAATCTAGGAACTCTAGATAATGCAGCAATGACACCTCCCCGTGCCCCCTCAGGAGACTCCTCCTTCTCTGCTGCATAAAGTGCCTCTCCCTGTTCCTAGTTCTGCTCATCATCATCCTCTCCACTGTCGGAGTATACCTCTATGTAGTGAGCCTTCCCCTTCCCCGAACACCTATGACCTGGTACCCATCTTTCTTCGAAGGTCCTGGCAGGTATCATTATCCATCCACTCTTTCTTGGGCCATTCTTTTTGGAAGGGTCTCCTCTCCTTATCTTTTATAAGAAAATTGGTTCTGGGAGGAAATTTAGTTTTGGGAACTGAATCTTGTAAATCTCTGGTACGGCTGATGGCATTTGTCAGGGTGGTGGGTCTATAAGTCTTAACCCCTCCATGTAAGGGTTCAGTGAGAGACTCGGTAAACAACATAATTAACTTGCTCTCTGAAATGTCCGTCACCATGACTGCTACCTTTGGATCTTTGATATGAAGGATTCTGGACTGCCTGTCTACTTGAGCTGTGCTAACTCTCTGAAATGCACCTCGGGGTCTTTCCTGTCAAAGCGCTCAATGAGCCTTTGTGTAAAATCTGTGTAAGAGGTGCTGGTATTGTGACCCAATGTCACTAGCCTGTGGTACCACCATTCATGGGCTTCCCCGTCCAAATGCAAGGTAGCCAACTTAATGGCATTTGTCTCCATCATGGGGTTGAGTTGGAAGTAAGTGTTCAACTTCTGTACCCAATTCCGTGCTGGGCCACTCCAGGTCACATCAAAGGTAGGAATAGTCAGTTTCCCTACTGTGCGTTGTAACTCATAGTTATGGTTGAAAGGCCTGTTATAAGCCCTCGGTTTGTTCTTACTTTTAAAATGACAAAAATCTGTAAATGTCATGGCTAATTGGAAGTCATCTCCTAGTGCTCTGTACTCTCGTAGATATGCCCCCATGGGCTCTTCTGGCTCTACCTGTACTATCGGCATTGCTGTCGGGCTATCCAAGAATTGTGGCATGGTAGGTCTGGAGGACCTATTGTAGAGGTGAGGGTGACTCTGCATATTAGTATGTAACTGTTCCCCACTGCTACTAGTGGATACCCGGTCACTGTTGGGGAATAGAGGATTGTGTGGGGTGGGCCCTGATTTATCTGCCAATTTGTTGATGGTAGATAACATTTATTTATGTCCTGAAGTTAGTTCTTTTAAAGCGGAAAGGAGGCTAGTGAAAGCCATTTTATCATCATCTGCCATTGTTTCTTTACCTTTTCCTTTTCCAAACTGAATCTCTGGATCTCCTAGTTCTATATCCTTTAACTCTTCTTCTTCTCTACTTCCACTGTTCCTAAACCTTTGCCTCCTGTAAGTAATATTGTGTGGGTCCTCTGTATTCATTTACTGTTCACAACTGCATGCTCCCACAGCTGGCGAGGAACATGCTCTGATACCATTGTAATATCCCAAGCTGATTTTTTTCTTTTTATGGAGTTCTGTTGCTTGCTAGTAGTCTTTGGGACTCAATATTCGAAGTAACTTTGAATGCATGTACTGAACTATGCTTGCATGAGCATGCATGTAGATGCATGGGTTTGCCAACCCCTAAATAACCCAAATAATCAGAAATGCTATAAAATAGGGATAGAAAATATGCATGTACGTACCATCAGATGGAGTGGATATATGTCAATATGAGACCATCATGCAAGGATTGTGATGGAGGATGAGCAAAATATGGAGTCTTCCTCCTCCAAGAATGAGCCCTCTTCAGACTGTGATGTGGTAGATAGTGGCTCCAATGAAGTTAGAAGGCTGCAAGAAGCTGGGACTATGGTTATATTGCCATTCTGACTAAGATGGAGTAAGCATGCAGACCATGCATGAAGCCTGAACCCTAATACAAGCTGCCTCCTCTGGGAAAAGTCGCCCATGCAGTAGAAGACGTCTTCTAAGAGAGGAAGGTGTTGATAACTTGATCTTGGATCCGTGAGGGAGGCCCTTCTTCAGGGATTAGGGTAATAGTGCTGCTCTCGGAAGAATGGAGCCAACATGCAGAAGAAAAGACCCTTGTAGAATGAGATACGAAGATATCCCTCTTTGTGCAATTCGCCCATGCAAGGAGGGCGAGTTCCTTCAATCCAATCTGTAGCTTGAACCCTGCAAAAGGCTGAAGAATGATACCTGATGATAATAGTAATGTTGAATCTAGATGATCCAACCCGATAGTGAGTAGGGCATATAGATTTCCTTGCCGAAATACACTGAATGGTCGAGTGTGTGCCCTCAACCCAAAATAGCTCACTAAGCTCTCCAAATCGACTTCTCAAATCAATAATCATATATGCAGGCCTTACTCACTCACTTTACCTTTCTTTTATAACTTTCACTTGGCTTGACCTAAATTTTCCATGATTAGGTTGCTTTGTCTTCTAATTTCCAGTTCGCTTGCATGCAGTGCTTCTAGTGTGCATGGAAACTCAATAAAGGAGTTTCAGTGCATGCACATGAAATATGGTCCGCATGCCATGCATGCAGGTGGCCCCTAGTTCTTGTGGCCCTTATTTAATTACTGATGATCTAATAACCATGCTTAAGATATTCTTATGGTGTACATGGCATCAATCCTCAGTCAATTCCCTGAATGTCAGTGCTCGCTGGAACCTATGGGAATCAGATAGGTTAGTGGGATGGTCCTCAGTGCTTAAGCAGAAGAGGACATTACAAGGGTGCTTCATCATACTATGAGTAAACCATCAATTGATTTTCAAAACCACAAAACCACCCAAATAAAGAGGGTGCCATCATAAAAAAGGGTTCAATGCTCAACAAACAAGCCCAACAACCTAGGGCGCTCCAGCTAAACATGGTCAAATCCATCAATGAGTGCCAAAACTAAAGAGAAAACCCACACTTGTGGACCAAATAACTCAAGAAGAGGTCAAATAAGCCAACAACTAGGGTCCAAACAAGTACCAAAGTGGCCCAACGACCTCACACGTTTGGCATGGAAGTGCTCAAATCATCAACAACTTGCCTTCAAGTGGAAAATATGAAGTGGTAAGTGATGTCAAGGCCCAAGAAGTCTCCAAAATTTCCACATGTGGCATGTGCCTAGTAGAGAAAGCTCCCATCATGAAGAAAGGGAACTTTAATTATAAGGCTTGCATGAAGGCTTATAATTAACTTGAGGACGCTTAGGTTGAGGGAGTTGTCATGTTGGTGTGGTGGACCTGAAGGGGCACATGGCTTTGGAGGCTTGTGGAGGAGGAATGCTGGACACATCTGTTTGACATGTGTCACTTTGAGAGAGCACTCCATTTGTGAGTTTACTTGTGTAGAGATTGGTTGCTTGTAGAGGTTTAGACCCACTTTATTATTGGTCTCCCTTACCTCTCATATTATAGAGGAAGGAGAGAGTCGTTTCACATCGTCATCGTTGTAGTCTATTAATTTGTACATGCCTTGTAGGGAACAAGATGCTAGAATCCATGAGGAAAACCTAGGAGAGGAAATGAAGAAGAGAGAAATGTCTTGATTATTTTTGGAGAGATTGCTCTTGTGAGATGCTATGGTTTGCTCTTGTGAAGAATGTGATGTTGGAGGTGATGATCACATTCATTCATTCATCAACTTGTGGTAGAGATGTGAGGAGTGTAATGCACTAGTCTCTCTCTCTCTCTGTATACTCCTTTGTGTTATGGCTTTTTGTCTTGGAGTGTTAGGGTTCTTGGAGAAGTTCAAGGGATTTCTAGGGTTAGAGTTTCACCCTATAAGAGGCAAAGAAGCTATGGTTTGTCATAAACCCTAGAGGATAAAGAAGCATTATTTTTGTAGTTCTCATGAGAGAAGGCAGCTAGAGTTTTTGGAAATCCTTGTGTTACTTTTAATGCTTGATTGAGGAGGAGAAGAGGAGGAGATGTCTTGGACTCTTGTGGGAGACAATTGTTGAAGCCAAGGAGGACTTGCTTCATTTCTTCTATGTTTATATATGAAATTTTCGATGGTCCTGTTATCACATATATAGTAGCCGGGCTACCATACATTATTTTTCTGATGCCAATACACTATTCATCTAGTTCCCTTACATTTGAGATGCTGAGATGAGCATCTATATTGTATCACTATCAGATTTTGGACAGCAGTTGTATTCCCATGCCATGACTGAGTCTCAGGACACTTAGAGAGATGACCGATGTAGCCATTATACCATTGGTACAGAGCAGTCAGTAATGCCCAGAGTTACAGCAGCAGTTTCAGAGGACAGATGATGACAAAACTTATTTATGGTGAGTTGGAGTTCCTTGGAATTCCCCCTAGTCACTAAAGTTGTGTTGGCTAAACCTGAAACTTTTAGTGCTGCCATGAATACAAAATCTGGAAAATGAAATGCTATATCTTGTATGAAAAGCCCATTCATGCAATGTGTTTCTAAACACACATGCATGAAAGGCATGCCAAATGAAAATGGCCATGAAAATAAAATGTTATATCTTTTGGAAATGTAAATACCTAGGTAAACAAGCTGTCCATGACACACCTAGAAGTGCTCAGGTAAACAAGTGCCTTAAAAACACACCTGGAGCAGAAAGCCTAAAATAAATGTAAATCTATGCAATGTGTTTATAAACACACATAGACCAAGGCTATGGAAACTTCAGGCCCAAAAAGCAATGGAACTTAAATGCTATATCGAAACAATTGCTGGCCTTATTTGTATTATGGATTGTGCGCATATGTTAAAGGTGAATAAACCCTCTTTGAACAACTCATCCATTTGTGAGACACCGCCATTCCCTGTGTTGTTGCTCATTCAGTATATACTATGGTGTGTATTCCCTTTTCCTTTGCCAAAGTGTCACAAAGTTAAGTCAGTCAAGTCATCCCTAGCCTAGCCAGTGATTTTAGCCTTCACCCTTCACTAGCAAATTGATCACAGCTATGAAGTGAGTATGATCTTGAAAGTCTAGTCTGAGTAATAATAATAATTAATGACATTATATATTTGGATTTAGATCGCCAGTAATGATTACTTTGTGTTATAATTGTTATTTGAATAAGTTGTAGAGCATGCATTAACCTTTGACACTTTGCAGTAGCTTCCGATGATGGTCTGAGTTATATTTGGTCATGTTGACCTAGTTAGACCTAGTTTGACCAAGGTTAACCATAGGACATGAGATGGTTGGACCTTATGATGATATGGATAGATGATATATGGTCTATGTACACATACATCATGATTCTATGTAGCAGCTACAGGGTTATGATGATGATTCATGGTTTACAGCAGTATTTGATCATTTACAGATTATTATTATTTGACCTGTTCTGGTATATTGGATATATATATTGATCACGCAGAGACTCATATGGTGTATGAGTACACATCTTGGATGGATTTGGACCTTCTGAGTCCAATGAGACAGTTTGTTTTCAGTTCCGGGCACTTACATTGATGATTGAGCCTCTGTAGGCTATCCCAGTGCAGTTTTGGTCTGTCAGAGGCCATATCAGAGCAGATGTGATTTTTATCCGGTTGACCTAGGGTGCTGTGCTTGGAGGGGTTGGTCCAGCCACTTGTTTTTACCATATTACCACCCTCCGGGACACACTGGTGCCCTCACCTTGATAGCGTAGGCACTCCAGGAGGTAGTTTGTGGCAGTTTCATGCTTCCCGAGGCATTTCAGGATTGGTAGAAATGGCTATTGAGGAAATCGATTTGGGTTACTGAGGCAATGTCTTGGCATGGGATGATCAGTGATGATGGATTGATTTCTTCCACACCTCCTCCAGCAGTTTCAGCTTCATCGGGGCCCGCATCCATCACTTATGGCACTTTCTGATGATTTCTGAGGTCTTTTGAGGCCTACGATTTGACCATGGAGGCACGATTTGGTATATTGATGACTATTTTATTATTATTGTGCTATGGGGATTGACCAAGGGTGGCTAAAATTGCCCCTTGGACCCACCATAAGCTTCTTATTATATTTTGTCATCATGATTTGGTGGGATTCCCCTCTTGTAGGGTGATTTTGTCTAGTCATATTATATTTTATTAGTGATCCATGTATTTTATTGTTGAGCTCATCTCAACCATTGATTAGACATTTGTATCTTTTAATCTTAACCACTCATTCAAAACGTGGTTAGGATTTTGATGCCTCCCCGTCCTATTTAAAGGAGAGAGTTTCTCATTGTAAGGGGTCTTTGGCTCTTGGATTATTGGTATAGAAAAACTTTCTTGTGGAAATTCTTGTGGTCTCCTTTGCATCTGGTGTTCTTAGATGGTGATTGGAAAGTCATTGTCTTGCCTACAGAAGGGCGACTTCAACAAGGGCGATTTTGCAAGGCTTCTTCAAATCGACTTTCTTGGCATTTGCTTGTATCAGGGGGTTATCATTAGTATCATTGTGATCTATGCTATCTTTCTGTTACTTCTCTTGTGGCATTAGTCTTATCTCTTGATTACATCAAATTTGATATTGTTGACGTTTGTTGTGCATGAGAGAGGGCACATTGGCTTCTTGGACTAAATCGATTGCATAGAAAACTACCTCAAAGCTTCTCAAATTGATCAGGTTTGCTTAGATCATCATCATCAAGGCATCTACAAGGTTACCCAGGTAAGATCCACAGGTTTGTTTCTCTTATCTTGATCCAATCCATTGACATAGCTCATAAATTGATAAAACTTTAATTTCTTCAAAACCCTCATTTTACATTTTTTTTAGATCTACTAAGATCTAGTGGCTTCTTGGGTAAGATTTTGAAAACCCACCTCTATAGTATCCACGACATCTCGGATCTATAGTTTGGTGAGGATTGGCTTCCATTTGACCCTCTTCCCAAGGCATTTAGCCTCTCCAAGCAAGTGTGCACTTCCTAGTTTGGTGAGTTGACCTAGATCTATTATGTGGGTAGGTGATATCCCGCTTGATTCATGATCTACACATCCCATAACCTACCCCCCAGATTATCACTTTTCTGATTGTTACCTTGTGGGCCCTATTCCACATTTTAAGGGATTTAATCCCCATTTTGGACCACTTGTTATCTTTAAACTCAGATCTAGTAAGATCTAGCCATCGGATTGCCTTGAAATTGTAGATCCACACTCCCACTTGATCAACCTACTTGGATCTAAAGTTTGGATGCCATCAGACTTGTCTTGACCCACTTATCCCACATTTTAGCCTCCTTGGGTAAAGTCGCACCACCTTGGAGAAGTGAGTTGTCCCACTTCTAGGACGTGGGTACTTGAGATTTCAGTGGATTTGGAATGGGAATAATTCAAAACCTAGGTCTAGTAGGTCACCTTGTCAAATCTTGCCTTGGGGATAGCATTCCTTGTTTTAAGGGATTGTGGTCCACTTAGGTCAAACCTAGATCTAGACCCATTCATCCATCAAGACTTTAATTGCCCACTTGTCTCATGCAATAGGAGTCCTTAACCACAAGTTAACCTTACTTTGACTCCATTATCCCAATTCCCAAGGCACTGATCTCTCTCCAAGTCAATTCGACTTTCCTAGATTGTTGGATTAACTTGTGGTTTGACCCTTGTGTGGTGAACTAAACCCTTTGATGTCATCATGTATCATGATCAAGCTTGTCACTTGTACTAGTTAGCCCCAATTCAACCCCTAAACTACCCTGCATTGGACACGGTTCCCAAGGCATTGGATTTTCTCACATTGACTAGTACTTTAATCCTGGATCCTATTCCAAATATCATAAGTCACTCTCACATCAACAATGAATCAAAGCTATACTCATTGAACCCCTCACTTATCTTGTGACTTCATCCTAAGGTCTAGGATAAACCATACACCTTACTTCACTTAGAATTAACCTGATTTGGTGTCTTGGTTTTGATCTCTCCTGTCGGGAGTAGATCGGGTCTCCCCCTTTGTTGTCTGGGCTAGATAACATAAAGTGAAGGTTGCCTCGACTGGCGTGACAACCATCTATTGGAGGTCGAGGTGATCGTGGTTGCACCTTTTGAGTTGCCCTTCCCTATTGCCATCCATGAGTGGATACATCCATAGGGGTAACTACAGTTCAGGTGATAACATTTTGGCGTCGTTGCCGGGGAGGCAATAGCTTACTCTGGTTCGACATACCTTTCTTAAAGTCCTCCTGTTCTCTTTGCCTAACATTTTGGGTATTGAAAGGCATAGGGCTTACCTTGGACAAACTAGTAGTCATTATTCACTCTTTCTCGCATATACAACGACACATATCTTGGTAGAGGAGTTTAAATCTACCTTGCGACTCCCAATCGTGACTCCGCTGAGGAGCGAGCTCATTTACATCCCTATAACATTAGAATTAAGACAGATCTTATCATTATCTAGAACCCATGGGGTGCATCATTTTGTTTTCAGGTTCTTGAATTTAAAAATAAATATAAAAATATAAAAAAATAAAATAAAATTATTATCCATGGCTGCTTCTGAGCGACCTAGAACTTTCGGTCGTTTAAAAGTTTTTGACTTTTCAAAAATTGTTGGGTATCCTCATCATATTCCTCATCAAGCATGTGCAAGGTTGCCTATTTTCGATGGAAGTTATGAAATCTCTGCTAAAAGACACCTTGAACTTTTTAGGGAAATTATTAAAGAGTTATCCATAACCCATGAGGATGTGTGTATGAGACTATTGGCTTCATCTTTCAAAGAAAGAGTTGGACTCTGGCTTTCGAATTTGAAACCCAATAGCATTTCTGGTTATGACATGTTTGAAAATAAATTCCTAGAAGAATGGGGAAGTGAATTCGATGATATGTATCTTTCAAATCAAATCCAAGATCAAGACCTTCCCCTTTCCGATCTTATTGTGGAATCATTTAACAATCAAATATCAAGTGATTTGTCAGCATCCTGAGATGACCTTTCCTTCTCAATTTCTTTTGATGATAAGTCTTCTACTTTTGAGTCAATCGAAAGTCAAATCTTTAATCATTGTACAAACCATAAATTTTCAAATTGCTTTTTAGGTAGCCCTAGTCTTGATCCCGAGGGAATTTCTGAGGATGAGCTTTTAGTTAACAGATCTACTGAAGTTCCTCCGTCAGTGAAACTCATTAGTCATTCTCTCTTTAGTGATCATTCAATTCCTCATCAACTTACTGAAGAAGAAGAAAGTAGGGACATAGATCAAGATCCTCTAGTGGTGATTTTAGGTGATCATTGTGCAAATAATCAGGATATGTTAAATGAAATTATTAATTTCACCCCTGATCAATTAAATGAAAATGATCACTTATCCTCTTATAATTTTAATGATGAATTAATAAAAGATCAATATCAAGATGAGGAAGAGTTAATAAATCATACTAGGTGTTCTAATCTTTGTTCCACTTCTTACAATGAATCTTTAAATTTTTCTTTTTTCATCTTTAGTCAAGATAACTTAGAGTTAGATAGTTATGGTCAATCTTGTCCTCAGGTTGTAAATATTAAATTTGATCAAAAGCTTGAAATTATTCCTAGAGTAAAGAAGGTTTTCTATTATCAAAATATAAGGTCGAACTTGTTTATCCATTTGGGAGAATTTTCATATTTGCAATCCACCCTCCCTTCCCAACTCTTTCAATCATCTATGGGTTGGTGCTCTAGTCAATCTTTTGCCTTGGAAATTTTCAAAAAGAAGTATAAGCATGGTTACATGTTTGGAGAAAAAGCACTTTATTTCCCTTTTCAGTCACTTTGGAACCATAATGCTTGTTGTCAAGTTATCAATCATTCTTGGTGGCTAGAAAAGATATTTAAAGATCAATTTCACCTTTTCTCCATTTTTGAGCATCAAGTGGGCTTGACTTTGTTTTTCCGTCCTTTGAACTTTAAGTTATCCCCACTTGGTTTCTATTTGATCATTAATCCCAGGGAGAACCAAATTGAATATGTAAGAGAAGTAAATGAGAAAGTTATGTTCTGTGAAAAAGAATTGAGTTACAAGCCTTATATTTTTCCTCCATCAATCTTAAGCAATAACTTGCATGAATTTTATGATCAATCTTAAGCAATAACTTGCAATAATTTGACCTCCTCTCCTTAGGCTTCCTTTTATAGCATCTCAATGGCCAAAATACCTTGGGCCAATACCATGGGCCCTAAGTCACTTTTTGCACCGAGAGGAGCAAGGTGCTCTACAACCGAGTTTGGGGGAGATGTTGTCTCATAATGTAACGTAACGTAATGTAATGTCACATTACCAAAAATAAAAAAGTAATTTAAAAAATTCATGTCGGCTTGTAAAATAAAAAAAATTATGAAAAGTAATTCAAAAATCCATGTTGGTCTATAAAATAAAAAATTAAAACTTAAATCCGGATCTATGAATCAAGGGAGCGATGAAATTTCTTGAGTTTAAGATAAAAAAATTACACCTCAAGAAATTGGATTCCTCTCGGTGCTTGATAGATCCGGGTTTAAGATTGGATCTATGTTGGTTAGTAATTAGCGGACATTAAGTTAATAATTTGCTTTTCCTAAGTTAGACTTAGGAAAGAGATAAAAAAAATCTCTTGCTCCTCAAGCAAGCTCCTAGAGAGGTCATCTGGGCGACTCCTGCATAGCAACACCTAGCCTATGCAGAAGTACATGTTCGATGCTACAAAAATTAACACTCCCTCTTAGCAAGGAAGGTACTTTTGGAAGAACCTCCACTCGAATCTATCATGTCCTGGAAGGTACTTTTGGAAGAACCTCCACTCGAATCTGTCACGTCCTCTGTTGCTGCAGCTGCAGCTGCTCCCTCTGAACTGGAAGATCCTCCTGCTACTTGCGCTGGAATCTGATCAAGAAGTACCTCCGTCATGCTCCTAGGAAACTCCTCTCGCTCCTGAGCATCCAACAATGTTAGCTCGCACCAACTTGGTCTACAAACATATCTGGTCGAAGCCTCTCGCCCACTACCCTTTTCCTTTGACACTTATCCATGATCCAAGATCCCCTTGTACCCATCTACAGGTTGTCCCAGTAACTTGTACAACTTACCTTGTCTGATGCTAAGCATCACTGCTGCATCCCTTTGACCATATGAGTACCTGTCCATCCTAGAACATAACCCCATACTCCTTGGTCCTCTAGAGCTAAGACTGAGAGGAAGTCATCTTGAACTCGGGAACATGCATCACTCCTGCCACCTCCAGAGATCCTCTTGACTCTAGCTAGAATAACACTATTCCAACCCCCTTTACTGCATGTATGGTGTTGACCCCACAAGACACATGGCAGTCTGAGTTTGTCTTTGAAACACTAAGGAACACATCCCTCATCCTCATCATATGGCTAGATGCACCACTTGCTCGAGCTCTACTTCCTATTGCCTACTGCCCAGATTTGCAGCCTTACTGCCCGGATCTATAGCCTACTACTGCCCGGACATTTTCTGAGCTACTTGAGCCTTTTTGCTTACTTCTCATGGATTGTTCTTGGCCTTCCCGAAACTTTTGTAATCTGCTTGACTGCTTTTTTGGGCTACCCAAGTTCTTTTGGGCTTTCCTAGCTCCTTTACGGGGCTGCTTGAAATTTCTTGCTTGCTACCTAAATTTTCTAGGCAGTTTTGGGTAATTTCCCGGCCTGCCCAACTTGTTCTGTAGCTGCACGAAAAATTCTTGGGTTGTCCACTCCCCACTGCTTTTCTAAGCACTTCTGCTCTTGCCTGTAGCTTCCCGGTGGTTGTCTGGTGGTTGGTCCATAGCTTGATAGCTCTAGCGGCTTGCTTTCTTTTCCTTGCTAGTGGCTGGTCACTCCTTGGCAGCTACTGGCGGCGGTTTCCATTCGCTTTTTTCTTCCACCTGTGACTCACCATTGGATCTGCTGCAGCCCGCTCATGTCAGTAGCCTTCGTCCAGCTCACGGGCCTTAACTCCACTATTAGTTGTTGTTCACAGTAGCCCAAACCTCTAGTGTGCCACAACCACCATGCTCCATATTGTTGGTTGTGTCCGTGGATCCATGCTGTCATTGCTCCTGCGCGAGTGTCTGCTCCAACACTTTGTCACTTTATCCGCATGTTCTAGCTGCTGAATTACCTGTGCGTCGTCACCTTCTCTTACAGTTTGTAGTTTTGGTCCTTTCTGTTCACAACCCTCATGTCTTCTCTGGCTCGAGTCCAACTCGATGTTTGCTTTGGCATCCGTGTACTCGAGCATCCAGTGAGCCCGATTCGTCGCACCTCTTTGCCCGCGGGTCTCTCCTTGTAGCTTGACTACCTTGATCCCTTGTTGCCTGTGTTAACTCTCAATGACCTCTGCCTTCGGTCGTCACGTCTATTAGTCAACCTGCGTTCGTTTACACATTGCTACTCAGCCCGAGCTGCACTCCTAGGCCAGCTGCTCCCGTCGGCTCCTTTGCTCATGGGCCAGGTGTTGTTGCTTCGAGTGCCCCATGACCCTCGACTTCTTATCCCTTGCGTGCGGCCAACTTTGCTGGCACCCACAACTCATGGAATCCACGTCCACCTTTTCTCTCGGCAGCTTCGTGCTCCTGTTCTCTGCATGCAGTTGATCCATCGCCCGCGATCTACACTTCGCCCAATCCGCCGCTCATTAGCCACGAGCATGTCTCCTTCACGTTGGTCCCCATGTGATTCGGTAACTCCTGAATTGCCGAGCACCCGAATTTCTGGCTGTTGGCGGCGCTGCTCCTTGCCGCCTTCTATCCAAAGTTCGAGCCCGAATTCTTTCACGTGATCACCCGATCTTCTACAACAGATTGTGCTGGTTCGACTTCTAGTGGTCAACTCTTCTTCCTTCAACCCGCCACGTCCAACTCTCGATTTGAGCTTCCCTTACATCTATTGCGTGCCGCCATCGTGTCCTGCTATAGCCCGCACAACCTCTGCCATGACGCATCCCATGACCTTGCTTTGATCTACCTAGTGATCCATTCGATTGTGTTCACTTCCTGGTGGCTCGATCACGATCTTCCTGCTTGCGCCCACAAACATCCATGTAGTTGTACGATGGCTGTACGACCTCGTATGATCCTCCTTTTTTTTTGTAAATCTCTGCTTTGCCAAACCACGATTTCCCTTAGAGCGATCTCTTGCTCAGAACGAAACTGAGCTTTGATACCATTTTAATTTTCTAAGCCCAGATCTGATCTCAAGTTTGAATAATTTACTCAAATTATTAACTGAAAATACACTAAACTCTAAACAAATTACACAGTGGAAACCATAAGAAACTATTCACACATTTGACACTTAGATTTAGCTTGGAAACCCCCAATAGGGGAAAACTCAACAACAAATGATTTTATTATGAAAATCACAGGCTCCCATCCTGTGATAATGGCCCTCCTGAGGAATTTACAGACACAACAAGATAGCCTAGCCTATCACTTGGCTGCTACCTTTTGTGCTACCCCTTTGCTCCGTTCCTCGGCCCCTGCCCTCACACTTGGATGGAAGTCCTTCTCCATCCACTTTGTGAGATCCCATCACTTTGTGTGACTGTCGTGTCACCTCCTCTCCTTAGGCTTCATTTTATAACATCTCAATGACCAAAATATCATGGGCCAATACCATGGCCTGTCAAATACCATGGACCCTAAGTCACTTTTTAGTCGTTAGCCAACATTAAGTTAATAATGTGCTTTTCCTATGTTAGACTTTGGAAAGAGATACAAAAGTCTCTTTTTCCTCAAGCAAGCTCCTAGAGAGGTCATTTGGACGACCCTTGCATGCCCGACACCTGTCCTATGTAGAAGTACTTGTCCGATGCTACAAAAACCAACACTCTAGAGGATAAAGAAGCATTGTTTTTGTGTCCTTATGAGAGAAGAAGGCTAAGGTTTTTGGAAATCCTAGGGCCACAGGAGATGACTTGGACACTTGTGGGAGACAGGTATTGAAGCCAACGAGGACTTGTTGGAGTTGATGCTAGCTTGTTATGGATATTTGGTGTGAGGTGAAAATTCAAAATTTGCATTAAAAGGCATTATGGGGAATTTCAACACCCCCAAGAGGTTTGAAGATCCTGTGTAGAAGTTTGACTAGATTAGTGTTAACCAATCTCTAATATCAGAATAAATGATAATAAATTATCAAAGTATGCCCTTAGCCATGGTTACGAATACATTTATGATATATATGGATCTGTTATGGCCATATGTAAGGATTACCCTCACAATTTTAACTAGCATGAGGTTGATCCAAAATAATTTGTATTGTTACCACATGATTATTGATGTTCTGGAATGGGCAAGATAGAATTTGAGACCTATAAGGGTTGATTTGGGTTAGATCCTAACAATAGACTAATAGAAGAGAAATGGAAATCCTTTGGTTTGGATCATAGTGGAATTTTGGGGTCTTAGACATCAAGGACATATGTCCTATAGGTCCTTATTGTATTCTATGTGTTGAAAGTTTTCTAACAATGATTTGTTTTCATCAAAGAAAATTGGCATGCAAAATGTGATGCCTTCGATAATCTAACAAGACAAATATTCCCTATTGGGCCAAGTGGTAGCGATGTTACCTCACCATAATTCACCCATGTAGAGCTTCTAATATATGGGAATCTACTAGAGACTTCTAGAGGCATCATGGTGATTCCAAGAGGGGTTTGAATCCTTGAAGCCGACCTTAATTCTATTTATGAAAAACTTAATAGGAGGAGGGAAAAGGGTTTACGAATTTTGGCTGATTTTGTTGTTTCTTAATATGAGCAATGAGTGTGGAGGATATACTAACATAGCATAATGAGAAACGATCTATGGATGACTCTAGTAGACCATGGTGTGTCATAGCTTTGTAACAAGCTTGGATTGCTTTATATTACATATTGTAATGTTCATTGTCTCGAGGACCAAAGGCATAGTCCTTCATTTCATGTAGGGTTTTCCCACATTGATGTTTTTTCTAGGGTGAATATTATATACCCTTGTTTCTTTATTATTGTAGTTTTGTTTTTATGTCACAATAGTAAAAAAATCCAAGTAGTGTTTTTTTATTTGTTAAAGTATTGAAAATACAAAATAAATAGTCTTATTAGAGTAGAGGCTCATTTTAGTCCCTATAGTTGTAGATCTATTTTGGTGAGGCAATCATTGGAATATTCAAGGTGGTTTCCAAATCATATTTTTGTGTCTAGTATAGAAAGCCTGCAGCAAACCTCCAGGTACTTCCTCTCATTTCGAGGATGGTACCTAGGGTAAACCCTAGATTCTTCACGACACAAGTCCAAGTCAACAAGGGCATGAAGCCATTGCAACAATTTTCTCATTATGAGCTCCACATGTCACTAACACGAATAGAACCTGGGTGGGGAGGATAACAATCCATCCCATAACTACTCGGGTTACACCCAATTGACAAGTTTCCAAATCATATTTGTATCAGGGTGGTTTTGTTTGGGCATTGGTGTTGTTTGAGAACAATATATTCATACTCAGCTCAGAAAGTCTAAATCCATGAGAGAGTTGCACCTTGTGGATCTTGATATTAGGATGAGAAGGGTTAAGAAGCATATGCCCTTGCTCATAGTTACTCGAGAAAAAAATCGTTCCTTTTTTTGGAGCAACTTGAATCCCATGAGACTCCAAACTATCATGAGGAGTTGAGGAAAGAGAAGGAATAACAAAAGCTTGAAATGAGAACTCTAATAACCAATATTTCAACACCAATATTTTAAAGTGGAAGTGAAGGTTGAGATCATGTCTTATGAAGGTGATGTAGATGTAGTTGAGTTAAACCATTAGTTGCAACAATTGAATGTCTATTTTAGTGTGTATAATGTACAAGAGGAGCTTATGGTGACTTTTGCCAACTCAAGCTAGAAAGTCATGCACATATTTGGTGGGAAAGCTACACAAAGGTGCTTAGGTTGGGGGGAGACCCACTATTAACTAAATGGGATCTATTCAAAGGCTTCCTCAAGTCCTAGTTTTACCTTATCTAGTATGACGAGGAATAGAGGATTTATTGACACCACTACTACTAACAAGGATAATGTGCATAACAATACACTATAGAGTTTTGGAGGCAAGCCATTCAATTGGGGATAAATTCGAAGGATCTCGACATGGTCATCAAGTACTTGGGTGGTCTTCATAGTGACATAAAATTGAAAGTCATGCTATTCAAGATCTTCAATAAATGACCCATGTGTGTAGCCCTAGTGCATTGAATTGTAATTAAATGGGGTAGTTGAGTGGTCCGAAGAAGAAGAGTCTTCTAGTTATAGTGGGAAAGGAGATAGAAAGAAGTTTTGACGTGGAAGAGAAAATTGTTTGCATAATAGTGTAGAAGGAGGTGAACTTGTGTAGCCTCCAACACAGAGGTGAAGGAGATGACAAAGTTGTTCCGAATGAAGATTTAGATTGAGAAGAGCAAGGTTGATGCAATTGTTCAATCTTGGTTCACAAGCAAACCTCATTGCAGAGGACTCATCAAGTAAGCTTGGTTTAGGGATGCATGATCACCTTTGTCCATGTCCTTTGGGATGGGTGATAATGATACAAAATTAAAAGTTAACCAACACTATAAGCTTAGATTTACTATTAGTGCAAAATTTATTGAGGAAATAGAAGTCAATGTAGTACCTCTTGATGCCTACAATGTAGTGTTTGGTAGCTCATACATGTATACGAGGGATGATATCTTCACGAGAATAGCAAACCGATATCGCTTGGTCAAGGATGTTAATTCTTTTATCATCATTGCACATAAGGGGAATTTTAAGATCTCTTTGGTGAGTGCCCACCAAACTAAGAGATTGAGCAACTCAAGTGAGAAAGGTGGGAAGACATCTTTGGAAGCATGTATGAAAGTAAATATCTAGTTTTTAGAAGAAATTTTATAGGTATAAAAGGAGTTTTCCAAGAGTCCAAAGGTATTCCACCCTAAAAGGAAGTGAAGCACGGTATACAACTACTACCATATTCACTTTTACCAAAGATAAGACTTTACAGAGAATCTATAATATATTTGATTGAGGTGAAGAAGTGGTCGCGGGAGTTGTTGGAGCAAGGATTCATAAGACCAAGTACCCCACCATGTTGTTCCATTGCCATTTTTGTACCAAAGAAGGATGAGGCTTGGAGACACTAAGGGAACATTGTTTGTTGCAACCTGTTATCACACAACTTGTAGTTCCCCCTAATGATAATCCTATTCAGGACAGTAGAGGTGATGGGAAACCAAAGAGGTGACCTAAGAGGACCTCGATCCCCAAGATGGACTGGTTATCACGCCAACCGAGACACTCTTCACTTCTTGCTATCCAAGCCCCAGTAGCAAAGGGGGAGACCCTGATCTACTCTCGATAAGAGAGATCTAACCCAATTACCAGATCAAACAATAAAAATAGGGTACGCAAGGTAATGGGTGAGGAACCGTAGATCTAAGGGATAAAATCACTGTGGAGGCTTAGGGTGGATGAGATCTGACTTAAAGTATATCAAACACAATGATTTATAGATTGGAGAAGGATCTAGGATTTGAATGCTAGGGTAAATGGTCAAAATCAACCGCCTTGGGAAACGTGTAATTATAAAAGGGTAAATGGTCCCAAAGAGTAGATAAGACAAGTTGGAGGCTCCTTAGCAGAGCTCAACAAAAGATCTAACAGTATCAAAGGTCCAAAGCTCAACAAACAAGGTTTTGATCATCCCGAAGACAAGTAAACAAGGAGGGCGCAAGCATGGAGAGATCAGTGCCTAGGGAAATGGGTAGAAGGAGTCCACAAAGCAAGACGCCCTTGAGGACCCACTTGGGGTTGGGCTTGAAGATGAAAACCCATAATTTGTTCGCTAGAAAACCAAATAACAAAGCCTAGAGAATTTTTTATAGTTAGGGTTTGAGCAGAAAATTGACATGGGCAATGGTTTAGAACTTCAAACAAGAGATCAAGTGTAGATCTTACTCGGAAAATCTTGTAATTGCCTCGAAAGTTATGATTTACCTCTACCCGATCAATGTGAGATGATTTGACAGTGTATCCAAGTGAAATCGACTTGCCCAAGGAAGCCAATGCGCCCCTCTCTCCTGCACAAGCAAACTACGAAAGTGAGATTTAATGTTCAACAGAAAAATACTATAACAACAAGAGAAATATCGAGAAGCACATCGATGATCACAGATACAATTGAAAACCCCCTGATTTAAAGCCACTTTAAAGTGGAGCGAGTTGAGGAGCCCCTGAAAAAGCGCCCAAGATGAAATCGCCCTCCTGCAGTGAAACAATGTTGCCACGAAAATATTTTGGATCCATAGAAATATCTCAAATGCTAGGAAAGATAAACTTTACAATCACCATCCAAGAACAATCCACAAAGAAAATCCAAGAGTCTGCAAAATTTCTCCTTATTTTGAAAATTCCAAGAGCCAAAGTCCACTTACAATGAGGGGGGTCTCTTCCTTAAATAGGAATGAGAGAGACCAAAACCCTAACCACCTTTTAAATGAGTGGTTGAGATTTTAAGATATAACAATGACAATCAACGACTAAGATGAGCCGACAATAGAATACATGGATCAGCTCACTAGATAGAGGGGGTGCACTCACTAAGACGCCATTGGGGGACGCATCACATGACATAAGCACATGGTGGGTCTAGGTGTAACATGCCCTTCTCTAGCATGACCCCATGGCACAATAACATATAATAACTCAAGATAATATCATACTGTGACCATATGACCAAATCGTGGCCCCTCAATGACATAATAAAATCCCCAAATAATAGCTCGGAGTATGTGTGGACCCCACTGAATGCTGCAAGTTGTGCCGGAAGGTGTGGGATGCATCACAAAAATTCTCTGAACAAGCCTCATGCCAATTCTTTTCCTCAATTGCCCAAATCGATTTCCTCAGTAGCCATTTCTTCCATTAAAATCACTTGTAAAATAATAAAATGCATGCATCTCTTTGCCTGGTGCCCCGAGCACAAATCTGACTACACCAAAATTTCTGGGAGCATGGTAATATGGTAATAACGAGTGGTTGGACCCCATACTCCCTCTGTAGTGCCCTAGGAGAACAAAAAATATCTCAAAATGTGCTGACAGGGCATTTCATATGGCAAATATGCAATAAAGTGATAATCTGACCATAAACTCATCTAAAAGTACTTGAAACCGATATCTGAGTGTACCAATAGACTTCGAAGGCCAAAATGTAGTAGAGATGAGTACTCATACATCATGTGACCACCTGGATAATCGTCTGTAATCTCAACCATGCTCTGACAATAAAAATAATGGTCTGTAAATAATAATAATAATAAAAATCCATCAAACCATTACATAAAACCTGTGTCTGATGCATGAGACCATCAAATGGGCACCATAGGACCACAAATAATCAATCTCGAACATCATCGGTCCAACTCATCTTGGATCCTGCGGTTAACTTGGTCAAACTGGGTTGACCAGGTCAAAACTGATCAAAATAGTGACCCAGGGTCAAACTGATTGATGCTGCAAGTGCAAATGGATAAGATATGCTCCTTTAATTATTTCAATAGCAAGACTAAAGTATAAAGTAGCATTTCACTGGCATTTAAGCAATAATACATCAAATATAAGTTTAGATAACTTTCCAATGATAGTTTGTTTTCGTGAAACAAATTTTGTATTTAAAAATTATGCCTTTTACAAGGTAAAGGTTGAAATATTCCCCACAAGTGCAAGTGGCAGATATGCCAACTCACCAGAATTCACACGTGGAGCTAGTAATGGAGCTAGTAACGTAAGGAAATCCATGAGAGACTTCTAGAAGCATCATTAAGGTTCCGAGAGGGTTACGAAACCTAAAACCTAACCCTAATTCCAACAATAGAAAACCTAGTGGAAGAAGGGAAAAGGGTTCATGAATTTTGTTTACTTTCGTGGTTCCATACTGCATAATGAGTGTGGAGGAGACACTAACAAGGCATAGAGAGAGAGACAGTCTATAGAGGATTGTAGAAGACCATAGTGCATCATAGCAACCTTGGATTGCTTTGTATTTTGTATTGTAATATGCATTATATAAAAGACGAGAGGTCTCATTCATTATTTTTTGTTGGGTTTCCCCTCGTCAAGATTTCTTAGGATAAATATTGTGTTCCACTATGTCTTTTCTAATATTGGTCTTAGGTCTATTATTTATGTCACAATAGTGAAAATAGCCAAATGGTATGTTCTTATTTTTGTTAAAGCATTGAAAATAGAAAAGAAATAGTTGTGTAGTGGAGCAGTAGATATAGTTGTAGATCTATTTTGGTGAGTCGACCATTTGAATGTCCAAGGTGGTTTACACTGCAGAGGTGGATTGCCAACTGTTGGTGTCTCAACCAACAACGTCGGCCTTGGTCTTTTAGAAATAAGCCACTTGACAAACATTCACTAACAAATGCGAATTTTAGCAATTTGATAGCCCGTCTCCTCGCAAATTTTCCCTTCGATAGAAGCATTGCCACATTTATTGCACCGAGAGGAGCGAAGTGCTCCACAACCCAATATGGGGGAGATGTTGTAACGTTTCTTCCTAACAAAATAATTAAAAAATTTCATGTCGGCTCGTAAAATAAAAAAATTATGGAAAGTATTTAAAAAAATCCATGTTGGCACATAAAATAAAAAATTCCATATTGGCACATAAAATAAAAAAATTATGAAAAGTAATTAAAAAAATCGATGTTTGTCTATAAAATAAAAAACTTAGAACTTAAATCCAGATCTATAACTTAAAAAAAAATTACACCTCAAGAAATTGGATCCCTCTCGGTGCTTGATACATCCGGGTTTAAGATGGACCTATACTAGTGTTAGTGTTACTCAGATTGTCGGCATCATATTTGATAGGATCTTCTTGACCAGTGTGGATGCAATTTCCAACATGCATATGTTACCTTGACTTTATAGGATTTAAGTGCACCTTGCATGATTGTATATGTTAATTTTGCCAACTGCACTCCATTACTATAAATCTAATATTATTCATACCTAGAAGATTAATAAGTGAGAGTCGACTAAGTGAACTCTCCTCCTAATTAACTACCAAGTCGTTCCCACCCCAAATTACTTTCTTTGTGCCTTTTACCATCGTTATTGTTACGTTCTGCATCGATGAACGAGAGTCGACTAAGTAAACTATCTTGCTGATTAGTTTCCACCCCAAATTAGTTTCTTTGTGCTTGGATTATTATTTCTTTTCTCTTTATTATGCGTGGTTCTTTTATCTTCATTACCGTTACGTTTTCACACGTAGTTAGTGAGTGAGTGAATTGCTCAGCGCCAGCCTAATTCGAATAATTTGAACATGGTTAACTTGGCAACTTTCCCATCGCAATCATGGCCTTTTTCCATGCCCGTGTGCCATGTGCATTTTATCTGTAACGCTGCAGAGGGCAACTAATGCATACATTGGTCCAATAAATGGCAAATAATGCATACATTGGTCCAATAATATCTGCAATTTTGTTCCAATCAATAATGAAAGAGTGGAATATTTTTTTTTTAAAATCCACCTATCACCATTTTTATGTATTGCATGTCGTTATTCTTGCTTTGGTCTCCATTATCGTGTCAATATTATGTTGAGCTTTATCCTAAAGAATTTTTGGCCCTCTTGATGTGTGTGCTGAGCGTGGGCACACACCCTTTCAAGAGGCAAGAGCCGTCTATGGGGCTCAGATACACATTTCTTGTTCTTGTTCTCTTTGGAGGGATTTGATTTTTACCCAAATTTAACTTTTATGTTGTTTGCTGAGTTTACTTTCTAATGGTTTCTTAAGTAAATCCTGTACAGATGTGACAAACGTTATATGGAAGCCATTTTCTTCCGGACATATGAGGTAACAAGCCTATTCCATCTTTCTCAATTGTTTTTTCATGGTTTATTTTGAAAAGTTATGTTAAACATACTTGGTCATTTTCTTCGCTAAGGATATTAAAGTACCTTAATAATTCATTATATATAATACTCTCTTCTATTTGTAGGGTGCAACCGATGGTATCTATGTGCAAGTGCAAATCTCAAGGTTTAGGTCATGGAGGACGATGACGACGATGATGATGTCGTATTTGTTGGTTATGGTAGTGAGATGACGCCGATGATGTTTTTGTTGGTTATGGTAGTAATCATGATTACTTAGCTTATTTTAATAAGCTTTATATATATATAGGGAATCCAAGTAAATATCTTTAGAATATCATTTTTGTATTTAAACATGGTGGATCAACATTACCAAAGTCATTATTTTGTTCAGTATGGTGATCATTATTATGATTGAATACTCATGATGGATCATTGATGTTTTTCCCTTTTGCATGGAAAGTATTAGTTTTGTTATATTATGTTGTTTCGATTGTTCATTTTGTTTCCATTGTATTGGTTGAAGAAAACAACCTATTCTATTTTCATTCATTGAATGATAAGTTATTACAAGGGAAGAAGATATATGGTTGAAATGACTAAAGATCCAATATTTTAGAATCTTATGTAAGATGACCAGAGAAAACTAATTTCATTCATTGAATGATATATATATATATTTTTAATAAAAGCTGGTAATTTTTTATTAAAATGTTGCTAAAAACAGCTAGAAAGTTACAAAATTTCTAACTAATAGCCCAATTCAAAAACCCACAGTGTCGTTTTCAACATTCTAGCTTCTATTGAAAACCTCGTGACTACTACATGTATTACAAAAAAAGCCTTGCTAGTATAAATCCTTACATACTGTCTAAGGACAAAGACAAAAATATAACATCTAACATAACAAAAATACATAGCAAGTCCTAAACATTCCCAAATTCCTCACGTGGAGCAGGAGAGCTTGAAATTTCCATTATGGCTTCATTCGATTTATAAATTGAATCTTTTTCAACAGTCATAAAACCCACATTCTTGGTAAGCTTGGATTGACTTCCATCTAGCATTTCTTGCTGAACAAACACAATAATGGTTAATTTTTCCAATTAAGCACTTTGCACACGAGCTTACTCTTCAAAGTCATCAAATCTATGGTCAAGCAAGGAAACATGTGGTTACCTAGTGGATTGCTGGTAGGACATCTTCCATATGAGAATTGGATATGTGTAGGGTAACCTGAAGCTCTCGTATATTGGCCTTCATCTCTTGAATTCCAATCACCAACTCTATTAGTTCATCTGCTATTATCTCCTTAGCCTTCGTACGTTCTTGACCATGAAAACCCAAAATTTGAATTGCACCAGAACACAATCCCACCCTTGCCAGGGGGGTGACAGGGATGGGACCAAAAACAACAGAGATAAACACCTCCCTAGCATAGCCAGAAGAGCTAGCAATACAACTCCTAGTAACATAGAACAAACCCTTGTCGTTAATGAACCAGATTATATGAAGAAAGGCAAATTTAGCTAATATGAGAACAAACACCTTCACGAAAAGGCTTAAAGAACCGATGATGGAACTCCCAGTCTCACAGAGAAGACCCTTGCATTCTTTGGACCATGCGATAGGGGAAGGCGAAATATACCATATTTGTCCGTGGAAACAACCTGCAATTCAATATAACAATATCCCAACACAACCTCCGTCAAGGCGTGGTGTCTTGATACTTCTCCCATGCGTGGATTGAATGCTTCTTTAATGCCCAAACTTCGATTTGAGAACCGTTGGTGTGTGGCAGTCATGCAAGGGGGAGGGTTTTATACCATTGTTTCGACTTCATACTTAACTACTAAGGGGAGTCGTTGGATATGTGCTAGACCCCCTTTTTTTGTTAGGTCCCCTTTGCCAAGAATGGTAGCGTGATTAGCTAGATGATCAACTATCTGATTATTATTTCTTCGAACATGCACTAAATTGATTCCTTTTATATTCCACAATAGATCTACAATCTAAAATTGTAGTCTCTCGATGATTCTATCCTCCAGAGTGATGCCTTTTCTAGCTTCTGAGATGATCAAAAGAGAATCCTCTATGATCAAAACGTCTTGAATTCCAAGAGACAATGAAATCCAAACCCATGTACAAAGCATATATTTCCGTTAGATTGTTGGTGGCTTTCCCCAAGCCCTAGGAAAACGATATGACTTGATTTCCTTCGGGATCAAGAAGAATCCCCTCTATTCCTGTCGCCCCACATTGAATGATAAATTATTAAAATGGAAGAAGATATATGATTGAAACGACAAAAGATCCAATATTTTATAATCTTATCTAAGATGATTAGAAAAGTTGAAACAAGACCATATATGATTAGTTCATTATGGACAACTCCATAATTTCGACCATCAATTCCCAATCATGGGGCAAATGAAGCCCAATTGGTATTTTGATTGTTGTGATTGTTATTCATTTTATTTTATATTGAGTATTTATTTATGAAACATGATTATTAAATTATATTTTTAATTCATGAACTTTTCAAAAACAATGTTTCTATGAAATTTTGACTTTAAAATATCATATTATTGGTCAACATTGAAAACCGATGTAATGCTAAGTGATAAATAAATAAATAAATAAATTATATCTAATAATTATCACAAATAAATATTATTAATGATAAATTATTAATTGATTTTTTCCCACGGAAAAAAAATACCCTTATTTTCATAAGAAAAAAATAAGTACAATCCGTAGGCTGCCATAGTGCAATAAAAAAGTGACCAAAAAAGCATATTTCTATAGGGCTGAATACTTAAAAAAAACTATAAATCTGTCCCCACCTTATACGTCAACAAATTCACAAAGCTAAATATCAAGTCTTGAAGAATTACAAAAATATTCTAGAAAAATGAAGCTACCATAATTTCCTCCAAAAGGCCTTTAATCCTCTCATTATCTCTCGAGTATAAGATCCATTCAAAAAAGATAAACCTTGTTTGGACAAGAGATTGGCGTAAATATTATTCTCCCTAAATATATGTTGGTATTGAATCTTTGGACAAGAGATTGGCTTCAATATTATTCTCCCTAAATATATGCTGGTATTGAATCTAAAAATAAGCATTTGAAACGGCAACAATGTGATTCGCCAGTGCAACAAGATTAATATTCTGAACTTGTGCTTCCTTCCTTATGCATTGAATAACCATTCTAGAGTCTCCCATAATAGTCTCCAATCAAATTCTTTTATTGAATGCAAATTTTAGTAAAGATAACAAAGAAATGAATTCTGCTCTATTATTTGTTCCTGCACCTGCATTTGCTTTAAACAAGGAGGAATGTTCGTTAATATACAATACCACAAAGTTGATTTTGACATGCTCCATCAAAGCAAGCCCATGGGTGCCCACAATTGAAGGTAGGATTTTGTAGCTTCCTTCTTACTTTAGTGTTACTTCTTGATGCATACAAGGAAATCATAGAAATGGTTCTTATAGAAACAACATCAATCAACACCCGCTTGGATTAAAAAACCTCTACATTCCACTCAACCTAGATACTCCACAAGACTATAAAAGGCAGAGCACAGTAAGAATTTAGATTCCTGTTTGAAAACCACAATTTTAAACAACCTTCCATACTAGAAAACGACCAATCCAGTTGTATATTTAGAGCTTGTAAGACTTCCTTCCAAATTCTCAACATAAAATTGCATTGGACAAACAAATGAGTCAGATCCTTTCCTGTTTCTTTACACAAAATGCATATACGATGACCTTGCCAACTACGCTTTTGGAGAGCATCCTAAGTTAGAATTTTCCCTGGAAGAACCAACCACATATTAAGAACACTTTTCAGAGGACAATGAACCTTCCACAAACAATTCCACCACCAAACTTCATTGGGGATTCAATCCTCCATCGAGGCAAGATAACCAACTTTGGTAGAATAACGACCACCTAAAGCATTATATATCCAGACTAATTCATCCTTATCTGAAGTGATTTGAATATGTGCTCTAAGTAAACTTGCTATGAATCGACTCCACACCTTTCTCCATTCAGTAGGGAGTCCTAAAGTCTTTGATGAAACCCAACCTTGATTCCAAAGAGTAGTGGATTCTTCATATGCAATCTTGTCCAATGTTACTCGCCCTTGAAGATGAAGCCATGGAACCATGTCTCCAGGAAGGATGATATCTTGAGAGCACCCCATAATTGCGTCTAAACCAACCCGAACCGCCTTCCCTTTGTCAACTTTCCATGCAAGGTATTTTCCAACTATCGGAAAAGAAAGGGATAGTGATTTCAATTGATTGGAAATCCCGTGGATATTCTTGGGCTCACTCCTCACCCAATCTCTAACAACTCCATTCGAGAGATACTTGTCAACCAAAAGATCATGCCATAGACTTGGCTTGCTAATGAATTTCCACAAACACTGGACCGAGAGTGCTTTTTCAAATAGAAATAAATCTTTTATTCCCCATCTCCCCATCTCTTTGGCAGAGCTATATTTTTCTAGCACGACAATTGCATCCCTTTGTATTCCTTTCTTTCTCTCCACAAGTAGTTAAAACATAGCTTCCTGATTTTGCTTAGAGTTCCTTTAGGAATATATGCCAAAAGGTGCTAGTATACTAGAATAGCTTCCAATACTGCCTTAATCAAAACTAAATGACTGACACGAGAGAGGAAACAGTTACACCAAAAATTAATTTTGCTGCCAATCTTGTCCACAATTGACCCCCATTCTTTCTTCTTGTAGTTATTTGGTTTTATACGAAAACCCAATATTTCATGCCTTCATCAATATTTCCTAAAGTAAAGGAGAGCAATTCAAGAATATCATTCTGGACACGCTAATCCATAGTATAGACTCTATGCAACAGATTGATGAGTATTTATTTCCATTCCTGAACCACGATAGTATAGCTCTAGAATGTCCTTGTATCTTTGCACATATAATTCAGAACCATACTAGAATAATAATATGTCGTCAATGAATACAATATGCGAGAGAGTGAGGCTTTGCCCAACCACCACCCCTTTGATCCAGCTACGAGCTCTCCTTAAACATTTGCTTAATTCATCTGCTACCAATAGGAGTAGGTACGGGGCTAATGTACACCCTTTCCTGAGCCCGCGTGAAGAATGGAAAAAAAAGGGGTTGCAAAACATGAATTAAGACAACCATATTAATAGAAGATACACAAACCATTAATATGGAGAAAGGTCCATGAAACCCTGTCATATGCTTTTGATAGGTCTAGTTTAATGATAACAACAAGCATGGATTAAGATTTGACACTATGCAAAAGCTCATGAGTAGACCCAATTGCCTCACGGATACTTCGACCTTTTAAAAATCCAAATTGCTTCGCAAAGATTGCCCGAGCGAGCACATGCTTAATTCTCAAAGCAATGGTTTTAGCTATAATCTTATAGATCATGTTACACAAAGAAATTAGCCTAAAGTCATTGAAAGTCTCTGGATGACCAATTTTTAGAATAAGAGACAAAAATGTGGAATTGATGTTCCTTGGGACTCTGTTCTCCTTCCTAACTTCCTCCACAACCCGAAGAATATCGGGGCCAAATAGATCAAAGAAGAAGATAAAAAATTCAATCGTCCATTCGTCTAGACCTAGGCTTTGATCAAATTTGAAAGAGCACAAGACCCCTATAATTTCATCTAAAATGACTTCCTAGAACATATCTTTGTCCCCCCTTTCATCCACAAGCTGAGGATATTTCTCAATCAGTCTCGTGATCTCAACTAATGGACAAACTTCCAAGGCATTAAGAAGGTGCCAAATGATGAATGCTCAACATCGCAAGATCTTCAAAGGATTTGACGAGCTTGCCTTCTTCATCATGGAGCTCCCAAATAGAATTCTTAACACACCAATGATTGGCAAAATTATGGAAGAATTTTGAATTTTGGTCCCCACATGCAACCCAGGTTGCACGACTCTTCATACACCATTCATGTTCTTCTTCTAGGAGCAGTTTAATATTTTTATTCTCTAGTTCCTTCAGTGCCTTGAGATCCTTTGGTTCAAGGACACAACTCACATTCTTATGAATTACACTTTCCAACTTGCTGCCAATCTCTCTAATGCGGCCATCTTGAAGCTAGTGATTTTCATCGACCCATTTCACAAAAACCTCCTTCATGATCTTTAAAGATTCAAAAAATTGAGTACAAGCAGAGAGGGCCAACAATGGATCATAATCCTTCCACAGGTTGCGAACAAGCTTACATAAGTCTTCATTTTCTATCCAACCTGAATTGAACTTGAATGGAGCACGTGGTTTGTCAACATCACCTTCAACCTCTAAGAACACCGGAAAGTGATTGGAGAACTTCACCACACCTATCCAAGATCTATAATGAAATGAGTTACACAAATTCTCATGCCATATAAATATGTTTAAATGCTTAGAGATTGCCTCAGAGCCGGCTTGATTATTGACCCACGTTGGTCTGTAAGCTATTGGTGCTATATAAATTAAGTAGGCTTTTCCCAAGGCCTCAATACAAAAAACATTGAGAGGGTTAGGTCTTACCCTTGTGTCCTAGATTTCGGTCCCTAAGATAGTAAAATTTAGATCCCACACTAGAACCAAATTTGGTTGCATTAAGGTAGGCAAGTTAAAAATATTAGACCAAAAAGGGACCTTACCTTCATATGGTCCATAGATATTTAGAATTGAGAATACCTTACCCAAAATTCGACACTCTATCTCAGTTAGCAACACCAAGACAACATAAAAGGAATTAATTAAATGAAAGCCTTCCCTCCAACCGGATAGTAGTCCCCCAGAATTTCCATTAGAGTCATTTGCTATAAACTCCCAACTAGGTAGCAAGACTTTTAGAGACCCACAGAGAGAGTGGCCCCATCCCATTGTTTCTTGAACTAGCAAAATATTTGCCCTACTATAAATAACTAATCTTTTGAGAGCCACCTTCTGGGCTTTGCTCCCTAGCCCATGAGCATTGACGATAAGAATAATCATCGAGAACCTGAACGAGGGGTTATGGTTGCTCTAAGAACCCCCGAGATCAATGCTTGATGACCCTGTCTCATCTCCTTGGATGCTTGTTTTTGGGCATGTCGTAGTTTAGATTTATGTCCAGCCTCAACAGAAGAATGAGCACCGACAAATTCCATGCCAATAACCACCGCAGATAGTCGACGTGTTGACCAAGCCGTTAGCTAGAGTGAAGTTCGAGCACTTCAGAGAGAATCTTGGTGTTATCCAGATCAAGGTTCCTCCTAAGAGGGAGTGATGAGACCGGAAGACGAAGATGCAATAGAGACATTCTCGCATGGTGGTACGCGTAGGTGGTCCTTGGGACATAATGCACCTGGGGTGCTCCTGATTGTCCTCCCATGTTGGCAGATGTAAGGGCTAGTTCTCATATGGTGGTAGGCGTAGGTGGTCCTTGGGATGTAATGCTTCTAGGATGCTCTTGATTGTCCTCCCATAGTGGAGACGCTGAGAGGTCCACCGGTCATAAGAGATTGCGTGTGCGCCTAGGAAGGATCTCACATGGTGGAAGGCGTAGGTGGTCCTTGGGACGTAATGCACTTGGGGTGCTCTTGATCGTCCTCTCATGCTGGTAGACGCGGGATGACCGTTGAGAGATGTAATGCACCTGGGGTGCTCTTAGGCTGTACCCACTGGGTGGGAGACGCAGGTGGTATGTTGGACATGAGATGTGCATCTTAGCTTTGCTCCATGTGATGATGAGATGATATGGATACGATGAGGCGATAGTAGGAGACATAGGTGATTGTTGTGGCAATGTAATGACTGGTCCTGGGATGTACATACTTGATGGCTTGCTTGCAGAGATGATGAAAACCTACATGAGGGCTAGGCCTAGATCCAACATGAAAAAGGGCTCGCTTTGTAGAACTTCCTATGACGGATAGATTCGAGAGATGTCACTAATCAAATGATCAACAGAATGAGGATTGTTGCAGCATCAAAGATGATTATCTAGTGTTGATGATGATGTTCCAGCATTGAAGATGATCCAGCGATGATGACGTTGTCCAGAATTGTGTCTAGGGTGATGATGACTGTGGTGAGAGAATACCTTCCTAGTTAAGAGGGTGTGTTGATGTAAATGTAACTTTGGAAGATATTCAATTGTATTTTATATTAATATTATTATTGTATTTTATTTGTGCCTCCAACAGAGATGTTTTCCTTCCGGTCGGAGATGTCATTATTACATTTGGTCATGCAAAGTCATTGAGGTAAAACCTCCATTGTAAGTCGGGGTAATAGATCCCCTAGAGTCAAATGTAATAGGGTTATTGAGTCTTCCTAGAGAAGTCGTCCCAGTCAATTTTAGTTGAGGCCGACCTAGTTAGGTAAAAGGTCAAGTTAAAAGTACAGTATAAATGGAGAGCATTGCTCTCTCATTTGGATACACTACTCACTCACACAAGTTCGCATAGCAATATAGAGAGGACAAGTGTAACGTCCCCCTCACCCAATCCGACCATCGGGAGGGGACGTTGGAAAAACCTGGGCTCTAATAATTTGCCCCAATGCATAATACAATTTTCAATAATAAACAGTGTGCGCAGAAACTTAATAAACATGCACAACGAAAATAAAAATCTAACCACACACATATAACATGCAATTACCAGCATAAACATTACAGGCATCAGATAAAATAGTTCAGATTCAAATAGATGAGAGTACTTATCTTTAAGAAACGCAGATCCAAGCAACTGGCTATGTAAGAGCGCTTTTCCACCCAACCAGAGGCACTCAGTCCAACATATACTCTTTCTGCTGCTGAGGCCACCCCCAAGATGGGCTATGAGGCCACCAGGGTGAAGGAAACACCTACAAGATTCTATCTCTTAGCCCACAACCCATTCTGCTCTATGTGCTTAGTCAATTGCTCATACAGAGATTTATAGGGTCTCACTCAGCCCTCACAACCTTGGATTCCACAATACCTGCCCCACACAACTCCCTTCTAGCTCAGGCATCCCCTTCATCGATCCACGGTTCTCTTGGGCGATCCATCTTGCTGGGCGCTTCCAGTGTGTGCATAGAAGAAGTCCAATATGATATGGATGCTATAGAACCACCTGTAGCTTTGATTTGTGACTTCACAAGCACCTACAAGCAACAGAACGCCATGGGTAAGGTTCCTAGCTATCCAACCTCTCTGCTCACCTACAACCAACTGTATTTCCCTTCCCAAAAATACAACTCTGTCCTCTAATTCAAATTTATGAGTTTAACACACAGTCCCTTAATTGACATGAACAACAATGGAGTAACTCTACGTATGGTAGCAGCTTGCATGAGAGAATGAGAATGGACTAATGATGAAAAGAGTGTTGACTCCAAGGATATGAGGTGAGGGTGAAAATACAACTGACATGGCTTCTAACCATAGAATAAATAGGGCTGCTGACAACTGACATAACTGCCACAATCCCCATGCTCAATAACTACATGAAGTGACTTTCCCCACCAACCTCACATGTGCAATAAATGATTGGAAAATGGTCAAAAGGAGATAATTGGATTATTCTCATCACATGACAGAATTTAGGGTGAGTTCTAAGGTCGACACATGGCAGCATAGGATTGGGTTTCCCATAAGCCCGCTTCCTGTTACTCTCTGGTGGAATCATAGCCCCTTTGGTGTTCTTTACACAACCATTGTTGGACCATTTTTTTAATTTTCAGCATAATATTTACAGACATTTCGAATTAGGCATAAAAGCCAACCAAACAGTCCAAATAAAAATATAACATCATACATGCCTATCCATTCACTAGTCGGGCCTTGGCCTTGAGCTCCGCACTAGGAATTCACATTAGCATATTTAAATCATTTAATAATATTGGATAAATACATTCCAAGTCAAAACTAGAGGTATTACAACAAGTTCGCTGGTGAAGAAAAGACAAAAGTTGCAGAAGACATATTTTGGGTTTTCCACTTTTGGCTTGATATTGTATTAGTGACGAAACTATCTTTTAGGAAGTTGCAAGGTTTTCTCCTTTATGGTTTCCCCGAGGAAAACTATTGTGTCTATTGTGTTTTGCTGTGCTTGTTATTCTTTCAGTTAAAGATCCTAGATAATATTGAATTAAAGTAGAAAAACTAACACTTTTTGTTGAGAGCTCTGTAGTATATACACATGCGCATGGTCCCATATTTCTTCTTGAAAAGGACTACAGAGGATGCAAAAGGACTTGAGCTTGGTCTGATGAATCCCAAGTCAAGCAGTTCTTTGATGGTTCGATCTATCTCATCCTTAAATATTTTTGGATGCTTGTAAGGATAAACTTTGATAGGTGATGTGGCTATCTCCAACTCAATCCAGTGCTCAACTCCCTGATCTGGTGGCCTACCATGTGGAAGGTCCCCAAATACCTCCTTATGGTTCCGAAGAAACTTCTTGATATATTCTGGATACTGCGCTACATCCAAATTAGCACCCTGAGTAGTGATTAGGCATCAAAAACCCACTCAATATTTCCATGTCTCAGAATGGATCTCATCCCGTGTGCAGACACTACTTGCTTCGGGTAGGTGTTGACACCTCTCAACACAAGCTCTTTACCACCAACATCTCGGAATTTCATTTCAGTCACCTTGTAGTTTATAGTATGCTCTCCAATGGAGTACAACCATTGCAATCCCAGTACCATGTTAGTATCAACAACACTAACAACATAGAAACTACCTGACACTGTGTAATCTCCTATGGTGACTTGCAAATTAGGAATCCATCTAGAACAATCCATAGAATGATTACCTGGAATAATGATAATGAAGCCTTCAATTTTTTATGTGTCCATCTTGCTTCTTTCCACCAATGATGCATCAATGAAATTGTGTGTAGCACCTCCAGAGTCCATCCACCAAAACATAAACGTTTTTCCCTTGGACCACTCCCTTGAATATGACAATGTGGAAGTGAGGCACTCCTGATAATACTGCAATTTTTCTAACCTATGGAGGATGTTCTTCTTCAATAGTCTCATAGGACACTTCTGCATCTACTGGGGCTTCTTCTTCTTCCTCCTCAGCTTCACTATCTGAATATACTTCAATATAGTGCGCTTTCCCCTTAGCACACTTGTGTCCTAGAACCCATGGTTCCTGGCAGGTGAAACATAACTTCCTTCTTCTCAATTCATCCCGATCTTTGGAGAAATTGTTCCTCTTCAAATATCCAGAAGGACTCTTCATGGGTGGCCTTTGATTCTTGAATTGAGTAGGAATAATAGTTCTAGGAGGAAATCTGTTCCTCGGAATAACATCTTGCAAGTCCCTTGTTTTGTTGAGTGCATCCTACAAGGTTGATGGTCTATAGGCCTTCACCAAACCTTTCAAAGGCTTTGCTAAATATTCAATGAACAAAAGAATCAAGCGACCCTTAGATATATCAGTGACCGTAAGCCAACTTCTGGAACTCATATATGTATGCTTCAGGAGTTCCAGTCTGCTTCACATGCGCCAACTCTTTGAAAGTGATTTCAGGGTCTCTTCTTTCAAATCTTTCGGCCAATATTCTTATTAATTCTTCATAAGTGGTCACCTAGTCATGTCCAAGTGTCTTCATGCCATTAAAACACCAATAATTTGATTCACCATCCAAGTGTAGAGTAGCCATATTGATGGCATCTCTCTCAATCATTGGATTCATATGAAAATAGGTGTCTAGCTTCTGGATCCAAGAACTAGCTGTGCACTTTAATGAGCCATGAAAGTAAGGAAAATACATATTACCAATAGCATTCTTCAACTCCTTATTTTGATTAGGAATCCGAAAGATTCCTTAAGGACTGGTCATGTATTGAATATCACAAAAATATTTGAATGGTAGAGCTCCTATACAATCTTCACTCAATGTAAGGTATTCAACATACTTATCCTCCCATGAAGCAATGCCTTCATTTAAGAATTCAAGTTGCTCCCTTTGCTCTTCGGTGAATTTGGGCATAGTAGGCCTGCATTTGTATTGAGACTTCATCTTGAATTCATCGGGGCGATTATGAGGCCCAGTCTTCGAGAAAATAGAATCACCGGTGATCTTCTTTTCACCATGTGCCATTGCTGCTCCCTTCTCCATTTTTTTTGCTAGCTGCTGAGCTAAGAATTCTCTGGTTTATTTCCCGGAATGGATGATGTTATGAGATATGTCTTGTAAACCTTTCATCATACTTTGCACAAAGAGTTTGAACTCATCTTTTTCATCAGTGTGAGACATCTCTGATTCTCCTTGAATCTTCTCTTCAGTGGAGTTGACTTCTTCCTCTCCTTCTTCTTCTTCTATCAAGGGATCTTTATTCTTGGGATCTGAATTTCTTTTAGGACTCATAGAAGAATAAAACTATAGGGTTCATAGGACCATGCTCTGATACCATTGTAATACTCCCAAATCAGATTTGAGAATATTAATCCAATCACCACAAATTTTAATTAAAAAAAATTTCAAGGTAAAACTAGTGAACAAACTAGTTACGGGAAACCTAGTTTTTGACTAAGGTAAATCCCCTCAGGGTTAGGAACTTGAGGTCTTTAGGATATGAAAAATATGTCGGTGAATGTGTTGCAGCAAGGAAAATTAGGTTAAGGGTCAGATCTAGAGTTCTAAGGACAATGAACTAGGGCCATTTATGGTTTCAAATTCAATAGATATTGAATTCTACTCGAAGGCTTCCTGGGCACACCAACATATGCCTACTAAAATCCTTCACCACACTTGTACTACAACCAAGGAAAGGGTAATGGAAATAAACCCCTTAAATGATGGCTGGAAAATGGTATCTGAGATTTATGAAAGGTTTAATTGAGTTTGGGGGAAAAAATAGAGAGTGCGCTAGGCTGGGTTACTCAGCTAGATAGTTTCCATATTCTTCCAAACAGCCTAAGAGGGTTACAAATTCTCAATATTGGGTTTGGATGGTATTCAGTAGGATGTTAAGAACTCCATATGCTTGGAAGAACAATAAACGGTTGCTTAATGGGCTTCAATGATCAGTTATTGCAAAACTAGTTAAATTGTATATGATAAAGAGCTAGTCTTGTTGAAAAAGCATACAAACAAATCCTAATGATTTCAAATTCATCAGCTAAGCACTGAATGATTTAAGATGGAACATATGAATAATAATTTATCATATCCAAGACTTTAATACATCAATATATAGCATAACAACCACAATTATTTCAATGAACTTCAAATACAAGAGATCTCACAATACTAAGTGTGAATGCCTTCCAAATTGAAAAGAAGAGATGGATCCTCCACTGGATCTGCTATGATGATGAATATGGAGAAGATAGATGCTCTTGAAAAGTGCACTGAGCTTCATAGAATGCTTCTGGGGGCGCACTCAAAGTTCTGGTTCTCCTCCTCTGATAAAATCTCCTCAGGAACTCTCTATGAATGAACATACACTAAGAAGCATTTATGAATGGATGGAATTCTTGAATGATGGCTGATACTGCTTATGGAACAAGCTACATGATCTACAATAGAATCAATGATGAAGAATGGATGTCATCATCCTCTCAGTAGAAGCAGGGGCACATATCCCATATAGGACTAGGGGCACATCTCCCAACTCAATGAGGCAAAATTACTCTCATATCAAACATCAAACTGTCAAAAGATGGCCAAGTGGTTCGCACTTCTTCTTTAATAGATTGAGGTATCTTGTGGAGCAATTTAACTAAGCTAATGCGCCCTCATGGAGTGGATAAGGTTTCCTTGCTTTCTGCTTTCTGCTTTTGCCTTTCTTTCTACTTTTGCTTTTGCTTTTGCTTTAACCTGCTTTTACTTTTTCTTTTTCCTGCTTTTCTACCTTATCTTGCTTTTCTGCATTGTCCTGCTTTTTCCCTGCTTTTCTACCTTATCCTGCTTTTCTACTTTGACCTGCTTCTATGCTTTGTCCTACATTTCTTCTTTTTTATGCTTTTCCTGAGCTTTGCTGCTTTTTTGCCTTGTGCCAGCTTTTATTTTATTTTTCCTACTTTCCTTGCGTTGACTGCTTTATCTTTCCTTCCTTTTCAATCCATCACTTGGTCAATCCTTATCCTCTAATGTGCCCTTGTGCATAATTATCCAATTTATTTATTGAAATAAATATCTATTAATGAAAAACACTTCGACCAAGTGCATTTCAAACTTTGGATAAAATAAAATTAAAACTTCCTAACTAATTAATGCCTTGACTTCAAAATTAACCCCAAGTGCATGGAATTTTCTCCTCAACCCAAGGGATTGGTTGGGCTAGGAACTCCTTCTACTGAACATCAATGAGGGGACATGAAACAAGGAGAACATGATCTCAACATAAGTTATCAAGAGATTGGAGCTACTGACAACAACACACCTGCAGCCATACACCATTGGTTGGCGAAGCCAAGGACAAGGTATCTATGTTAGTCATAAGTGCCATCTACCATATGACATCAAGCCTTTCAAAGACGAGGTACTATGTGATGTGTCCCCACTTAAGTCTGTTATTTATTTTATGGAAGCCATATATGTGGAAGCATCATACTGTATATGAGTCACGACTTCGTAGTGTCATTTTCGCTTTTAGAGGACAAATCTATCGGACACTAGAGGCAGTTGCACCTATCACAATCTCTTTGACCTCAACTAAGTAGTGCAAGAAGATAATCTCTCACACTACGAAATTTTCCCTTTTCACAATTGCCTTTGAAGGTGAACATCAGATTACATAGACGTCCACAACTTCTGCACATGGTCCCTCTGCTCAACACAAATAAGAAGAATGCACAGGCATTACTGCCTTGCCTATCCGAGTATCTCTATGGTGAAAGGCCACGCGTTCAAGGTGCTCCTCTAGAAAGAAATCATCTACACCAGTTCAAAACAGGGATAATAAGGAAACCAACATTGTTGAATGGGTACAACACATCCATCAATAGCAATTACAACCCTATTGGGATGCCAAAGAAAGGCAACCTTTTCACCTCAACCAATTCCTCACCAGGAGCTCAACTCAACACACAGTTTTCCATATGACAAGGGACTCGATGCAATGTAGACCATTGCTTCTTAAGGGGGGAGGACTGATCCAGATGGGTATCGGTGGCCACCCACCTATTCCACCGACTCAAAACATCTTTTCCAGTTTTCAAGTTTTGATGGGTTTTCGGGTCAACAAACTACTCTATATGGATATCAGGAGCCAACCACATATTCCATTGGCTCAAAAGAGTTTTTCTAGTTTGGTAGTTTTTATGGTTTTTCAGACCTAAAACTTTCGTGGCCGTTTTGAGGCCTTAAGCGACATTTTTTGGCGACGCAACAATCCATATGTATCCAAAGGCATGTCTGGACATCCAAAATGTGTACTTCTCGGCTAGACCTTTTGAACAGGTTACCGAGAACCCTAAACAAAGATTGTTTGCAAAAGTTATGTCGTCGAGAAGTTGACACATCAACTAACCACCTCCGTACTCATAAACCTTTTTATGGATAATCTCCTAGGGTTAGGTTTTTATATTTTAGGTTTTTCCCTCATGCTTATGATAAAAAGGCCCTTTGGTATCTTTTTGTAATCAACTTGTCATGAATGAGCATAGCCACCACATCTATTCTCAGAGATAAAGATACCACCATTCTAGCTGCTTTTATTTTATAGTCTATTCCATTTCATTCATTTAATAGAATCCGAGTTTACTGTATCAATGTGTTCCTTGCAATATATCTGTGTATGTGGTTCTATATATGCTCTTTCATTTCTTTCTCACATAAATCCATAGTATCACATGTACTCTACATCCAAATGGGTGTTGCACTATCTACCTATAAACAAAGGCCACGGGGTTGCATTTTAGATAGAGAAAATAAGAGCAAGGTTATGCTACCAAACTTTTATTTGAGATTTTCCTGCTTTCTATCTAGCTTCTACTATAGTCCATTCACATAAGGATATTTCTACTTTCATCTACTGGATTTGGAGCTTGAGCACATATGGAGACAAGGGATCCACACAAAGAAATATTTGGAGCCCACTTGCTACAAATAGGACTTTCTCAAGATGTTACATTGTGAGTCCCCATTGCCTTCTTCATTTGGGGTTAATACAACATTATGCTTTTCTCACCATTTTTTGTGTTTGAATGCTACATAAGAGCATTCAATCCAATATTTCATTATTTTCTTTTCTTTATTTTAAACCGTGCTTTAATGTGATGTTTGAATGTGATCATCTTGTCTTGTTCTTTATTTTATTTTAATTTTTGTCCATACCTAGTTACACAACCAACTAGATGAGGGTTTTTACACACTCACTCAACAAATTAACCACGACAGATTGGTAACTTCACTAGGGAATTGGATCCATAAATTTTTCTCCCCCTTGTGTGTGGGGTTGATTTCTTCATTTCAGTAGTTAGTAGACTTAGTATTTTGACAATTATTTTGTGAAGACTCCATAGATTTTTCCTTAAAGTCGACGTGAGCACAACTGGCAACCCTTTTTCAGCGTGACCATATGGTTTATGCATATTTTCTAGTATTCTACTTATGATTGATCTTTCACAAAATGTTCTGCACATTCCCTAGGATTTGTTGACTATTTAATGTTTTTTTATTGAGTTTTAAGAAGAAATTGTAGGTTTGGAAATAAATACCTTCATTTCTAGTACTAATTTCTATCGGGGTTTCTTTTTCTTGCTTGGCTTGTTTAATTTTAATAGGAATTCAAAACTTTATTTTGTTGTTTTTAACATTGGTATTTATTTAAAAGTTAAGGAAAGTTTGATAAAGAAAACAAATCATTAATTCTAGTAATTGTCAAATTCATTTGGTTTCCTTATTTGCAACTTGATTTGGCATTTCATTTTCAACAATTTTCATTTCATTGTCAACATTTTATTTGTATGTAGGTCACACCACCTATGCACATACTTCTCACCTAAAGCAAACTCTTAGTTCATGATTCCAAGCTCAACCTTTAAAATCAACAACTAAGATAATGAACCAACTAAATTACTCATTTGAGGGCCACAATAACATTTTAGTTAGGTCAAGATTGTGGGGATAGGCAACCAAACAATTCGTGACAATTGCTTACCTTTGAGACACATTTTTTTCTTCCTTTAGGATATTTAAAATCATTTCTAATAGAGGTGGTTGTAAGCCATTTGACAAAGGGTGCACTTTTTTCTAAGTGTTAATGCTTAGAGTGGGACTAGAAGTTTGGTATAGACACCTAACTCTTTCAATATTTTGGCCAGACCCTTAATTGTTCAAAGCCAAAAACCTTTTGTACTCACCCATGAAGATGCATCTAAGTGACTATTCATAGGTTTCCACCTAAGGTAGTTGTATTAGACTTTAAGACAAATCATTGTTGGTTTTTGGTAGATGTCCTTAGTACCTTTCACTCTAATTGACTCTTTCGTGCCTTCACTCATTACTTTGGTGGACTTCATCACCTTTTGTTGAGAGTGATTAGTAGGCCCTATTTATGTACATGATTTGAGAAGATTATTAGATCCTTAGGATAATGTAATTTTATTTTCATATGATAGAGACCTGTACTTCCAAGCTCTACAATTTTTGTGTTTTTTTGGAACTCACATATAAAAAATTTGTTGCACCACATGAGCATATCATTTCATTTCAGACATAGTTTTGCTTTGAGTACATTGTTTTTGCATTTCACTTATCCTTAGACCTACCATTTTTCCATTTCCTAGAAATGTTTAAGTTAGTTAGAAAAGATAGTGAGCTGTCATTTTCCTTAGCATTCCCTTAGGTTTCAAGGCCTCGCCCCATTATCAGTGGGGTTCCTTCTCTTTCTTTAGTGCATACTGTTAGATTGAATTATAGTCCTTCTTTGAGTCCACCCATGTCAATCTCATCCTCAACAAACCTACCCACATCAAGTGCTACCTCAACTACCTTGTCAATGGTTCCAACATCCACTATGACTGGAACTAACCAAAACCCATTCCTTCCATACATGACTAGTTTTTGAGTCTTCTAGATTTGCCTAAGCTTATTAATTATCATATCCAGCATGATGCTAACTGGTCCACTATGCCAACCAAATTTCCTTCTAATATTCCCAAGATTGAGGGACACATAGGAGAGTATCCATCCTGTGATTGGTGAGCTAGTGGGATTCCCTTAGATTTGAACTTGTAACCTCTTGGGAACATGCTTGAAATAATCACTTCAAACTAATATATATATATATATATATATATACAAAAATGAAATAAAAATAGTCTAGAATCATTTAATCTATCAAGTTCCCATAGGGATCAAATACATGGATGTGTAAACATTTCTTTAAATTTTTGCACTCTAAAAAACGTTTTCGCTTCCAATGATTTGATCCCTCTCAATTCTTGATAGATATGAGGTGAAGATGGATCTATACTAGTTTTATTTAATTTATTTTTTTGTCAACATATATCATGTAAGTGTTACGTTAGATTAAACCTCTATCTCATACTGAGTTGCAAAATGTAGCTCTCAATGCAATAATCGGAGTTAAGATTTTTCTTGGAGTTGAAGCAAATTAGTTAATATAATAACTTGAGTAAAATTTTTTATTTGGAGTTAAAACAAACTACTTGACATAATAATTGGACTTAAAAAATAGAAAATTAAAAGTTTTTAACAACAACTTGAACTTGAGATTAAAAATACTTATGCGTGTAGGAAAGTAGGGAGCAAAAGAATTAGGGTGGTCCAATGTAGTGGAGTGTTCCCAGACTATAGTGGAGAGCCAATGTAGTAAGACCAAATTGAAGCACTAACTCACCAAGACCAAAGTTGAGGACTTGTGTGTCTTTTTTGGGTCATGTGAATAAGAAGCATGATAATTGATTCATCCAATGCACTATGTTATGCTCATACCAAAGTAGAGCATTGGTATGGAAAGATGAAACTGTAGGAGCACTATTTTCTTTTTTGGATTATCTCCCCATAGGTGTGCAATGGTCATTAAGTACTAGTGTGATCTTGTATTAAGAGAATTAGTGCACCAAAACCATATTGAAACACTGATGTCTTTTTTGGGGTCATGCACATGATGAGCATGAGAATTAGAGTTCTATAGTATAATCTATTACACCAAGACCAAAGTGGGGTGTTACACCTCAGGATTGTTGAAATATTGTAACTTCTAAGAATATTATTATTCCGGAGATGTTTCATTCCTCCGTTGGGACTTTATCATATATCCGGAGATGTTTATTCCTCTGAGAGAATGTTGTAACTAGGGTATTAGATCTCCCTAGTGGGGTCAGCCCTGAGTTAGTTGTTTAGGGGTTATTAGACTCTCCTAGGAGAATTCGGCCCAGTTAGGGTGAAAAGTCAGTTAGGAGTCAAGTATAAATAGAGGAGATGTGTTCCTCATTTAACTCACTCATTCACTCACTTGTGATTGGCGCATAGGAGAGAGAGAGATCTGCATAGGAGGAGAAGGAGCTCTTGTTTGGGGATTACATATTTGTAATTCTTGATCATCTATATTGAGGAAAGCTTTGCTGGGTTTTCTACCCCATGAGGGTTTCCCAATATAAATCTTTGTCTATCTTGTGATTGTGTTTCTTTCAGTGATCTTGCTTGTGAATTTATGCTAAACTTAACATGGTATTAGAGCTAGCTTGAATAAGACATATTTCACAAGGTGAAAATACCTCTCTCTCCTCCTCCGGTGAAAATTATGGTTTCTGCAAAAGTTGGATTTTTTGGAATCTAAGAGCATGGCTGGATGCTCCTCCTCAAAATCAAAATTTTAAGCCCAAGATCGAAGTTTTTGAGTGGGTATAACCTTGGGCTTTGTCAAACCTTAGTTTGACTTTTGGACCAGAAGTACCAGAAAACCAGAAAACGAGTGAACCATACAAACTGCGCACCTGTGCACCAGTGAACCAGAAAATATGCGAACCTGTGCACCAGTAAACCAGAAAAAGTGCGAACCGGAAAGCCAAAAAACCTGTTGCATATCCGAAAGTTGCTGGTCAAATTTGAAGGGTGAAAAGTTGAAGTTTCCAGAAGCAAAGTACACCTGTCATCTCAATTCAATCAAGCACATCTCCTGGAAAGATCTATTCTACATTTTGAGAAACTTCAATTTTTGTGACCTCCTGGATAAGATGGCTCCAAGCACTAAACTTGAAGACAAGCTAGAGGGAATAGAGAATTTTCGGGCATGGAAATATAGGATTGGTCTCATTCTTGAAGAGAATGATCTTGTTCAATATATCAAAGATGAAGTTGCAGAACCTACGGAAGATGAAGCCAAAGAGAAGTATAAGAAGGACTTGATTAGGGCAAAGAGAATCATTGCTGATTCTATCAAGGACCACTTGATTCCCCAAGTGGCATCCAAGAAGACCCCAAAGGAAATGTATGATTCCCTAGGCAGAATGTATGAAGGGAGAAACATCAACAGGAAGATGAACTTGAGATCTCAATTAAAGAGCACCAAGATAAATAAAGGAGAATCTATTCAAGATTACTTCACAAGGGTCTCCAAGTTCAAAGAACAACTAGAATCCATTGGAGACAACCTTGATGAAGATGAACTAGTCATGACTGCTCTCAATGGTCTCACTAGACCTTGGGATTCATTTATCCAAACCATGTGTGCCAAAAAAGAAAGCATGAAGTTTGATGTGGTATGGGAGGATTGCATTCAAGAAGAGGCTAGGGTAGAAAATAGAGAAGCCTTACTCAAAGAAGATGATCAAGCATTGGCTACTCACACCAAGAAAAGAAGGAATCAATCCAACTTCAAGAAGGATAGTCACAAGGAGTCTCAACCTCCACAAAGATTTCAAAAGAAAAAAGGAACTAATCAAAGAAGAGATTGCTCCTCATTTCAATGTTTCACTTGTCACAAATTAGGACACCTTGCTAGAGACTGTCCCTCAAAGAAGAAGAAGGGTTTCCACCACAGAAGACATCAAGCACATCTAGCAGAAGATAATAATGAAGAAGAAGAGGAGGAAAGGCCTCAAAAGAAAAGGGCTAAAGTAGAAGAAGAAGATGCAGAAGAGTATGTTCTATTCTCTGCACTCTCTGGGTCAGTAACACCTGGAGAAGATACATGGTTTATTGATAGTGGTGCTTCAAAGCACATGACATGACAAAAGAAGACTCTTTCAAGACTTGAAGAGAAGACCTCTCCACATAAGGTATCTTTAGGAGATTACTATCAATATCCCATCAAGGGAATTGGTGAAGCAAGCTACAAGCTTGATTTTGGAACTCCATTGAAGATGAAGGAAATCTTATGTACCAGGTTTGAAGAAGAACTTACTTTCTATCTCAGCATTAGATAAGAAAGGTTATAGGGTTGCATTCATAGATGGACAAGTACTCATGTGGCCCAAAGGGAAATCAATTGAGGATGCAATTGTTATTGGTGAAGAGGAAGGAGGTATATACAAACTCACGGGTCATCCAGAAGCCGCCCTTGTTCATGAAGCCACTAGCCCAAGTGAGCTATGGCATAGGAGGCTTGCTCACATTAACTACAAAGCACTATCTCATGTGAGCAAGGTAGTTATAGGACTACCAAATTTGAAGATTGATCATAAAGGCACATGCAAAGGATGTGCAAAAGGGAAGAATATCAAGAACCCATTTCCAAAGAGTGAAACAAAGACTAAAAGTACTTTGGAGTTGATCCATTCAGATGTATGTGGACCAATGCCCTCCACATCCTTGAGTCGGTATGAATATTATCTTACATTTATTGATGAATACTCAAGGAAGACTTGGATATATTTCCTAAAGGGAAAAGATGAAGTCTTTGGAAAGTTCAAGGAATTCAAAGCCTTGATAGAAAATCATTTAGAAAAGAAGATCAAAATACTCAGGACAGATAATGGTGGATAATATACTTCAAAGGATTTTGAAGTCTTTTGTAAAGAAGTTGGAATCAAAAGGGAACTAACCACTCCCTACAATCCTCAACAAAATGGTGTTGCGGAAAGAAAGAATAGAAACATTATGGAAGCAGTAAAGACAATGATACATGATCAAGACCTACCTATGTATCTATTGGCTGAAGCAACTAGGACAACAGTCTATGTGCAGAATCGACTATCTCACAGTGCCCTTGAATTCAAGACCCTAGAAGAAGTATTCACAGGAAATAAGCCTGAAGTAAGCCATCTCAAGATATTTGGGTGCCCAGTATATATTCACATACCAAAAGAAAAGAGAACTAAGCTGGATCCTTCCGAAAAGAAGGGAATATTTGTTGGATATTGTGAAGCATCCAAAGCATTCAAAATATACATCCCAGGATTCCATCATATGGAAATTAGTAGGGATGTGACATTTGATGAAGATGCAGCTCTCAAAATATCTAGGAAGTGTCAGTATGAAGAAGTATATGTGGAAGATGCACCTCCCAGAATTGTAGAAACTGTGCCCATTCCTGAAGATGAAACACCATAAGACCATGACTTGTTAGAACCACAAGAACCCCCTACTTAAACATATCAAGAAAGAGAAAGCCAGCATGGGCAAGAGATATCATTCAGGGAGCAGAAAAGTATGGAGCTCCTGAAGGTTCCACAAGAGTAAGCAAGAAACCAAAGCCATTCTCCAGCTATGTGGCTTTGATGTGTGATCTTGTAGATCAAGAACCTACTAGTTATGAAGAGGCAGTTCATAAGAAAGAGTGTGTAGAGGCAATGATGGAGGAGTACCAATCTATAATGAATAATGATGTTTGGGATATAGGTCCCAAACCAAAGAACAAAAGTGTGGTATCCTCCAAATGGATATACAAGATAAAGCATGCTGCGGATGGTAGCATTGAAAAGTATAAGGAAAGGTTTGTAGCCAGAGGATTCTCTCAGAAAGAGGGAATTGACTATGAAGAGACATTTGCACTAGTTGCAAGGTACACTTCCATCAGAACCATCATAGCACTTGCATCCATGATGAAGTGGGAATTACACCAGATGGATGTGAAGACAACTTTCCTGAATGGTGTGATTGAAGAAGAAGTGTACATAGAACAACCATAAGTATTTGAGGTTGAAGATAGAAGAACCCACGTATGCAGATTGTAAAAGGCATTATATGGGTTGAAGCAAGCTCCCAGAGCTTGGTATGGAAGAATTGACAGTTTCTTGACAAGCTTGGGCTTTACCAAAAGTAAAGCTGATCCTAATATTTACCTCAAGGTTATGGATGATGAACGTGTCATATTGTTGCTATATGTGGATGATCTATTTTTGACTGGAAATGAGAAACATATTGTCGAGTGCAAGAAGAAGCTCTCTACAGAGTTTGAGATGAAAGATCTCGGATTGATGCATTACTTCCTAGGTCTAGAAGTATGGCAAGGCCCAGAAGGAATTTTCTCAACTAGGGAAAGTATGAGGTGGAAATCTTGCAAAGATTTGATATGTTGGAATGTAAAGCTATGGCCACTCCCATGGATTCCAACTTGAAGCTGTTAGTTAATGACTCATCAGAGTTAGTGGATGTAACTCGGTACAGACAAATTATTAGGTCATTGATGTATTTGACGAATACCAGGCCAAATATATGCTTTGCTGTGAACACCTTGAGTCAGTATCTGGTTGAGCCCATACATGTTCACCTGATAGCTGCAAAGCATGTGATGAGGTACCTAAAGGGTACGATAGACTTTGGTCATATTATCTTGGAGATCATGACTTCAGATTGTATGGCTACACAAATGATGATTGGGAAGGAAGTGTATCAGATAGGAAGAGCACATTGGGCGGATGTTATTGTCTGGGATCTGCCATGATCTCGTGGTTTAGCAGGAAGCAGTCTAGTGTGGCTCTCAGCACAACTGAAGCTGAATATATAGCTGCTTGCTCTGCTAGTTGTGAAGCGATATGGCTTTGGAAGTTGTTATCAAGATTGTTTGACTTAGAGATGGAACCCACTGTGATCCTGTGTGACAACCAGAGTTGTATCAAGATGACAGAGAATCCAGTATTCCATGATAAGTCAAAGCACATAGAGATCCGATATTTTTATATAAGGGATATGGTACAAAAAGGAGCTATAAAGCTTGATTCTGTGAGCATTGACGTACAAGTTGCTGATATATTGACCAAACCCTATCTCGAGTAAAGTTTGAGTATTTCCGAGACAAGCTTGGTGTAGTTTAGAAGGACCCTCCTCGAAAGGGGGAGTGATATGGTCGATAATGATATGTGGAACTGGTATCGACGTGGATACCTGTATCGATGATGAGTTTGCCTACATCGACGGTAAGGTCGATGATGTGGATACCTGTATTGATGATGAGGATACTTGTATCGATGATGAGGATACTTTTATTGATGATGAGGACACTTGTGTCGATGATGAGGACACTTGTGTCGATGATGAGGTTACCTATTCCGACGATGAGGTCGATGATGATCTTACCGGTTCCGACGATGAGGTCGATGTATGTTCCTTAGACTTTGTCTAAGTGGACGAGGAGGGATTGTATCATCCCTGGACTTCGGTCCCTGAATTGATCCGTAGACAAATGTCTTCGAGAAGTGGTCCCTAGAGGACGAGGAGGGATTGTATCATCCCTGGACTTCGGTCCCTGAATTGATCCATAGACAGATGTCTTCGAGAAGTGGTCCCCAATGGACAAGAGGGATTGTATCATCCCTGGACTTCGGTCCCTGAATTGATCCGTAGACAGATGTCTTCGATAAGTGGTCCTTAGTGGACGAGAGGGATTGTATCATCCCTGGACTTCTGTCCCTGAATTGATCTGTAGACATATGTCTTCGAGAAAGTGGTCCTTAGACTTTGTCTAAGTTGACGAGTGGACTACATCGTCCCTAGACATGATATGGTGTCTTAAATGAATAAGGATTGATCATCCTGAAAATAGATCACGTATGTTGTAGGGTATGCTGCTATGATGCCGTTGATAGAGAGATCCAGATGATGAGGCTGTTGATCTAGAGATCCAAATGATGTTGTTGATAGAGAGATCCAGACGATGAGGCTATTGATCTAGAGATCCAGATGATGCCGTTAATAGAGAGATCCATATGATGAGGTTGTTGATCTAGAGATCCAGATGATGCTGTTGATAGAGAGATCCAGACGATGAGGCTGTTGATCTAGAGATCCAGATGATGTTGTTGATCGAGAGAGATCCAGATGATGACCGGAATATCCAGATGATGATGCTGTAGTTGATCAAGTGCTGCAGAAGATGAAGACTCAATACTGTCGATGTTGATGATCGAGTACTGATTATGTTCCAGTAGCTGATTGAGTTACTGGTGATGATTGAAGAAAGCTTCCAATGATTTATAGATGTATCATGTATGATGTTGATGACTCCTTGCTCCTGCAGATGCTGTTATAATATCCTTCTCGTTAAGGGGGAGTGTTGAATATTGTAACTTCTAAGAATATTATTATTCTAGAGATGTTTCATTCCTCCGTTGGGACTTTATCATATATCCGGAGATGTTTATTCCTCCGAGAGAATGTTGTAACTAGGGTTATTAGATCTCCCTAGTGGGGTCGGCATTGAGTTAGTTGTTTAGGGGTTATTAGACTCTCCTAGGAGAAGTCGACCCAGTTAGGGTGAAAAGTCAGTTAGGAGTCAAGTATAAATAGAGGAGGTGTGTTCCTTAACTCACTCATTCACTCACTTGTGATTGGCACATAGAAGAGAGAGATATCTGCATAGGAGGAGAAGGAGCTCTTGTTTGGGGATTACATCTTTGTAATTGTTGACCATCTATATTGAGGAAAGCTTTGCTGGGTTTTCTACCCCATGAGGATTTCCCAGGATAAATCTTTGTCTATCTTGTGATTGTGTTTCTTTCAGTGATCTTGCTTGTGAATTTATGCTAAACTTAACAAGGATGTCTGAAGTGTTCCTTCCAAATATACCAGAGTGAGGGGTTTATTTTTTCTTTGTAAAGGACAAGTTTTGGGGCTATATTATGTAGAGTGTTTATTTAGGGCTAAATACCCCTGGTCAGGTTAGGATATGTCCCCTTGGTTTCCACCTCAAGAAGGTGTTGGCCTTGTGGCTCTGCTAACTACCCTTTGGGTGGGTATTCAGTGATCTTGGGTCAAATTATTGGGACACATGGGCACACTCATATTTTTCTTTGTAGAGGTGATTGTGCGTGTAAGGGTTGTCATACCTAGTTTAGCACACCTCATTTTTCCCACTTGGACTTATTGTTTTGATGCAAACCCCCTCCTCTTGGTCTCCATACCCATGACATCATTCCTTAAAAAAGAAGCCTACATTGTTAAAAAGGAGGGTGTTGAGGGACAAGCATCTTTTGGGGTTAGTTGGGGCATGATGCCCTCCTTTTGTCTCACCTTTCACTTGGTGGAGCCTAATTGCACATTTTTATTTTTATTTTATGTCATTGTATGGTTCAGTCCCAGTTTGTGGGTGCACTAACCTTAAATTTTATAATTTGTCATTGACTTTGTAGGCTCAAATTTGTAAAAGGTTGAAGGTTGTCTCATATAAATAAGACAACCTCACCTCATTTGTAAATCATGGACAAGGGTTCAAATTATGTATTTTTTTCTTTTCCTATTGGTTTATTGGAGCACTTGAAGCTAGGCACACCTCTCTTTTGAATGTCTTTTTTTCTTGAAGGTTGAATGGATGATGTTCTAGGGTTTGATTTTGCACATGACAAGTTGATGCTAGACAAGTTGTAATAACTCATGCTCAAGGGTGACCTAAGATGCACTATCTTGCTCATTCTTGATTAATGTTGGTAAGTTTATCTCCTAACCCTAGTTTAACGTTGCTCTTGAAGTGCTTTGGACCGAGTTAGGGTTTGTTTACTAGCATTTTATCAATTTGCTTGAGGAGACCTTCTTACTAAGGAGCTCTCCATTTTTTTGTTGAGCCTTGGACATCTCTATTTGTCCTAATTAGGGTTTCACTACCTAACTCTTGAGGTTGTTAGCTTATCCCTAGTTGCAAGTCTTGAATACCATGGTCTCAAGAGGAGGGATGTTAGCCTTGATCTCTCATATCCCTATGGTTTGAGACAAGAATCTAATACCCTATCTATCAATAATCTTTTATCAAATTTTACATGTTTGATTTATGCATAAAAAATATTACTACTGGAAAAACCTTAAAAATATAAATAAATTCAAATGTCCAAAAATATAAGTGATTTGGTATTCCGGTCCACCCTAAATTTTTTCCCTAGGGTTTTATCAACAAACCCTAGAGGGTGTCCTCTTTTGAGGAAGTGCATTGGGATACATGAAATCCTCATAATTGGTGAATTAGAGGGTGTGGGGTATTTTTGGCTCATCCTTCAACTTTGCCCTAGTCCAATTTTCCTTTTTTTCGTTGAGGGTGCACCTTTTGGAGTGGCTTCCTTGGGAGGTGTGACATTTCCTCAGGAGACACAAAATTGCCTTGAAATGCGTGATATTATTTGTAATTTGTGATAAGGTGAGTAACTCCATTTATATATGATTCTCGTGTCTTGATTTGATATTGTTTGACTCTGATAAGGCACTGATCATAACTATTAAGGTTTCTTGGAAGGTATTTGTAGTTTGTTGGCGATTGCCGGTATCTTTCATTGGTTAGGGTTTTCCCCTAGGTTTTGGAGTTACCTGAAGTGTTGAGAAGTTAAACTATGCTGACATTGGGTTTGGCTCTTTCTTGAGCTTATTGTCATAGCATTAGGCCTATATAACATTGATTTGCAAAGAGGCGCTAGTTTGGTGCTAGATTGAACGATAATATGGAGCACTAGTAATCCAACACCCAAGTATAAAGTTAATAACCTATTTGAATTATTTCCCCTTTCATAAAAAAATTGGCCATGGAACATTAATACATTGTTATATCAAGATCACTTTTGTATACAAGGTAAGGAAATGCATCATGGCTTAGTTTGCACGAAACCTCCACCCATAATATTTACAAAAAGCGTACACTACAAAGCTTTACGATTATGTTTACTGAAAAATTACCTGTATAAAAACCTTTACTAAAAGGCTACTAAAAGCATAAAAGCAAAGTAAGTTTGGTCGGAGAAAATATAGTATTATGTATGTTGGTAATGAAGTGGGGATTACATCATAGTCAAATCATTCAAAGTGTAAGTGGACATAAAGTAAGAAAAAATACAGGGATTACGTCATAGTCATTCAAAGTGTAAGTGGACATAAAGTAAGAAAAACTACTTTCAAAGTGTAAGTGGATATAAAGTAAGAAAAACTATTTTTTTAAAATATGTTATAAATTATTGTATTTTTAAATATAATAATTTTTTTTGCGATATGCTTTTAGGTATTGGGTTTTGTTTTGAAAAATAGAGTTATGTTTGATTAAATTAGTTAATTATAAATATATTAAGATATTATGTTTAATCGAGGTTATGATTAAATTATAAATTTTCAAATTGAAATTTTAAATGAAATAATTAAAATTTTCTTAAATACTAAGAAATCAAAATATAAAATATAAAATTTTATAAATTGTAATTAGGGAATTGACAATTCGAGTAGGGTTTATACTCATATAACACTGGGTCAATTATAATGCACTATCACTATACCCCTAGGTCCTAAACATACTAACACTACCCCATACACAACATACATATATAAGTTGATTGAAATTTAAACGCACAACATCACAAATAATACCTTAACAATATACTTTTTATTACTAATTAATCTACACCCCGAAACATAAAATCTAAATATTTTAACATTATAAATATTATATATTTTAAGATTCCAACCCATTATAGTTTTTTAGTATAACTTTACCTCCCACGATACAAGGATAATAAAGTTGTACCTAGATGCAAAGGGGTTAACACATATCTCAAAGTAGATCCTCAAATTCGGTGATGGTAGGTGCATAAGTTGACCCCCATGGGAAAAAAACATAAGTTTTAATATACAAATATTATTTTCTCAAATTTTATCCCTATTCTATTATTTCTATTATGTAAGACGACTCCTTTTTTAATGACAGCTTTGATATTCTGAAGCAATGAACATGACAAATGGTTAGTTGCATGAACTGATTTTACTACTATTACTTTTTTCTTGGTTGTTGATAATTTATATAAACAAAGGTTCAAAGTTGTATTCTTTAATGTAGTAAAAAAGATGCAAAGTTGCTTATAATATAGGCTAAAGTCAAAGCACCTAATTATTATTAATTAAAATAATTGCTTTTTGAAATGTAGCACACAAGTCGGTGTGTACGCTTATATACTTTAAAAGTCGGCCAACCCTCAAATGATTTCTCGTTTGCCTTTTTCTTGTGGTGTGATATATCGTAAGGAAAAAAGTTCGATTGTAATGAGTGATTAATAAATGGGAAAATTTATCACGATTTATAGTTATCAGTGGTTGTTATGTGAAAAAATGACTCTCAATGACTATTTCATATTCTTGGAAATTGATATTACATGGTTTAGTCAACATCAAATTGATGCATGGGACACGTGGAGAGATTAAATAATTAATTTCATAAAACTTTTATACATATTGAAGTTTGTCTCATTAATCCATTCACTAATATGACTTTGACATGCTCTGATACAATATAAGCTTTTATTTTGTCAATTACGCTGCATCCAATATTTATTAAAGTAATGAAGTATGATGGTGTGCATAGTTGGCATTGACGTACACAAGAGAATTTGTTGGCTTCTCTTAATTTTAAGTTTGAAGGATATATATTCAAACAATTTTTCCACAATGAAAAGTTATAAATATAATTGTACTTTAGTTGAAAAAAGAAAACTAAGGACACATTTAATTTAATTTTAAATAAAATATTACAGTTACATTATTTTATAATGTTAAAAGTTAATGAATAACCAAATAAATAAGTAATAATTTTAATAGAAAGTAATATATATATATATATATATATATATATATATATATATATATAATTTCAATTGTAACTTGTTAAGGAATTTCAAAGTGTTGAAAATGAGAAAGAGACAAATATCTAGAATCAAATAATTTTGTGGACACCCATATAAGAGAGAATTTATGTGACTGCAATGATTACACTTTGCATTCATATCTTGAGCATATCATAATCATGCTTAACTATGGGAGTAATTTTCAATGCAATCTTATTAGAAAAGGAGAATTTGAGGCGTTTGTTTAAGAGTGACAATTCTATCAAAACACTATAAGAGCTATGAAGATAGGTCACTTTCTTTATACGTCTCCAAGAACATGCACCTCTAACATGATTGCATCCTTTGGTTATAGTTTAGACTAAGATGTCTATGATTTAGAGTTTGCTAATATATAGAAACACAAACTAAAGGAAATTATTCATAAGACCACCAAGTATGTTATTCTTCTTGAGAATATTGATTGTACAATTGATCTCTCAAATCATACAAAAATGTGTGATAGAGTGGTTGTTAGAGCATAATCCCTAATGCATAGCTTTGATGATAAAAATACTATATAGTCTGCTTCGTGTAAGTTCATATCTAAACTTAATCAATAACATAAAAGTAAAAAAAATTCATTTAGCTTAATAGAGTGTTTTACCCTAAACAAATCCATTAACATAGTTTTGTTCAAAAACAAAGAAAAAACCATGCATTGACATTAGAATAAAATAATCATGAATCAACATGTTATATTATTTTATAAAGATGGAATATGTGATCAAAGAGTCGGAACATGTGAACATGAAGAAAGAGAGATGACGCATTTCCTTAGGTTGATTCGGTGTCTATTCTTAGCTTTTCAAATCGCCATAGAGTCACATATTTGAAATTAAACTTGCTTATACATTTCCAAGGCCATTACAATTTAGACCCATAACTGATTGTTTTTGTGTTGTTCAGAGCCAGAGCAAAGGAAAATATAACAAAGGAAATGGCCTTATGGTGAGTGTGGAATCTGAACACACTGGGTATGGACACTAAAGGTGATGTCGATCATCATATGAACACGGATCAACAATTCCCATTATACATTAATTCAAGTGGTGAAGTTTGCATTCAGACAACACTATATATATTGAATACAACAATATCGTGGTAAAATTATATGGGCATGAACTATGTTTGGATTTAATGTTGTGAAAGGGTACATAATATCAAGGAATATATGACATTCAAAGAGAACGAAGATGGTTTCACTCTTTAGATGCCAAATGGAAGTAATGGGTGATGAATCCTAAATCTTGCTCATGATTCAAATCCATTCTCTTAGAATATTGGAAGGTATAATATTTATTGAGGAACCAAGAATTGGGAGTTGGGACATTGATGGGTTGTTGAAAATGTGACCCTTCGTTTGAAATTTTATAATATTTTTCATCCTTCGTAAATGACAAGCGATTTCAAAATTTTACATTTTTTTGGAGGGGTATTTTTTGAATTACTCTTCAACAATTGGTTTGCAACCCCTGGAAGGGATGGGAAGGGTGTAATATCCCAAATTTTGAATTGGAGTGTATTGAATCAAAATTATGTAAATGTTGTAATATGCTAGTATAGATTCCTAGTGCAGAGATCAAGGCCAAGGCCCGACTAGTGAATGGCTAGGCATGTATGATGTACATATTTTTATTTGGATTTTTTGGTTGGATTATCATGCCAATTCGAAATATATGTAAATATTATGTTGGAAAATAATAAAATGGTCGAAGATGGTTGTGTAAAGAGCACTAGAGGGGCTATGATTCCACCAGAGGGGAAGATGAAAGGGGGGGATGTGGGAGACTAAATCCTTTGCTGCCAATTGAAAACCTTAGAACTCATCTAATTTCTACCATGTGATTTAAATGAGTCAATTACTTCATATTGAACATTAAATCCAATCATTGAATGCATGTGTGAGGTTGGTGGGAAAAGTCACCTCATGCAGTTATTGAAGCATGAGGGTGAATGCACTTTTGTGATAGTTCTATCAATTGTTAGAAGTCTTTTCTGCAGTTGTCAGAAGTCCTTTATTTTATGGTCATAAGCTATGTTAGTTTTTTTTTCATCATCATCTCATATCCCTTGGAGTCAACTCTCATTCCATCATTCTCTCATGTATATCTACACTACGTAGAGCTTCCTATTGTTGTTCATGACCATTACCAGACCGTGTTTAAACTAGAAATTCAAATTTCGAACCAGAGCTATAGATTTAAAGGAAAATTAGTTGGTTGTAGGTGAGCATAGAGGTTGGGAAAACTAGGAACCTATATCCTTTGATTTTTGCTACTCACAAATGCTTGAGAAGCCATGAATTAATGTTGCAAGGGGTTCTCCAATAACATACAACAATTTGGACTCTTACTACACACACTGGTAAGCACTGTAAACGTTGGATTTCTTGAGGGAACTATGGATCAATGAAGGGAAACACCTTCCTTGTGTTGTGTGGGGCAGTTGGAAGGAGTGCAATGGCTATGATGGATTAGTGATATACTTGTAAATCTTTGAATGAGCTTTTGGCTAAGCATAGAGAGCATAATGAGTTGTAGGCTGAGAAAGAGAATCTTGTAGGTGTTTCCTTCACCCTGGTGGCCTCATAGCCCAACTTGGGGGTGGCTTCTCAGCAAAAGGAGTATATGCTAGATAGAGTGCCTATGGTTGGGTGGAAAATCACTTTTACACTACTAGTTGCTTGGATCTTCTTCGTCTAAAGATGAGCATTCTCTTGTATTTGATTATACAACGTTTTTAATTGATGCCTGTGATGATTATGTTGGTAGATGCATGCTAGATGTGTGCGGATAGAGTTTATTTCCATTGTATGTTTTTATTTTTGTATCTGCACATGCATTTTTGATGTTATGAATTCGTAATATGACCATGGGGTGAAATTTAGAAGCCCGTAACTAGTTAATGTCCCCTCCTGTTGGTTGGATTGATGGATGGGGATGTTACAAAGGGTTTAATTTTGATCACTGCTTATTATTTTAAAAAGTAACATAGTGCATTGTATAATAGTAATCACAACATACAAGCCATCAATGTGCATTCAATATTGAATGAAAAGCTATGAACGCTGGAATCATTTTTTTAAGTGATATAGATCATTGTTTACTATGTAACATTTGAATGTAAGTGCACGATTTGAATGTAAGTGCACCATTAGGCATTTAAAAAAAACATCCATTTGTGATGCATTGTTTTCCACTAAGTGCATCATTGTATGGAAGGTGTCCTTTTGTACCATTTTCCTTTTAGTTTATGTGGATCATGGAGCATTAGTGCAATGTTTCACTATGTACATCAACATGCTAACATGAATTCAACATACCATAGACTATTTTTCACAAAAACCTTTGCATGCCACATTCACCAAAACCTCTACAAATGAAAAACTCTCAAAAACACATTCGCAAAATCCTATTTTCTATAGGTGCACTTATAACCAAGAAAATATAATGACTTACATCCAAAAACCAACATGCATATATTAACATATAAAGTAAATCTAGACTAATGATACATGCTAGGAAATAAAAGATCAAGGTTTTGAGATTTGTATGGTGAGCAATGCTATCAATAGGATTTTTCAAAGATTGCATAATAGCCATATTGTTTGTCAATGTTTCAAACCTAGATCATGGTTCATCATCGGGGCAATAAGTTGAACGAAGAGAAGGAAGACATGATATATTAATACCAAAGATGCAGAAAATATCAACCCTAGATGCTTAATAGGTCGATTATTAAATCTAGATGCTAATGCTGGTGATTAAATCCATAATTATTTTTATTAAATTCTTATTTATTTATGTTTCGTATTTTTCCTCTGAAAAAAATGTAATTTTATTATATATAACAAAATTACATTTTGTAGATGCCCAATGACATTTTCATCAACTGTCCATATGTATAGATTAATACACTTTGTCACTTTATTAGGAAACAAAAAAGTGTTAGATAAATAGTATTCCATTTCATCAGTTCTTTACTCATAATGTCCCATTACTATAGTCATCTATCTATAGAAATACAACTTCCTCTTCTCCAAATACTACAAGTCCATATAAAAGCTACAATAATTTTCATAAATAGAAAAAAGTCCAAGTACTCAAAAAAAATATTTATACGTCGAATGAAAGGGTCAGGATCATATTCTGTCCAAAAATATTCTTGTAAGTCCCAAACATGCCATTGATTAGGTCCCATATCCAGTCCTCCTTTTGATAGTAGGTTTGCCTGCATGTCCCTTTCTATATATATATGAAAGAAAGAAATATTAGAAATGCGATTTTTTTAACAATAACACTTCTTCATAAATTGGTTGCAATAAATTTTTTTGAACCATGTTCAAACCTTTTAAGCAATTTATGAGAATTAACAAGTCTCCCATTACCTGCAACTTTTGAACACCTCGCTCCACCGCAAGCATTAAGATCAACTTCAATGCCAATAATTATACCCTATCATTTGAGCTTTCCCCCGCACCTCCTTTAAATTTCATAAAATGAGAATTTAAAAATATCGCAACACTTCAACACCTCGATGCGGAGGGCCCCCTTTTGAAGCACCATCAAAATGCGCTCACCAACCCATCTTATATATCAATTCATGAATAATAATCTAAGGCATTGATGCATTCTTTTCTTGCTTAAAGCTTTTCAAAATGATCAAACTCTGAAGAGAAAAAATACGAGAAGGAATGCACTTACCTTCAAATAAGCACGTATTAGGAAAGTCACACTTCCCATGCTACTGTGAGAGATAAATCCCTGAATGGATTGCACACACTATTCCCACACCACCGAGTTAAACATAAATCAATAGACCCTCCTTGTTAGGAAGCCTGAAGACTTGTTACTCTATCGATCTCCTCAAACAACAATAATATATGGACATAAAAGAATTAGGTTGGAAACCCTTTCATCATCCGCCTGACACAAAGGACAGAGTCTTAGTCCATGCCAACTCTTTCGATGAAAAAAATCCATGTGACGAACCTATCATCTAAGAGAAGCCACACGAAGATCTATGTCTTTAATGGACACTTAAAATGTTGAATACATTTGTACCACCACGACCTTTCTGGTACAACTTGTTCTTCACTTAACTCCTTATAACCTAGTTGTGGGGTGTACTTGCCACCTATTGGATTCCTCGACTATATTAAGAAATCATCCAGATAAGATAAACAAACATGACTAGAATGAGTGCTACTCGATAAACCTCCTAGGCTTGTCGATCTTCCCCCATAAAACCAAAAAACTCAGTAGGATACCACTCTTGACACTAACTAATAGTATGCTCATGGTCCTCCACTTGATTAAGAAAATAATAATCTATGTCTCTCAAAGTATCAATCATTCCCCTTGGTAGCCTATGAGAAACCCCACTACTGTTAAGCCCTAAATATGGGCACATTCCCCCTATATTGTGGTTCATTACATTAGTTTTGATGTCGGATTTGGTCCATTAGTGGTAATTGTCATTAGTATGGTTATACAGTTATATAGGCTTGGGTCAGTTAGTGGGGATTGTACCCCTTAGTCTCCTATATATAGGAAGGAGACCTTTCATTTGGAGTATATTGTCTTGTCTTGTCTTGTGTACTTAGTACATTGTATAAGGAGGTTTCCCCCTCGAAGAGGCTTGTTATTCATATCTTTTCTTCAATCAAGGCGTGGAGTACTCTTTATGATATATTTCTTCTCTTTTCATACTCTTTTTGGAAATTTGTTGCATAACATTTGGTATCAGAGCCCTTTCCTCGAGACTAGTTTCTTCAAAACGAGTCATCTTGGAATTTTCTCTATAATGTTTTTTCTACAAGGGTTCAGAGAGAAATAATTAAAACCCATCTAGAAAAAAGGCCGAACTAACTGTGGTCCAAGTTTCAGATCCTGAAACATTATAGGTTCGGATATATTCTCTCTAGAAGCTAGGGATTATGACAAGTGTTCTGAGAAAAAAGGTCATATATGGGGCATGAAAGATCCAAATTGAGTGAGACCTATTGCATATGAAATAATACGACCATAGTATCTGTGGTAGGGTTTTCAACTTTAGATACAAAATATTGGACACGTTGCATACAATACAAGTTTTCTATTCTGGAAAGACCAAAAATAAGAGGTGTTGGGAGATTCACAGTAAATACTTATTGGTAAATCCATATTAGGTCAGAACTGTGGAGTTGAAAAGAGGACACATCAGGATACAACAGTACGAAGTTTCAGACCTAGAGGAGAAGAAATTTAAAATTTACATTAGTTTCAAGTCGGCCTTAAAAATGTCTTCCAATCGGGGTTTGAAAAGGAAGTCTAAATACTCACACTCCATCCAAATCATGAGAGGATCCATCGTCGAAATATGATGAAAGGGAAGACCTCTCTTTTTGAGTGTCCCAGTTGGAATATATAGTTTAAAGGGTTTGTGAAAAAAGTTGATTTGGATAATTTAGAGGAGAGGTTGAATAAAATGGAGGAAAATATGAAAGGTTCAGTGAGAACAGTTGATTTACTCAATCTAGAGGAGAAGTTGATGGGGAATATGAAAAATATTGTTAATATCATACAAAACTCAAGGGATACTCTTCCTACAGGTGATGATGTGTTCCAGGATACTCAGGATAATTTTCATGTTGAGAAACCTTCCATGAATAAGCATATTCCAAGAGGAAATGATTCTGGTAATGGAAGTCATCAGGGATGGTCACCAAGGGGTACCCAACTTCCCAAGATTGACATGAGAAAGTTTGATGGAAATGATACAATAACATGGATATTCCAAATGGATCAATTCTTTGATCTACACCAGATTCCAACTTTGCAAAATGTAACTATTGCATCATTATATTTAGAGCCTAATCAATTTGTATGGTACCAATGGATTTGTGACCGTAAAAAATAATCTATTATATCTTGTTCTGTATTCATCGGAGAATTGATTGCACATTATGGGGATATTAATAGCAATACCTTCTTTATCCAGTTAATAAATCTCAAGAAAAAAGGTCCAGTTGTAGAGCACATCAAACAGTTTCAGAAGCTAAGTATTAGAGTGAAGAACATTTAAGAAGATAATCTTTTGGGTCTCTTCATTGGCACCTTGAAGGATAAAATTCAACATGAGGTGCGTATCTTTGAACCACCATCCTTGGAGAAGGCCTTCATGATGGCAAGGAAGGTTTAAAGTAAAAATATGACGATGGTTACTAGAAAGAGCACCTCCAACACATACCGAGAGAATACTGTTACTTCTTCTAACCCACCTCAAGAAATAGAGGAAAGAAGAGAAAAAGGCCTTTGCTTTAATTGTGACAAGAAGTATAGTAAGGGACATAAGTGTGGTGAGAAGATTTTTTTTTACATAGAATGTGAAGAGGAAGAAACAAAATAACAAGAACCATCTCCAGATGAAGAAATAGAAGATACTACTTCAGAAGAGATTACTCCCACCATATCATGTCATGCATTGGCTGGAATTAGCACTCCTCAAACTCTCAAGATCGAAGGATTTATCAAAAAGAAAAAGGTAACGTTGTTGATTGATTCTGGTAGTACTCATAATTTCATTCAGTATAAATTAGCAAAATCTCTCAATTGCTTTGTATATCTAGCACCAGAGTTTCAAGTAATGATTGCAGATGGAGCAAATATCAACTGCTCAGGGAAATGCCATAATATAAATTTTACTATGGGAGAATATGTATTGAATAGTCCAATGATTGCTATTCCAATGGGTGGTCCTGATGTTGTCTTATGAGTTCAATGGTTACAATCTTTGTGGGAATTGTGGCTTTTAATTTTCAAAAGTTTTTCATGAAATTTTTATGGGAAGGAAAGGAATATGAATTACAGGGTATCACAGGGAAACCAAGCAAGGTGATAAGCTCTAATGGTATGACAAAATTGTTGAAAAAGGGACATCAAGATGTAATTGCACAATTATGCTCATTAGATGTTCAAACATCTAAGCCTCCTATTTCCCTAGATCTCCAAAGGGTCATTAATAAGCATTCCAATTTATTTGAAGATATTTTGAAAGGTCTTCCACCTATCCGGGATTCTGATCATGCTATTCACTTAATCCCAGGGAGTGTTCCTCCTAACATCAGACCTTACAGATACCCCTATGGACAAAAGAGTGAAATTGAGCGTATGGTTGAAGAAATGTTAGAGGCTGGCATAATTAGGCCTAGCCAAAGTTATTACTCTGCACCAGTGGTAATGGTACACAAGCCGGATGGATCATGGCCTATGTGCCCAGATTATAAAGAGCTCAACAAGATCACCATTAAAGATAAGTTTCCCATTCCTATCATTGATGAATTGTTAGATGAATTACATGGAGCAATTTTATTCACAAAGTTGGACCTTCGTTCGGGGTATCATCAAATTAGAATGAAAGATGAAGAAATCCCAAAAACAACATTCATAACTCATGAAGGTCATTATGAATTTCTAGTCATTCCATTTGGTCTCACGAATGCACCTTCCACATTTCAAGGTTTGACGAATTCCATTTTCAAGCCTTTTCTTAGAAAATTTGTGCTAGTATTCTTTGATGATATACTAATCTATAACATGTCTTGGGAAGAACATGTTCAACATGTTGATAGGGTACTACAACTACTACAAGAGCAACAACTATATGCAAAACCTTCCAAATGTTTCTTTGGGGTGAAGGAGGTAGAGTATTTGGGCCATATTGTATCTCATGAAGGTGTCAAGGTAGACCCTAACAAAATTAAATCCATGATAGACTGGATGATTCCCAAAAACCTGAGGAATATTCGAGGATTCTTAGTTCTGACAGGGTACTACCGCAGGTTTGTTTGCAGCTCCTATGACAACATTATTGAAGAAAGATGCATTTTCTTGGACTCCAGAGGCAACTCAATCTTTTGAACAACTTAAATAGGAAATGTGCACAGCTCATGTATTGACCACGCTAGACTTCACAAAACCTTTATTGTGGAATGTGATGCTTCAGGAAATGGCATTGGCACCGTTCTAATGCAATAAGGACACCCACTTGATTTCAAAAGTCGTCAAATCAAGGGAAATAACTTACAAAAGACCATTTATGAGAAGGAAATGTTGGCAATACTACACGCTCTTAAGAAATGGCATCCTTATCCAATAGGTAGGCACTTCAAGGTCAAAACAGATCATGATAGTCTTAAATACTTCTTAGAACAAAGACTATCTTCAGAAGAGCAACAAATGTGGGTAACCAAGATGTTGGGATATGACTTTGGAATCATCTATAGAAAGGGGAAACATAATGTGGTGGAAGATGCACTCTCTAGAAAAGATGAATATGTTGGGGCATTACTTTGTTCCATTTCCATTCTACAACCAGATTGGATAGTAGCAGCAAGGGAGGAATGGAATGTTGATGTATATGTAACTTCGGAATGTATTTCACATATATGTATATTGTATTCCTATAGAGATGGTATTATTCCTCTATAAGGAAGTGTCGTCATTTATATTGTAAGTGTCGTAACTTATACTTGATGGGTTATTAGACCACCTTATTTGGGGTCGGCCCTGTATAAGTCATGTGGGTCAAAGGGTTATTAGACCACCCTATTGGGGGTCGGCCCAGTCAGCATTATGTTATGTGGTTAAGTTCGAGCCTACATGAGTTAGGTAAAAAGGCAAGTCAAGTCAAGTATAAATAGAGTGCGGGAGGCACTCTATTTACTCACTCACTTCTCACACATGCTCTCAAGGAGGAGAGGCGCACTTATGGAGGAGGAGGATCTGCTGCTAGGTTATGTCTATCTCTTGGTTGGTTGTATCATTGCTCTATCTATCTCTGAGGAAGTTATTGGGGTTTTTCACCTTTATGGTTTTCCCCAAGTAAATCTTTGTGTCTCTTGTGTGCTTGCATTATTGTCTCCATGATTGATATGCTGTAGATATGCTGTACATGTTGTTCTCTCAGTTAAGATCCTAGATCATATTGAAGTAAATTCAGAAAATTTAACATGGTATCAGAGCTAGCCTGAAAGAAGGCATGATATGGCATGTATGACACTTGTTGCACTTACGATGCTAGGGCTTGATATAGCAAAAACCAGTCATCGTAGCAATTTCGCTATAAATCCGTTTTGGCAAAGTTTTCGGATCTGAAATTGTTACAGGACGAAGCTAAAATCTCCAGGTACCTTGTGTCCAAAGGAAAACCTCTAATTCGTTGTACTTTGTGATTTATGATCTGTACAATATAGGGTTTCTGCCTCTTCCAGATCTGAGTCAAAATCAGGTGACCTTGGGAAAAAGGTCATAACTTGGGCTAGGAAGCTCCAAATGAAATTTCGTAAAAAGTGACAGGTAGTACACAGTCTGTACTATCTCAGAAAACTTTTTCAGAGGCAGAAGTTGAACCAGTGACACGTGGCACTCCGTACAAGTTCGCTATACTGTTTTATCCCATAAACAGGTCACGTTGCGACACTTGGCATAACTCTCTCTCAGAAAATCCAATGGAGGTCATACCTGTCAGGATGGAAAGATAACAGGCCGAGCTATCTCAGAAAACTTTTTCAGAGGCCGAAGTTCAAACAGTGACACGTGGCACACCGTACAAGTTCGCTCTTCTGTTTTATGCCAAAACAGGTCACGTTGCGACATTTGGCATAACTCTCTCTCAGAGAATCCAATTGAGGTCAGACCTGTCAGGATGGAAAGGTAACAGGTCAGGCTATCTCAGGAAACTTTTTTCAGACCCTTTGGATCAAAAATTTTAGAGTTACACCAGAAACAATCAGGTACATATTTCTGTCAAAACAGAATTATTTTTTGGTACCTTCATTCATGGCTTCCGGAATTTAGGGCCTTGAAGAAAGTTGGAATTTTTGTAATCGGAGACCACGGCTGAATTCTACTCATCAAAATAAAAATTTAGAGACCAAAATCAGAATTTTTGGTTGGGAAGAAGGCCGGGCTTGATCAGACCCTAGTTCGGGACTTTGATTAGGAAAGTGGAAAATTAGGGCTTCTGTAAAAATGGGAATTTTTGAAATCTGAGACCACGGCTGGAAGCTCCTCAGAAAAATAGAAGCTTAGAGCTTTGGATCAAACCTTTTGATTGGGAAAAAGAGTGGGATTCATCAAACCCCAGTTCAGGGTCACGTCCAGTGAATCCGGAAGTTTCAAAGGCAAAATTGAGGAGTGAAACTTTGCAGTTTTCAAATTATGAATATACCAATTTGATCAGCTCATCAAGGCGCATATTTCTATCCTTTCGGAAGTTTGAAATTCAAAGTTTGAATTTTTGGGGTTTCTCTGACAAACCCATATCCAGCTCCAGGTCCAGTTCTTGCACATCAAGTGGATTGGGTTAAGATGGATTGGTCACCTACATAGGTGAAGAAGTTCCTGTTTCAGAGGGAGATGAGGCTAAGGCCTTACATAAGAAGATTACAAGCGATCTCGACAGGTATGACTCATCGAGGTATGTTTTGATATTTGTTCATGATTAAGTTTATGGTATGTTTGTCTTCATGTTATTACAGTTAAGTACAATTTTGTTTTTAGATTTGTCGTATCACCTTAACAAAATTTATGAATGCATGATAGAAGATATTCATTATTTAGGGTGTTGACACTTATGATTGTACTAATGCATTATGGTGTTGTATGAGGTTTATGTTGTCTACTAACATGAAAGGTACACCAAGAAAGACAAATCATGCTCCAGTTCAAGAACATATGATCATGGTGACATGAGGATAAAGATTCATCCATTGTCATGAATCTCATAGAAGATCCATTTACGAGGTATGTATAACTTGGTTTTATAATGGCTAACCATTGAGACATGCAGGTTACTAACACAAGTCATTGAAGAGAACCAAAAGACATTATACGGGTATGTTAGACATAACTAGCTAGCATGCTAATCCAGGTATGTTTTTCCTATATCAAGCTAGAATCCTACCTTGTGTTAGGATCTTATACTATTGTGTTGTTGATAATGATTATTCACAAAGAGTCATAGGTTTGAATAATCATGGTTGTATGCATATTATGTTTCTTACCATAATTGATGATATGACTAACCAGAAGAATCATGAAGGTATAGCTTTTATGCATATTATATCTCTTATCTTGATTGATGATTCAACTAACCCGAAGAGTCATAGGTTTGAGTAATTACAGGTTTAGACATGTTATGTTTCTTATGATTTGACTAACCATAAGAATACTACATAAATCTTGAATGCTAATGCTTATTATTTCTGTTTGAAATGATCATGACTATACATGCTTGAGATTATTGTGTTTTAATAGCATACTAATGAATGTATGATTTTATATGAGTTCACAAGGATAACACAATCATGATACTAATAAGCATGCATAGGGACCAAGGATGAATATGAGTTCAAGAACAGGTAATTTAGGAAGCAAAGATCAAGAGGGAGCACACTCCAGTTGTTCCTGCAAGAAAGCAAAGGAGCACACTTCAGTAGTTTCTGCAAGGATGCAGATATTCAGAGGGAGGATCATCTCTCTACATTCCACAATAGAAAGGTGTAGAAGAAGCTACTTCAGATTAGGACTCCAGCAGCTCCTGCAAGGAAGCAAAGACTCAGAGGGAGTCCACCCAACGAACAAACAAAGATAAGTATTTTAAATTATCATTTCTTGCATATTTGTTTGTTTAAATAATATTGTTCAATAATGTATACACCGATGTTCCTAGAATTAGGTTGTGTATTATGCATATTAGAATAGTTGCATTGATGAACAGTATACTACTAATATACATGGGTAAGTGGCCTATGGCACTGTACAACATTCCATTGCTACTTATCTAGAATGAAACCTCTTTGCTGACATGTTGGGAGTTGTGCACACTCTTAACAATGTTCTGGTAGAGATTGGAAGGCATCTAGAAAGTTACGGGATATGGATAAATGTTGTATTGAAGCATTGGCTAAGATAATTGCATGACTGTATGACATATTTCTTTATGTGTAAGAATTTGTTCTGAAAACTATGAGATGTTTTCTAATCATGCAATTTAACTTGTTGTGTAGGAAAGATCGTATGCCATCTCCTACAAAAGAAGAACTACAACATTTTGTTCCAGCAACAAAGATATCTATTGAAGATATTGAAGATATTGAAGTTCCCAGGATCTGGGATGAAGAAATGGAATGCCATGATCCGTCGATCATGAAGAATGATGTTTGGGATGTAGTCCCAAGATGTGAAGGGAAGTTTTTTATGACTTCCAAATGGAACTATCAGATCAAGCATGTTGCAGATGGCAGCATTGAGAAATATAAAAGTGATAAAATAGAAGATGCACCAGATGGATCTCAAGACAGCATGGTGTAGTCATATATGTGTGCAGAACTTGGTATGGTAGGATAGACAGCTTTCTATCCAGTTTGGGCGTTACCAAGAGTAAAGCAGATTCCAACCTTTTCTACAAGGTTGAAGAAGGCAATCCAGTGATACTATTTTTTATGCAGATAACCTGTTTGTTACAGGTAAAGATAGATTGATTGCCGACACGCAGCGGAAGCTTTCTTCCAAGTTCGAGATGATGCACTATTTGTTTTTGGCATGGAGGTGTGGCAGAGTGATGGAATCTTCCTTGGACAAGGGAAGTATGCAGTAGAGATCCTGAAGAGGTTCGGGATGATGGACTGCAAGCTATGGCCACACCTATGGCATCGAATCTGAAGCTTCTATGTGATGCTTCATCTGAGCTGGTTGATGTCTCCATGTATCGTCAGATGATTGGGTCCTTGATGTACCTGATGAACACGAGACCAGATATTTGCTTTGCTGTGAACACATTGAGCCAGTTCCTGACGGATCCAAGGAGTGTTCACCTGGTTGCTGTAAAGCATATTCTGAGGTACCTGAAGGGTACAGTGGATTATGGGCTCAGGTATGAGGCGAATCAAAAGTTTAACCTGCAGGGTTATGTTGATTCAGATTGGGCTGGCAGTGCTGTAGATAGGAAGAGCACATCTGGGTGCTGCTTCAGTATGGGATCAGGTGTGATCTCTTGGTTTAGCAGGAAGCAGTCCCGCGTAGCACTGAGTACAGCTGAGGCAGAGTATGTTGCAGCCTGTTCAGCTAGTTGTGAGGCAGTATGGCTACGGAAGCTACTGTCTGAGTTATTTGATCTCCATTGGAAGATACTGGTATCTTCTGTGATAACCAGAGTTGTGTGAAGCTGTCCGAGAATCCAGTGTTTCATGACAGGTCGAAACACATAGAGATCAAATATCACTATATCAGGAATATGGTATAGAGAGGAGCTGTGAAGCTCCTGTATGTTGCGACAGACGAGCAGATTGCAGATGTGCTGACGAAGCCACTAGCCAGGGTGAAGTTCGAGTACTTCAGAGAGAGGCTTGGCGTTCTTCAGATCGAGGACACTTCGAGGAAGAAGTGATGGACACATTTGCTGAAGCCATTCCAAGCATGTGGGAAGGAGGATCCTTCACATGGCTGTGGATGTAAGCGCTGGATGATGAGCATCAGGATGATGTTCTGGTTTCTGCCTGGATATGATCAGTTGGATCATTTATGTATGTACGCATCATGTTGGATGCTGGATATGATCGGTTGGATCATGTGTATGTATTTTGTATGAACGCATCATGTTGGATGCTGTTGGATACATTGTGTGGATCATGTATCTTTGTATGATCAGGTAGATCATGGATGATGATGGATACATTGTGTGGATCATGTATCTTTGTATGATCAGGTAGATCATGGATGCTGATGGATACATTGTGTGGATTATGTATCTTTGTATGATCAGGTAGATCATGCATACTGATGGATACATTGTGTGGATCATGTATCTTTGTATGATCAGGTAGATCATGTATGCTGATGGATACATTGTGTGGATCATGTATCTTTGTATGATCAGGTGGATCATGTATGTTGATGGATACATTGTGTGGATCATGTATCTATGTATGTATCAGGTGGATACTTGGATGATCGTGGATGACGAGCTTCTCCAGATGACATGCAGCAGGATGTTGCAGTGATGATGATCAGGATGATCATGTGTACATCAGGATGATGTTTGATGAGTATCAGATGATACTTTGTGGCCGTGGATCAGGTTGTGCAGGAAAGCATGTAATTTGTGCCCTGGGAGATTTGCAGATGGTCTTTCGAGGTTTTGCTTATGGCATGTAATTCGGTGCCCTGGGACATCTGGCAAATGCTCTTGCGAGGTTTTGCTTGGGAGGACATGTAATTTGTGCCCTGGGAGATTTCAGGTCGGAGTTGTGTACCCGTAACATCCTGAGATGCTCTTGCGAGGTTTTGTCCTATGGCATGTAATTTGCTCCTGGGAGATCTGGACAGGATGAAAAAGGCCTCAGATGCTTCAGCCAGGTTTTGCCATGACCACATGTAATTTGCTCCTGGGAGATCTGGACAGGATGAAAAATGCCTCAGATGCTTCAGCCAGGTTTTGTGGTGGACCACATGTAATTTGCTCCTGGGAGATCTGGACAGGATGAAAAAGGCCTCAGATGCTTCAGCCAGGTTTTGTGGTGAGATCACATGTAATGTGCTCCTGGGAGATCCGACAGGTAGAGCCGCGTGCTCGTAACAGCCTGGGATGCTTCAGCCAGGTTTTGTGATGGGTCACATGTAATGTGCTCCTGGGAGATCCTACAGGTAGAGCTGTGTGCTCGTAATAGCCTGGGATGCTGCAGCCAGGTTTTGTGACGCACGTAATAAGTCCTGAGGATTCCACAGTATGGCCAGTGATGATGAAGACCTGCAGGTGGTGGGCCTACATCCAGTATGAAAAAGGACTGGCTCTGTAGAACTTCCTATGACGAGTAGATTCAGAGATTGATTGAGATAGCAGCAGCAGTGACGATGATGATGACTCGATGATGATTATCCAGTGACGATGATCCAGAGAAGATGACTTGTGCTAGAAGAACTGTGCTGAGAAATACCTTCTTAGTTAAGAGGGAGTGTTGATGTATATGTAACTTCGGAATGTATTTCACATATATGTATATTGTATTCCTATAGAGATGGTATTATTCCTCTATAAGGAAGTGTCGTCATTTATATTGTAAGTGTCGTAACTTATACTTGATGGGTTATTAGACCACCTTATTTGGGGTCGGCCCTGTATAAGTCATGTGGGTCAAAGGGTTATTAGACCACCCTATTGGGGGTCGGCCCAGTCAGCATTATGTTATGTGGTTAAGTTCGAGCCTACATGAGTTAGGTAAAAAGGCAAGTCAAGTCAAGTATAAATAGAGTGCGGGAGGCACTCTATTTACTCACTCACTTCTCACACATGCTCTCAAGGAGGAGAGGCGCACTTATGGAGGAGGAGGATCTGCTGCTAGGTTATGTCTATCTCTTGGTTGGTTGTATCATTGCTCTATCTATCTCTGAGGAAGTTATTGGGGTTTTTCACCTTTATGGTTTTCCCCAAGTAAATCTTTGTGTCTCTTGTGTGCTTGCATTATTGTCTCCATGATTGATATGCTGTAGATATGCTGTACATGTTGTTCTCTCAGTTAAGATCCTAGATCATATTGAAGTAAATTCAGAAAATTTAACATGGAAAACATACCTATCTGTGTGGACGCTCATTCAAAATCAACATAATGATCCCAGTGTATCAGATACTTTTGTGTGGAAAAATGATTCACTATGGTATAAGGATCGCTTATATTTATGCAAAAAATACCAACTCAAGCAGAAGGTCCTTTCAGAATTACACGCCTCTCCTATAGGTGGGCACTTAGGATTTCTGAAAACTTACCATAGGGTCAACAAGGAATTTTTTTGGAAATGTCTTGAATCTGATGTTCAAAGGTTCGTGGCTGAATTCTTGGTTTGCCAAAAAAATAAGGGTGAAACAGTTAAGACCCCAGGACTTCTACAACCATTAGACATACCTTGCCAACACTGGGAGGAAGTACCCATGGATTTTATCACAGGTTTACCCAAGTTCGAAGGAAAGAATTTTATTATGGTGGTTGTTGATAGACCCACAAAGTATGCACACTTTTGTGCACTCTCTCACCCTTTTAATGCAAGTACAATAGCTGCAACCTTTATGGAAATTGTTCAGAAGTTACATGGAAATCCGAATATTATTGTAAGTGATAGAGATCCAATTTTCACTGGAAAATTTTGGACTGAATTATTTTCATGTTTGGGTACTCAATTGGCTCACAGTTCATCTTATCACCCTCAATATGATGGGAAAATTGAGATAGTGAACAAGTGTTTGGAAGGTTATCTTCATTTCTTTGCATCTGATAAACAAACACAGTGGGTGAAATGGTTGTCTTTGGCAGAATGGTGGTACAATACTTCCTTCCATACGTCATAAAAAATGTCTCTATTTATGTCACTTTATGGGTACCAACCTCCATCTATCACATCTCCCTTAAAAGGAAAATCTAAAGTTCAATCCATGGAAGATCATATAGAGCACCAACAAGAAGTTCTCCAAATACTTAAGGACAAACTGACTATGTCAAAAAACAGGATGAAACAACAAACTGATCAAAATCGCAGTGAAAGGAGTTTTGAAGAAGGGGATTGGGTATTTCTAAGGATACAACCTTACAAGCAGATGTCTCTCAAGTTATTAAAGAAGGACAATAAATTAGCACACTTGTATTATGGTCCTTATAAAGTGTTGCTGAAGATTGGTAGTATGGATTACAAATTGGAGATCCCTTCATCTTCAAGAGTACATCCAGTTTTCCACATTTCTTACTTAAAGAAGGTAATAAGAGACAAGATCCCAATTCAAACAATCTTTCCAGAGATTTATGAAGAAGGAAAAGTCATATTGGAACTTGGACAAATCATCGAAACAAGGACTAAACAACTACGAAATCGGGCTATTACCGAGTACCTCATAAAGTGGAAGAACTTACCAGTTGTTGAAGATTCAACATGGGAAGATGAGTCCTTCATCTAGATGCATCCGCAACTAATCAAGCATTGAGGACAACACTTGTCTGAAGGGTAGGGGCATGTTAAGCCCTCAATATGGGCACATTCCCCCCTATATTATGGTTCATTATATTAGTTTTGATGTCAACATTGGTCCATTAGTGGTAATTGCCATTAGTATGGTTATATTAGTTATGTCGGCTTGGGTCAGTTAGTGGTGATTGCACCCCTTAGTCTCCTATATATAGGAAGGACACCTTTCATTTGGGGTATATTGTATTGTCTTTTCTTGTGTACTTAATACATTGTATAAGGAGGTTTCCCCCTCGAAGAGGCTTGTTATTCAACTATTTTCTTCATTCAAGTCGTGGAGTACTCTTTCTGATCTATTTCTGCTCCGTTCATACTCTTTTTGGAAATTTGTTGCAAAACAACTTCCCATCCAAGGGTCTTCACCCAAACGAACTTGTGAGCCATTCCTAACCTTCCAGGTCAACTAGTTTCCTATTAGGCGAAAAGACATAACAACTGCTTTCCATATAATCGAGGCATGTTTATGAGACTTTTCTGGAGTTCTAATCCAATCAATTGTAGACAATATATCCAAATATTTTTTACATATCACTTTGACCCATAGCCCTTTCCCCTTAATGAGGCTCCAAATATTCTTTTCAACAAGATCCTGAGAAAAATACGATAGGAGCTTTATTCCCCACCCTCTCTAATCCTTTTAAAAGACAATATTTTTCCAAGAAATCCACAAAAATACTCTTTTATCCTAGCCTTTAGCCGATAAAAACTGAAAACTAATATTTTTGATATGCTCTAGAATCCCATTCGACACAAAGGTAATATAGATCCAATAAACATGAATCACCTCTATCACTATCTTGACCATTATGAGACGAACCCCTAGTGAGAGCCACTTATTACACTACAAAGTCAAACACTTCTCCACTTTCGACAGCAACCACCGCCAATCCTTTTTAGAATAATCATTTGGCTTAGTGAAAAATCCTAAATATTTTATACCAGATTGAAGATCAACTTGTGGAAAAGGAAACATATCCATTATCCGCTTTGTATTCTCCTCAGAAAAACCCATGATGAGATTGTTGAGTTTCCCACATTTATTTCCATTCATGTTGACATCACATACAAATCCAACATCTCCCTTGACTTCCTTGCATTTATAATAGAAACATCACATAAAAGTAGGATGTCATTAACAAACAACAAGTGTGAAATGTATAGAGCATGTCCAATCCTAATACCCTTAAACATACCCCCCCCTTTAACCTCCATGATGGCCCTACTGAGACCCCGTACCACCAATAAGAAAATGAGAGGAGATAGTGGGCAACCCTGCGTCAAACCACGACTTGACCTAAAAAAACCTGAGCCTGATCCATTCACCAGAACAACAAAATAAATTGACATAACGCAAGACATAATCCAATTTACCACTTCTAGTCTAAATCCCAAGTGGATCATTATAAGATGCAGGTACAACAAATTTACTCAATCATATGCATTTGAAAGATCAATCTTGACAACCATTTCTATAATCCTTTTGACCTTTATGGAATAGAAATCCTCCTACGCAACACCAACAACTTCATGAATTTGTCTCCCTGCTAAAAATACAATCTGACCCCGTGAAATAAACTTGGAGAGAAGAACCTTAACTCTTCGTGCAATAATTTTAGCAATGATTTTGTATATACAATTGCAAATTGAAACCATCCTGAAATCCTGAAATCCTCTCGGTTCATATTTCTTGGGAATCAATTCCAATAAAGTAGTCTTAAATGTCCAGAACCTTCATATTTAAACAAGAGTCCACCACCACCCTCAAGATATCTCCTTCGATAATCTCATAAAAACCTAGAAAAAATTCAACCGTCCAAGCACTAGGCCTGGGAATCTTATCTTTCTTGAAAGAATGAAGGACCTCTTGTAACTCTTCCTGCAAAAATTCCTCTAACAACATGTTAGTGTCTCCCTCCATTAAAAATCTTGGAAAAAAAGAATACATTTTCACAACTTCTGCTATAGAAACTCACAGATCCTCCTTATAAATATTATTGAAGTAGTCCACTCGTGTAGCCGATATATCCTCAATGGAAGTAACCACACTCCCCACATGATTCTTAATACTCCATAGTGTATTTACGCTTTTGTAATGATTGGAAAAGGAATGAAAATACTTAGTATTTTTGTCCCCCTTTTCCAATCATAACACCTGACTCTTCTGACGCCAAATGAATTCCTTTTCATCAGAAAGGGACCTTTTTCTTTGTTCTAACATTATCACCCTTCCTTATGTTGTTTAGAGGTGCCGCATTTTTTGCATATATTATCTCTAGTTGTCATTCAATATCCCTAAAGACAACCTCATCAGATAGTGTTTTTTCATGTGCCAAGTTCATAGAAGCTTGTTTTATTCTTTTTAAATTATTTTCAAATTGAAGAGCTACCAATTCAACCAAAGAAGAATCAAAAGGAACCCACATCTCCTTAACCAACTGAAGGAAGCTCTCATCCTCTATCCATGAAGATTTAGATTTAAAAGGACTAGTTGGTTTCTTCACCTGCCCAGACAATTCCATGAAGATCAAAAATTGATCTGGTGCACCTCCTGTACCACTCCATTGATGAACAAGAAAAACATCCTCAATAAATATTTTAGAGAGAAGATACATATCCAACCTCTTAGCAATACTATCAACACCAATGCAGTTATTCCTCTAGGTAGGAACAAGCTTCTTGGGATCCACATCCATGAGACTCACTGCCTTCCAATTTGTTGATAAAAATTCAGTAAGTTGATCTACTTGAGTATTCCCCCCACCCCAAATATTTTAATGACCCAAGGAAAAATTTAAATCCCCTCCAAAATGATGTGTGTCTTAGATGTAAAATTTCGACTGAACACGAACTCCCATAAATCAAGCCTTTCATAGTAAGGAACATAAATATTTAGAGCTAAGACCTCCAACCCAAGCTCCTGAGAAATAGATTCAACCCAATACCTAAGTCAAGAGACCAAGTATTAGAAGCCTTAAAAATTCTAGAAAACCAACCATAAATAAGACCCCCCGGATCTACCTTTGGCATCAATATAGGAAAAATCCCACCCCAGTAAAAACCTCTGCAATTCACAAACAATTCTTAAACCATCACCCATAGTCCCTTGAAGAAATAATAATGTTGACTTATGCAAATCTACTAAACTTTTCATGGCAAGTTTTTGACTGGGCTACCCAACCCCCAACAATTCAAAGAAAGATAGAACATCGGGAACCATAATCCAAGGGGAAAGATGCTCTAAGAATCCCTTCAATGGATAAATATTTACTAGACTACCTCTCCATATAAGTTTTCTCTTGGGCTATAGAAAGGTGATACTTGCAATCCTATCCTTCAAATAACTTCCCCTCCAACGACCCCAACCCACCCTCCTTCCCTCTTTATAGTGGTAAACAATTAGTATTTTTGGGGTGAAGGGAATATCAAGTCGAGTCCCCTCCCATTGCTTTTCTCTCCACAATATCCCCATCCAAGCTAGAAACAGTCAGAGATGAAAGTGACAACACACCTAAGGAGAACACATGACCACTTCTAGGGGAGAAAATAAAAACAATAAGTGAACTGTCAACTTCATACCTAGACACCAAATATTCCAATCCCTCCATAGGACCTCCTCCAACCCCAAAACCACTAGGTCCCTAATCAATCCAAATGTTAAGCCCTAAATGGTGGCACCCTACCCCCTATATTACAACACATTACATTATTATTGTCATATTATTGATTTCAGCTTGGGTCCATTAGTGGTAACTATCATTAGTATTATTATATTATTGATTTCGGCTTGGGTCCATTAGTTGTAAATGTACCTCTTTGTCTCCTATATATATGAATGGGACCTTTTCATTTGAAGCATCTTGTCTTGTCTTGTCTATTCAATACATTGTATAAAGAGGTTGCCCCCTCGAAGAGGATTAAAATTCATCTCTTTTCTTCATTATTAAGGCTTGGATTACTCTCTCTTGTCTATTTATGCTCTTTTGTGGAATTTGTTGCATAACATTTGGTATCAAAGCTTGGAAGCTTCCAAAACTAGTCATCTTGGTATTTTCACAATAAATTTTTTCTACAAAGTTTCAGAATGTTAAAATCAGAGGGGATGTAGAGGACATACCGAAGTACCTATGGGAAAATTTCAGCTCTTGGTTCCCTATACTTTTTAAGATATACTCTTTGGAAATTAGGGTTTTTGACTAGCCCAAAACTAGTCTAAAAAAGGTGTCATTGGAAAAAATGTTATATTTGGAGTATGTAATGTCCAAATTGAATGATATCTATTTAATATGATAGAATATAGAATGTAGTATCCATGTTAGCAATTTCAGATCCATATTTGAGAAATTGGGCACGTGGCAGGACGTACAAGTTCCCTCTTTGGAAAAGTTCAAAATCAACACAACATGGGAAAGGTGCAACCATTTCCTCTTGGAACATATGAATTCAATGAAACCTATGGCTTTGGAAAGAGGATATATCAAGATACCACATTCTGTAAATTCAGACTCAGAGGGGCCAAAATTTCAGAGTTCCATTAGGTGGAAGGTCGGTCAACAAAATAGTCCCCAAATTAGGGTTTTGAAAAGGTATGCCATTTCAAATTTGAATAATTTCTAGTAGAAGGATCTATTTGGATTGATCTCAAAGATGTGATAAAGATCGTATATATCTATTTTTATTGTTCCACATGGAACCAAAAGGTGGTGGACGATGCCTCACCAGTCCACTCAAACCGACAGAGGATTCATCCATGACCTTCGATGAAAGTGAAGACCTATCTTTTCGGGTGTCCAAGTTGGAATATTTAATTAAAGGGACCGTGATAACGGTTGATTTAACTAATCTAGATAGTAATAATATGCCGATATATGGATAATAATATGGAGGAAAATATTCAAAGGATTGATAAGCTCATACAAAATCCAAAGGAAAATCTCCCTAAAAGTGATGATGTGTCCTAGGAAACTGAGGAAGATAAAGATAGTGTCCATGTTGAGCAACTTTCCATTAATAAGAATAATCCAAGAGGATTTGATTCTAATAATAGAAGTAATCAAGGATAGTTCTCAAAGGGTATCCAACTCCCCAAGATTGACATGAATAAGTTTGATGTTTAGGATCCCATAACATGGATATTCTAGATGGAGCAATTCTTTGAAATACACCAGGTGCCAAATCTACAAAAGGTAACTATTGCATCTTTATATTTAGAACCACAAATGTTTGTGTTACCAATGGCTTTGTGAATACAAAAAGAACTCCGTTATCTTAGTCCATTTTTACAGAAGAATTGATATCATATCATGATGATGTTAAGAGCAATTTCTTCTTTACCCAATTGATAAATATAAGGAAAAAGGGTTCAATAATCGAGCACATTCAACAATTTCAAAATTTGAGTCTCAGAGTGAATTCCATACCAAATGATAAATTTTTATTGGAACCTTGAAGGATAACATTCAACATGAGGTGTGTCTATTCGAACCAACATCATTAGAGAAGGATTTCATGTTGACAAGGAAGATTGAAAGTAAAAATATGGCAATGGATACTAAAAGGACTAGCTCTAACACCTATAAAGAGATTAATGTTCCTTATTCTAAACCACCTCAACCTATAAGGTTTACACCTCAACAAATGGATGAAAGAAGAGAAAAGGTCTATGCTTAATTGTGACATCAAGAATATCAAGGGACACATTAAGTGTGGTGAGAAGAAATTATGCTACATAGATTGTTAAGAAGAAGAAGCAAAAGAACATGAACCATCTCAATCTAAATAAATATAAGAGATTACTCTCGACGAGATTAATCCCACCATATCTTGTCATGCATTGGATGGAATTAACACTCCTAAAAATCTCAATATCGAAGGATATATCAAAAATAAAAAGGTAACAGTGTTGATTTATTATGGTAGCACTCATAATTTCATTCACTGCAAATTAGCCAAAGCTCTCAATTGCTTTATAGATCCAACACCGGAGTTTCAAATAATGATTGCAGATGGAGGAATTATCAATTGCTTAGGGAAATTCCATAAGATCACTCTTACCATGGGGGGATATGTATTGTATAGTCCAATGATTGCTATTCTAATGGGTGGTGCTAATGTTGTCTTAGGGGTCCAATGGTTACAATCATTGGGAGCAATGGATTTTAATTTTCGAGAACTTTTCATGAAATTTTCTTGGGAAGGAAAATAATTTGAATTAATGGGTATCATAGCGAAACAAAGTAAGGTGATGAGCTCTAATGGAATGACAATATTGTTGAAAAAGGGACATCATGGTGTAATTGCACAATTATGCTCACTAAAGGTTCAAAAATATAAGTCTCCCATTCCCCTAGATATCCAAAGGGTCGTCGATAAGCATTCCAAGGTATTTGAAGATATTCCAAAAGGTATTCCACCTTATCGAGATCATGATCATGCTTTTCACTTGATTCCATGAAGTGTACCTCTTAACATTAGAACTTACAGATACCATTATGGACAGAAGAGTGAAATTGAGCGTATGGTTGAAATGTTAGAGGTTGGCATAATTAGGCCTAGCCAAAGTTCTTACTCTGCACTAGTGGTAATGGTACACAAGAAGGAGGGATCATGGCGTATGTGTCTAGATTATAGAGAGCTCAATAAGCTCACCATTAAAGATAAGTGTCCCATTCTGTCAATAATGAATTGTTAGATAAACTAAATGGAACAGTTTACTTCACAAAGTTGGATCTTCATTCAGGGTATCACAAGATTAGAATGAAGGAAGAAGACATCCCAAAAACAACATTCAAAACTCATGAAGGTCATTATGAATTTCTGGTCATGCCTTTTGGGCTTACAAATGCACCTTCCACATTTCAAGGTTTGATAAATTCTATTTTCAATCCCTTCGTTAGAAAACTTGCTTTAGTACTTTTTGATGATATACTAATCTATAGTAAGTCTTGGGAAGAACATGTTGAACATGTTGACAGGTTGCTACAAATACTAAAGGACCAACAACTATATGCTAAAACTTCCAAATATTTATTTGGGTTAAAGGAGGTATAGTATTTGGGTCATATTGTATATCATGAAGGTTTCAAGTTAAATATTAACAAAATTAAAGCTATGATGGACTGGTCGATTCTCAAAATCTTGAAGAATCTTAGAGGATTCTTAGGTTTGACAGGGTAATTCCACAAGTTTGTTTAGAACTATGGAAGAATAGAAACACCTATGACAACATTATTGAATAAGGATTCATTCTCTTCTACTCCAGAGGCAATTCAAGCTTTTGAACAACTTAAAGAGGCAATGTGAAAATCCCCTATTGTGACCACACTGGACTTCACAAAAACATTTATTATGGAATGTGATTCCTGAGGAAATTGCATTGGTGTTGTTATAATGCAAGAAGGAAGGCCCCTGGATTTTGAAAGTAGGACAATCAGGGGAAAAAACTTACACAAAACCATTTATGAGAAGGAAATGATGGAAATACTACATGCACTTAAGCAATGGCATCCTTACCTAATAGGTAGGCACTTCAAGGTCAAAATAGATCATGATAGTCTTAAATAATTCTTAGAACATAAACTATCTTCATAATAGAAACAAAAATGGGTAACCAAGATGTTGGGATATGCCTTTAAAATCATCTATACAAAAGGGAAACAAAATATGGTGGCAGATGCACTCTCAAGAAAAGATGAGGATGTTGAGGCATTACTTTGTGCTATTTATGTTATACAACCTGACTTGATAGTAGAAGAAAAGGAAGAATGGAAGAATGACCTATCGGATTGGACACACATTCAAAAGCTACAAAAGTGTCCCAGTGTATAACATACTTTTGTGTAGAGAAATGATTCACTATGGTATACGGATTGGTTATATATATGTAAGAAATCCCAACTCAAACAAAAGGTCCTTTTGGAATTACACACCTCTCCTATAGGAGGGCACTCAAGATTCCTAAAAACCTACCATAGGGAAAGAAGGATTTTTTTTGGGAAGGTCTTAAATCTGATGTTCAAAGGTTCATGAGAGAATGTTTGGTTTTCCAACAAAATAAGGTTGAAACAGTTAAGATCCCATGTCTTTTACAACCATTAGACATAACTTGTCGGTGCTGGGAGGAAGTCTCAATGGATTTTATCATAGGTCTACCCAAGTCAAAAGGGAAGAATGTTATTATGTTGGTTGTTCTTAGAATCACCTAGTATGCACGCTTTTGTGTGCTCCCTCACCCTTTTAATGCAAGTACAGTAGCAACAAAATTCATGGAAACAGTTCAACAGCTACATGGAAACCCGATGATTATTGTAAGTGATAGAGATCCAATTTTCACTGAAATATTTTCTTGTTTGGGTACCAAGTTGGCTCACAGTTCATCTTATCATCCTTAATCCGATGTGCAAATTGAGATAGTGAACAAATTTTTGGAAGGTTGTCTTCATTGCTTTGCATCTGATAAACAAACATAGTGGGTCAAATGCTTACTTTTGGTAGAATAATGGTACAATACTTGCTTCCATACGTCATAAAAAATGGCCACATTTATGACACTTTATGGGTATCAACCTCCATCTATCACATATCCCTTGAAAGGAAAATATGATGTTCAAGTTGTGGAAGATCACCTCGAGCACCATCAAGAAGATCTCCAAATATTCAAGGAGAACCTGGTTATATAAAAAAACATGATGAAACAACAAGCATATCAACATCGCAGTGAAAGGAGTTTTGAAGAAGGGGATTGGGTATTTTTGAGGCTACAACCTTACAAACAGATGTCCCTCAAGCAACTAAATAAGGACAATAAATTAGCACTCAAGTACTATGGTCCTTATAATGTTTTGCAGAAGATTGGTAGCATGGATTACAAATTGGAGCTCCCTTCATCTTCAAGGGTACACCCAATTTTCCATGTTTCTTGTTAAAGAAGGTAATAGGAGACAAGATCCCAATCCATATTGTCTTGTTAGAGATTGATGAAGAAGGAAAAGTCGTATTGGAACTTGAACAAATCATTGAGACAAGGATCAGATAACTACAAAATTTGGCTATTATTGAGTACCTCATCAAGTGGAAGAACTTACCAATAGAAGATTCGACATGGGAAGATGAGTCCTTCATACAGAAGCATCCACAACTAACCAAGTGTTGAGGACAACACTTTTCTAGAGGGGAGGGGCATGTTAAGCCCAAAATAGTGGCACATTACCCCCTATATTGTGGCGCATTACATTAGTATTGTCACATTATTGATATCGACTTGAGCCCATTAGTGGTAATTGTCATCAATGTTATTATATTATTGACGTCGGCTTGGGTCCATTAGTTGTAATTGTACCTCTTTGTTTCCTATATATATGAAGGAGACCTTTTCATTTGAGGCATTTTGTCTTGTCTTGTGTATTCAATGCATTATATAAGGAGGTTTCCCGCTCAAAGAGGCTTTATATTCATCTATTTTCTTCATTATTAAGGCATGGATTACTTTCTCGTGTTTGTTTATGATCTTTTTTGGAATTTGTTGTATAACGCCAAAACCCCTTGAAAGATGGAAATACAGATTTAGGTGGCGCTAATGGAGAAATCAACATACGTTTAGTACATGTAGGCTTGTACACACTAGGACCTTCCCGAGGCTATGGTTATTTGTGCGATGAAGGAGGTAAATTGTCTCTAGCCATAGGAACTGACACTTTCTTAGGAGGTGCCATCTCAGTGACTCCACTCAACAATCCTCTCACCAACCCATAAAGTCCCCCAGATCCAAAAGACAACTCACGATCACGAAGCTGTAAATCAACAACAACCTTTTATGAATATGACGAGCATGATACCAAATGAAGCAAATCAAGGCTAACCTTTTCCCCAACAATAATAGATGATCCTGCCACCTTCATAAGTGACTCCTCAATTCCTCCATAATTAGCCTTATTCCATATTTTAAATGGCATCCCACACTCCCTAGCAATATTCCCATAAGCATGACAACGCAAACACTTAAAGGGAACACCACTATCATCTAGCTCTTGAAGTAGTGTGATGTTTCAAAAATGAAGACTCAAATATGAATCCAAACCATCATGAAGATCCAAACCAACTGGTATTCTAGAAATATTTATCACATTTGTCTCTAAGAAAATCATATCCACTTCCAAAAAAACCCCAACGAATTCTCAATCTCCTTAATAACTTTAATATACCATAAATATGCAGGTAAACTTGGAAGCTTAAGCAAGACTAGAGAGGCAATTAATTTTTTCTGAGAACGAGTCGAAAAAGGGAGACTAAGGTTTCAAAAATAAAGCCGTCGACCCCCATTTCCAAACAAAACCCATTATCAACTTTACATCCTCCTTGGAACATAAGATAAATTCCATCCAACCTCGAACAAAAATAATTACTTGAGGAGTGTAACCAAAGACATGGATACATTGTTCCTATTGTTCCAACCACCAAATATCGACTCTTCGATGATATTTCTCTCTCCTAATCACATAACACATAACCAAGAGAACCCCAGCCTGGAAGACCACCAAGACCACCACTATGCACACATTGAGACATAACAAAAACACTATCCACCAAGATCAGGGTTATAGTACTTTGAATTTTTCTCAATTAGTAACATCAACTCACCTCTAGAGTTCGTATATCAACACTAGAAGAAAAAAAACCCTTCTTAGCTCCAAAAACTCAAGCCTCCGCACACACCTTGAGGGAAAATAAGTTTTTGCATCCAAAGGGGAGACCACCAATAAACATGGATACAAAATTTCCATAGAGGAAAGAGTTACACCTGAGGAACAATAATCCCTTATCCTTCCTGTAGTAAAGGGAGTTGAAGGACAAGTAACCGATGCATGAAAATACATAATCCAAAAAGGGTTTTGAGCCAATGAGGAAATCCATGTGACTTTATCCAACTAACAAGGAATAAATATTCGAGTTAAATTTACAAAGTATGAATTCGTCGTTGAAGTAGGACCCATTGAGATCCCCAAACCTATAGTTTGTTTATTCCATAGATTAATCCCCCCACTACTAGGAGTTTCTACTCCATGATAATTTGCTACATCCGACCCCCTAACCATCAGATCGATCCAAATGGAAACATTTTTGAATGGATCTGGTGTGTAATCCACCAGATCCAAATCCATGAAGCTATTTTACTGAAACCTAGTTCTACAAAATCCAAATCCATGAAGCTATTTTACTAAAACCTAGTTCCACCAAATCCAAATCCATGAAGCTATTTTACTGAAACCTAATTCACTTCTTCCTCTTCAATTTACGGCCACACTGATCTCCACATCACTTCTTGTTGGATAGTATTGTTCATCTATCAATAATATTATAAACATAATATGCCAAAATATATACTTGATCAAGATTATCTTTCTTTCAAAAATAATTTATTCTCTACTAAGAAAGGCCAGCTACATAAAGGTGGAAGCTATTGTGCCCCTCACTCCCCTCTAACGTCTTATCACTCTCAATTCCCCATACCCAAACTATCTAGTGGTAAATGTTTCAAATTATCTTTTGTATTATGATATTTTTTATTCTAATTCAAGTACCTATTTTATTCATTTTTATACTAATAAATATAATTATTTATAAGTTTCAAAATTAATAATATGTTAAATATGTAGAAGAAGTTTTATAAAATGTATAGTAAATAAAGAGAAAATAATGAAACCTTCAAAGGGGGGATTCATGATGTCAAGACCAAGCCCTTTAAGGGTGGATTCCTCATTGTAAATAAGTGATAAACCCACAACATCACCTTAAAGGAATATTTATTTGTAATAAGATATGGGTTCCTCATTGTGAGCAACACCCATTGTAGTGGTGATGTCCTTGCCATTGTTGAATTTGAAATTTGTTGCACCATAATAGAAAAGTTGTAGTCAGTACTTTTGTTGCAACCTATGAGTTAAACAAATTGTGACTCATGTCTAGATTGCCAATATGGAGAAAGCTGAATACAAAGGAATAAATTGGATATAATACAATACTACTTACATGATTAGATTAAAAAACTAAGTAAATGAGCCTCAATGTTGATTGCATATGTACCAACACTTGTCTACATTGTGCTGTCATTTCTTTATCACCACAAAACAATTTATTTATTAAAAATCAATCTAGATTGAAATATTTTCAAGTTGTAATGTTGTAGTCAGTACTACTCACATGAATAAATAAGCTATGTGAATGAGCCTCACTATTCATTGTAACTACACCAACACCTATTTGCATTGTGTGGTAATTTATTTATCCCACAAACCAATTTATTTACTTAAAAAATCGATCTAGACTAAAATATTTACAAATTGTAATGTTGTAGACTTGTAGTCACCATGTTGACATGCCAGGGGTTAACTTATGCATTATTGCATGAGTTAGGAGGATAAATAAACTTCACAAAACCCTATCTTAATATAGTAATGGTCGGATATAATCATTAAATACTGGTGTTTTGAAAAAAAATGCTTCAACATTACATACCATGCCTTGTTAGCAAGAAGCAATTGGACAATAACGAAGGAAACTTGTTAAGCCTGAAGTGATTCTAGAGGAATAATTGCATGAATAAGAATAGATAGACGTGCTTGTACTACAAGTGTTTACAATCGTAGAATGTGCAGGGAGCTTATCTTGCAATTATCTTGTAAAGTTGGACCTGTTGGTTGGAACAACTAAGTAATTAGAAATTGTGAAGAAACAAGCAAAATGCTTGAAATAGTTTGTGATGTGCTATCCTAGAGATTGGGATATGATGTTTCCATTTGCAAATTTCACATGACAGTTAATAGTATAATCTTTCCTTTTGGTTAGTGGGTCTCTTTGGCTTCCACACTTTTAATTTTCAAATGTATACACAAACAAATTCTTGATTAGAAGATCACATTTCTTTGTGTAAGCAATTATTTGTACATGGACATGATATTGAAGAACACAAATTTAGGCAAAAATCATTTGTTTGTTGGTGAATTTGCATTTCAGATCATGAAGAAACCCATCAAATTGTCACTAGATCCTCCAACCACTTCTCTATGCACCTTATTACCCTCGAGTACAATTCTCTAGGCTCCTCATAATTAATGTTGTCATTGTTATTCTTTCCCTTGTGTAGGATAACCCATAGATCTTTGCCTTTCCAACTTAGCTACTATTCATTTAATTAGTGGGCGTTGGTTATGGTGCATAAAAGACTATTAAAAGAAGAGTTATCAAGAGAAGTTAGTACTAGTGCCAAAACCAACTAGCTTACAGAGTTTCTAATAGAAAGTTGGGCTAGCCTATTCCCACTAACATCTAATTAGTGCAAGATTGCCTTAAATTTTTTTGTAAATTTCTTTACTTCATAAATTGCCTTCTCTAGAGATAATATTCCAACAAATTAAAATGCTAAAATTGTTGGAGCAAGTAGTTAAGGATATCCCAATGCAAACACTAAATAAAATAAGCCGCTAAGCATACAGTTCAAACAATGGTAACTCCATCAATGACATAATCAACAAGTAATCTCTTACTTGTACTTCTTTCGAGTTATGATGCTTTAATGGAAACTCCAAATACATAATCAACATGTAAGTTCTTATAATTCTTTCAAGTTATGAAGCTTAATGGAGACTATAAAAGTAAATATTGTAGGTACAATTTAACCATTGGAAAATAGCATGCATTTGGATTTGTGTTTGATGGATCAACTATTGCTATAGCAAGAAAAAGTGAAACTAATTCTTTTGTTGCTAGCACTAAACATGACATGTTCATATGCTTGGATAGTAGCCTCTCTTCCTATTGTTGTTATTGTTGCCTCTATTTTTGATTTATGGGAAAAATATTTATGGAGAAGGGAATGCGATCAAGTCAACCATAAATGCTACACCAATGACCATTGGAAAATGAAATATTGTAGGTAAGTTAGGTATTTTTGTTAGGAAATTGGCTTAGGGGGCAATGTTGGTGTGGGATGGGATTTCTTGAGAACATTGGTGTGTGTGATAGAATGAATTGGGTGAATATGTGTAAGTATGGAATGGAGGGTTCAGTCTAAGGGTGCATGTCGCTTAAAAGGAGATAGAAACCAATGGAATAATATAAGAAGCTCATGTTAGATTATGGAGGTAGAGTTCAGTGGTTGCGTAGAGAAAATAAGGGTGAGAAAATGGTGGTGGTTGTTAGTGCATTCAAGGAAATGGTGGTCATTTGTGCATTCTATTAATTTGTTAGAGCATTCAATTATTTTGTTAGTTTACTCTATTTAAAGACCTGCCATAGCAATAAGAGATTCAATAATTCCATAGTTAAAACTTAGGTTATGTAAGGATGAAAATCACATTATGTGTGAGAGAGACAATAAGACATCAAAGTCATTAGCCAATAGCATGTGCAAAAAAAAAAAGCTATTTTGTTTCTCCAATGTACAACATTAGATAATAATAATTTTTTTATAGTTAATGGGTAAACTAGTTGGCGATCATCGATGAATCAAATGTAGTATTCCATGACCTTTGACATGGAATAATATACCTTAAACCCACACCATCAACTTAAAAGAATATGTTTCTATACTAAGATATGCTGTAATATCATGAGAAAACTTGGGCAAAAGCACACCTAAAAGGGCATTCTACTCACAGAAAAATTGTAATCACTAAAGTTTAGGAAATTAGAAAACCCCTTAACCAAATGAAATCTACAATCCTAAGAAAACTTGTGCGATAATACAAGATTGAGGTGTTGAAAATACGTAAAAATATCAAAGTGATAGTTCCATCAAATCCTTGAGATATGCAAAACTAATTCAAAAATACATAATTGTAAAAAAATGTATGGAAATCCCTGGGGTATGCAAACTTAATGGGATATGAAAACTTAATTCAACAATATATAATTGTAAAAATTTGTAGGGAAATCCCTTCAAGCCTACATAAAATGCAAATAACAAAATAAAATAGAAACAAAAACAAATGCAAATACATGAGAGAAATATGAGGCCTTGTTTTACAACCTCGCCTTTATTCTTCCTCACCAAAAGAAGTGAAGTCCTATAAGTTGCTTTGACATTCCAATTATAAAGCCCCAACTTTGAAATGCTTCAAGCACCTTGACCGCATGATCACCTTGGTGGTAATTGGTTGGCACATACATACATGACATAAGATTGATGGATACATGAGTTGATTTTGGGGTTCCTTAGTCCATAGATAAGGCATACCATGGACATTTCAAGTGTTCTTGCCCACAGGTTGGGTGCACTACAAACATTGATAACTCACATTAGTTGGAAGGACCAAGATAAGCTTAGAGGGAACTTGGTGAGGCAAGAAAGTTGTTGTGGAAAGCCTTGTTCGTAGGTATGTACTATGCATGATGGACATGTAGCAAGAAGTATTGATTGGATTATATATGAATTGGGCATACTTGGATGGAAGCACTTGGTTAAGCATGTCAGATGGGTAGACTAAGTTGGGTAACTATTGGTTAGGAACACTTGGACACACATCACATGGATGGATGTTGGTTTCATGCACTCCTTGGTTGCATTTTCTACTCGCACTTGGGAAAAGACAATTGGGCGCACTTGGATGCACCTTGTTGAACACAATTCCTTGGTGCACTTGGGTACAATTTGTTGGATGTAGTTTAGAAATGATTTCTAGTGCACTTGCAATGTGCACACTTGAGCACACTTACGATGGGCATATCGAGACACACTTTCTAGCCAATCTTGCGATGGGCACATTCTGATGCACCTTACTGGGAACTTGGGCACATTTTTGGTAGCACTTGGATGAACAACATCAGATGCATTGTTGGCACACTTGGACGTTGGATGCATCCCTTGGATGTTGTGACATGGAATAGGGTGCATGGCACCATTAAAGATGGAAGTTGTTGGACAAGTCCCATGGGCACAATTGAGTTGGAGATATGAGCACTTGGGGTCCACTTAGACTTGGAGGGGTTTCCAAGAGCTTGGAAAGACTCATATATGTAGCCGATGCCTCAAAGTTTCTAAGGCATCATCATTCAACAAGTGGTTCATTAACACAAGTTCAAAGTGAGCTCTATGATTTGTGCTAAGTTTTGGGTTTGGCATAGTAGGGTAAGTTTGCATTGGTTGGGTGGAAATTGAAGAGGTGAACATGACCTCAAAGAGGTAGGCTTATGATTGCTTTAAGGATTAGTTTGTACAAGTTTGTTGGGCATTAGTATAAGGTAGTTTCATCTTGGTATCATTGTACATTTGTAAAAAGTATGGTAGGTAGCATGCTGCCCTTTCTTGTTGTATATTGTAAGCATACTTTTCATAAATAAAGTTTAAGGCATCTGCCTTGGCTGCCACCTATACATGTGGATGTGCATTGTGGCTTGTTTAATGAGATGAGTGTTGTTCTACATCTTTTGATTATTTATGTTGGTTAACTGTTGACAATGGCTAAGCGTTTAATACTGTTAAGTATAAAAATTGTTGTGATGTTTTAACAATTGTGGCTGGATGCATTCCTAACTATTGAATGAAATTGGTTGAGTAAGACTTAGTTGCATTTGATGGGTTTTAGTCTAAGGTGAAGTTATGGGCATACCTTAGGTGAAGAGGCATAATTTGGTTGTAGTAGGCCTAGCCTAATTAAGCCTTTGCAACCAAGGAAAGGGAGTGCCACACAACCTTAGGTGTTGAAGTAAAGTTTGGAAACGTTTGAGCAGACTATATGTCTGTGGCACCAACCCTTTCATTTTTGTAAAAAATTATTTATAAATAAAGTTGTGAAATTGTTTGATATCCATATTTTTTAATAATTTAAAAGAAATATGTATTAATTTCTTCTATGATAGAGTGTTATGAGTATTAGTGCACCAAGATTAAACTGGAGCACCGGTGTGCTCGAATTGAATCAAAGCACTAACATTCGTCACATGGAAATTGAACCTATAGATAAAGTGAACCAAAATATCCTTCTATTTTGTTCATGTGGTGCACAAAAAAATGATTCTTTTTTTGGGTCAAGTTGCCCATCATTTATTGCTATAAAACCCTGAAACAATTCCACCATTAATTCATATCTTCTAATTTGTGCATGTGGTGCACACGAATTTGATTCTTTTCTTCGGTCAAGTTTCCCATCATTTATTGCTATAAAAACCTAAAACAATTCCACCATTAATTCATATAAAAAAAATTAAAACCTTCAAACCAAAAAAATGGTGATAATAATAAATTAATAATAGACAAAAACAAGCAAAACTAACTAAGAAATGAAGAACAATAATAAAAAATAGAAAACTAATAGAAAATAATGAACAAAATGGTGGCATAAAAGCCATCACTTGGAATTCTCATTCTCTTTCATCGATCTTGTAATCTCTCTTCTCCTCACCCTCTCCTTTCCATGATGCGGAATGGTTCAAAGAGCAAATTAAAGATTTTTGTGATGAGATAATCATCGTAGGTGATCATGCTGAAGTAGGAGATATTATCGCTCGCGTGGAACCCTCTGCAATATTTGGTACTCAAATGGAACATCATATCGGTAAACATCTTGAGATTCTTTGTGGAGTTATTTCCACACTAGCTCATATCCAAAAATTTTCCTTGGGATATCGACCCTTCCTGGGTTACAAAGGTACTAATCAAATAGGTGATCCAGTTTATAACTCATTCGCTCTGGGTATGGAGGATCATCTTCTAGAGATTTTTTGTGGTCATGATATGAAGGAAATAATGACTAAATCATTATCCACATGTATGAGTCTAATTTGGATTCCCTGTCACCTACCCAAATTTTGAGGATATTTCTTTTATTTTTGCAAAATACTTTATGGAAATTTAAAATTACAAAGTTTTGTAATTATGACCAAATCTGGTCAAAGATGACTGTAATGACTCATTATTATTATTTAATAAATTAAAAAAAAAAGAGAGACAAACACTCAAGAAAGCTGTTATAAGAGTGTTCACTGACCCACTAGGAGGAATGGAAGCTGCTAGAAGGCATGGGATAGATGGCATCATTTGCACTCCACCACTAGCTGTTGGTTATAGGACAACTACCCCTAAAAATTGTGGCATTATTCCCAGGTGGGGAAGTGAGCAGGAAGCTCATTAATGACTAGTTAATCACAAAAGGCCTAGGCATCCTATATAAGGCAATTCGAATTGAGTAGGTAGCTCTTACAATATTTATGCAGAAATATTCCTCATGTGCATCAGGTGATGACTGAGAGATTCGAATTAGGGAGGCTATGTGAGAGTGCAATTGTAAGTCTGCAAATTATTTCTGAGAAGGAAAACCAGAGGTGCTGGTGTAGGTCTCTTTGAATGCTGATTTTGTAAGACTGGATAAACTACTTGCTGCTGCAAGATTGAGGACCTAAGCTTCTAAAGTTTCTTCCTCCTGGTGGTTCAGTGAACAGGCTCGGGGGTCCTAAGGCAGGCATCTTGGCTGTTTTAGGAGCAGGTTGGGTGGAACAGGCTCCTTGGGTGATTTGTTTCTCCTACAATTATCAGGTTCTACAGTTTCTTTATTTTCTCTGTATTTTTAGGAGTATGAATCTTTGCAGCAACTGGTTTAGAAAATTTACTAATGATCAGTAGAAATAACTATTTTTATTTTCTGATCTAATTTAACTATTTAACTGATAAAATGACTCCTCTGCATTTTTCCCCATGCTTGAGTCTGCATCGTACTCCAGTACAGAGAGGTAGCATTAAATCGGCCAAATTTAGTAAGCAAAAGGCTAAGAGGATTATTTTAGACTCTTATAGTAATGTTCTTGTCAGAATTTTGTCCTATATTTAAAAACACATTAAACATTCCTGTATAGCATCAACTGCAGCATAGAATTCATTTAATTAATACATGAAAGAAAACACAGTATGTTTCTGCACAGTTCTATATATTTCTTTTAACTCTTTTTTTTTCCAGCTAGTAAGCAAATGCACATCGATCTTATACATTTCATGTTTTTCAAGCAATTGCATTTTCAAGAATAATAGTAGCTGCAAGAATTAATTTCTGCACAAGATTTATATGTTCCCATTTCAAATACATCGTCTCAGATAAGAAATATCATGCAATTTGACATTTATTTCCTTCATATTTTCAAGTAAAGAATAGTCTAGAAATTTAGCATCTGCAAAATCTATTCTCTGCACTGAACGAATATAATCACACACATATTAATTTCTTCACTAACTTTTTGATTTCTTTTATTAAACCTCTGCATAGTAATATGAAAACCCTAAATTACCATGAGACTGAGATCCCAAGTAATTATTGATTCATAGTTTATAAATTTCCTTCTCAAACCATTTAGGGCAACCTTCAGATAATCATTTTTATACAGAATTATTATCTAACCCTAAACAACATTCTTTTCTTTTCTTTTCTCGTTGAGAATACAAACAAAAAATTTAAGCATCCAGCAACTTCGCTAAGCCGAAAGTATCTTTTATTTCCAAACCCTAGCATGCCTTCCGAGACCTCTACAAGTTAGTAAACATTACTTCTCAAAAAGCTTGATTTAGTATCAGGTCTGACGATAGCTCCAAACCTAGCATGCAACACAAGCACTGCATTGAAACCATTGAGACCCAGTTTAGGGCTCGAGTGCGAAAGCACTGTACAGGTAGGAAAGGAAACAAAAGTTACAAATAGGGTTCTCATGTGTAAAAACAAATTAGAACACCGTGGCCTAACCTTCCCAAAACACTCGATAGCCAACCTTGAATTCATCACTATGCCAAAACATAAATATCAATCTCGATGACGAAGTACAGAGAATGGCTATCTATAGACAACTGGAGTTGCTCGGCTCAAACCATTTAAACAAGATTATAAAACCATAATTTAAACCAGAACGATCACATTTCATTCAATATGAGCCATAGTGCAAAAGGAGCGAATGAAGCCTCAACTCCCAGGTGTCGCTTTCACCATTAAAAATGTATAATAGAGTTTACTTTTCAGTCCTATTGCAGTGCCATAGTCCTATTGCAGTCCCATAGTACACAGGGTTATTCCCTTACCAACCCAAAACATTAAAATGAGAACGTGGGACAACAAACTGCATAAGGTTTTACCGTAAACAAACAACAGAACATTATCGGCTTCGAAATTCTTAGCAAACAGCGTAACCAGGCATCTAAGAGCTGAATAGAAACTTAAACAAACGTAGACTATCCTCTATATAGTACCTTTCAAATTAAATTTTCAAAATCTTAACACATAGCCACCACTGGAAATGGGTCGAATAGTCCCAACCCTCGGCACATTGTAGTCACCATCAAAATCACGCAAAATGGAACCTACGAGGTTCGAGAGCCACCAGAGCTTACCAGGAAGTAGATGCATCACCCCCATCCCAAAATCGTGCTATCAACCTCTCGCAATGTGGGTACCTGCCATTTGACATTGTACGAAGGGTTACAACTGAGAAATGCCATTATTTAAGCAATAATACAGTAAATGTGTCAATTGTGAATTCTCACCTTAAAATTTGAAAACCCTGAACATTGGCACATCCCTCCAGTGAGGACAACGAAGCTTGAAGGCCTTCGACAGACGATGACGAGCTAAAAAATTGGGAACCCTTTTCAAATTGAGGATTGAACTACGAATTTCAATAACTGATAGGAGAAAACTACAAACAATCACCCTGGCCGAATCAGAGTGCTATGGCACTTGAACTCAAAACCTGCAACTTTTTAACACTATCACTCACTGGTCCAAGGTTTGAAACCGAGAGAGGATTTCTCCCCTCAGCATACCCTAAAACCTTGCTTTGCAACAGCCGGTCGGCTATACGACCTCGCACCGAAACACATCAATGAAAGCCTAAAAACCAACTTTCACTATTTTACCAGTACGGGATAGGGTTTCATTCCTAGCCTCAGATCTCGTAGAGATCAACGGTGCATAGTTGCTAGTTAAGGAACGTCGATTTTTGAACCTCGAGTGCAATCAATATTGCAGTGATTACTCCATCTACCATTTCGCCATGTATGCAGGTCGAGAACCAGCGCATGGCACAGCTCAACTTGTGGAGGTGCTAATTTCAAACGCCATCATGCAAAGGTCTTACAACTAGGCACCCACATCACTCATCCATGGAACGACATTGATGCTAGCCTTGTCGACGCCATTTTGGAAAGCATGCCGAGTTAAGCACCCTATCAACATCCATTCATTGCCTGTCAGACCGTGGATCACGTTACATAGAAATTTCTATAGTGTTTCATGCATCATAACGTTGTATTTTTATGTCAATGTTTGGTAGGAGGGTATCAACACCTATAATGCTAACATATCATTATTAAGCCTCGCACATAGGTTGTAATAAAACCTAACTATGTATACATATTATTAACCATCGGGTGATGGGACCATGGATATAGTTGAGATTCTAATCCTACAATATATAAGTCGATACTATGTAGATTTCATACAATGACTATGAATTTCCAACCCTCTAAAAATAAGTGCAAGCCTATCGACAAAGTTAACTATTACACTTGTAATATGCTAGCCATGTATTGCAAGTCTTTTGATAGATGTGATACCCAAGGTACGATTTAAATGGTAACATTATATACTGTAATGCTGAGTTCATAACACTAGCCACTAGACCCTTATAAACTTTGTAGTGATAAATGATGAATTCAGGACAGAACGATATTTTCTTAGTGTAAACACTATCGTCTACCAACTTTCTAAGAGCTTCATCTGTAGCTATTGTGATCACCGTTGATAATCATAGTCATATGATAATAATTACAGTACTATCACAAACACTTGGACAACGAGGAATTATAACACTGGAGGATCTTGTAAAACAGTACACAAACTAGATTGCAAACCAAGTATCCATACCCCTAGTAACTTATTTTCGCAAGGAAGTATTTTAACATTCTAATTTTACAATGACATTGAATCAATAGGACACCTGTACTTTTATCTCACATCATCGTAGAATTTCTTACCTGCGGCCTGCACACGGAAACAGGGTTCAACTGCCTTAGCTAAACATAGCTAAGTAAACTCCAGTGTACCTCATAAGACCACCCTTTCATCATCATCAAAAGCAACTGTCAGAACCTAGTCAGCAAAACTCTATCATAGAATATCATGAATTACAGTTAACACAAAGAAGAACGATGTCATAAGCATATTAAAGAACTATGACGTGTCGTAGTCATTTCAATTGTCTTTAGTTAAAAGTCGCATTAATTAATTATTTCTTGCATTAACGACTTTGTTAATTAATGTTGTCTTTACAAGCGTTTATTATTTCCGCATTTGCAATTAATAACATTTATTGCTGATTTCAAAAATTTTAAATTGTCATGAAATTAACGGGATGTTACAATCCTAAAAGTCGACTAGAATTGAATAAAATCCCCCATTTCGTCAGGGACACTCTCTTTCCAAGTAGAAGTGTAAAATGAACATTGAAATCAGGGTTGGAATTTCAAATCCACCCCACCCATCAAAATTGATAGTTACATCCAAATTTGCAATCGTTTTAGACAATTTAATGAAGATGTTTGACAGTTAATGAAAATTTTTGGTTGTATTTGACAGGCAAATTGCCTTGTGATGAGCAATTTGCCCGTCAAATTCCATCCCTAATTGAAATCAATGCTTTTTTCTTTTTTGGGAAATAAAGCAAATTAGTTAATTGAACATTTAATACTTATGCGTGTGCATGGGAGCATGAAGGTTGAGAATTAGGGTGGTCTAATGCATTGTGATGTTTGAGAGTATTCACTGTCATTTGTCTTTTTGCACTAGTGCACGTTATTCATGGTGCGTAAATGTATCGTTATATTAAGAACAATGGTGTATCTACTCTAAATAGATACACCATACCCACAATATTTATAAACATTACAAATTACAAATGCATATTTTTAAAAATTACGTTACAAAATCCTTCATTAAGAAACCCATTTCTCATAACTAGATAGAGTAAGTTAAAATGTGAAAATACCACCATAGATTTTTAATTTTTTTGATTTTATGAGCAGATATGTTATTTATTGTTAAGTGACAACATTATTTGGATAGTGAGCTATAAAGCATCTAGCTACTCTCGATACAATAAGTAAGTAGTATTTATAAAAGAAAATTAAAAGTTTTACAATAAAAATTCGGTCAAATAATCTTTATAAAAAATTATTAATTTTGAAATAATAAAATTATTATTATTTTTAATGTAAAAATTAGATTTAATAACGTAAAATATTTCTCTTCCAATCAAATTATACAATATTAATATTTAATATTTATAATGTTGAATTCTCTAAAAAAAATTAATATTTAATATTTATAATGCTGAATTCTCGAAAACGAAATAATTTATAACACGTTTGAACTACGTCATATTAATATTTAATATTTATAATGTTGAATTCTCAAAAAAGAAATAATTTATAACACGTTTGCACTACGTCATGCAGACGAATTAATTTAATGGTGAAATTATAAGTGAATATTATTTATGTAAATTGGTAAGAGAGTTAAGGGACACCATGCTCGACTCAATCATAAGTGTAATGATACAAAATATTAAAATGAAAGGGACAAAAGTTACGAAAAAACATTTTAATTGTGTGATTTTAATTTTAATTGTGTGATTTTAATTTTAATTGTGTGATTTTAATAAATAATTTTATTTAGGCTATAATTTATTTATAAGTTTATCCTTCTTTTTATAGTTAAGCTAAAGTTGTATCTAAGAATCAAAGTTAGGAGATTTTAGAGGGAGTTGATTTTCAAACTCGATAAACTGTAATTTTTAAAATCTAAATTGAATTTAAGTTTTAATAGTTAGTTTAATTGGTTCGATCTCAATTGACAAGCATTGCAAGCCAGAGGTCACGGATTCAATTCTTGAACATTTGAGACCAAGTTCTCTGTTTGAAACAGCAGGTAAAGCCCCTTCAAATGAGCCCCTAGCATGTTTATGTTAAAAAAATATACAAATCAAATGTATTTGGATCATGTGCTTTTATTCATTATAAATTTAATTTTTTTATAAAAAAAAAACATTATTATTATTTAATTTGGATCTTGTGCTTTTATTCATTATAAATTTAATTTTTTTATAAAGAAACAAACATTATTATTATTTTATTATATGACATTCTTATTTTTAATATAAAACTAATATTATAAAGTCGTGAACATGACACATTGATGGTATTCATGAACTTGTCACATTGTTGGTATTTATGAACTTGTTATCATTATTATAATTGTCAATAATTTATATAAACAAATTTCAAAAGCCGTCCATTGGTTGTAGCTTGGATGGTTGGGAGGAATGTTTGTTACCCTCCCCACCCAGGTTCAATTTGTGTAAGTGACATATTGCTCTTGTTGAGCCCATATTGTAATGATTGTAATTCATGTCACCTAATAACAAGTGGTGACCATTTCCCCAAGTAGACTAGCCTTCTAACAAATGGCGAACCACCTTTTAAAATTACAAGCCAAATTCAAGGCTGGTAATTATTTATTAATTACTTACTAATCACATAAGAGAATATCGCCGACAGGTCATGTAAGCCAAAATTCAAAGCTTATAATTATTAATTAATTACTAATCACATATTGGAATGTAGCATACAGATATGCTTTAAAAGTCGGCAATCATGTCAATGTTTGTATTTTCCTTTGGTGTGATGTGTAAGGCATAAAATCCGTTCCAACATTGGGTGAATTGATATGGTCTTCCCAAATTATATCTTATGATTGGAATTGATGTTACAACCCCTTAATACTATCAAAGGATTGGAAATTGATATTGATATGTGTTTGGAGAGTAAGGATGCCATTTATATCGTTGAAGTTATGTGTGGTTATAATTTCCGTATGTATCTTAATTTACAAGTATTTATATAATTATATGTTTATTTAAAATTCATTGAAACTCATTTTAGATTGATGTAATGATATATATTAATTATTATTATTATCATAATATCTAGTTGTAATTGAGATATTAAAGATGATCGTTCTATTTATATACTAAAAATAACGATTTTAACAATCCAAAATTGTTATTTTAACAAAGATATTATGATGATAAGTAGAAAAAAAAATATTTTAAAACTTTTTTAAAGATTCTTCGGATGTAGGTGAAGATGGTATAAGCACCACGTATAGAGGAAATGCATAATCCCAATAGGAAACATCGCTTGTAGGACGTCATGCACACCAATCCTCCTCCTCGTCAGCCAACTCATAATGCATGCATAAATTTAGTGAAGGCTCCCTCCAATAATGGAGATACGAACACAAAGTTCGTTGTCATTTGTCCGTCAGCCTGCTTCACCTCGAATGTATTCACGGTAAGGGTATTTTTCTGGCAAAGACATTTAAGACCAAGAGTTCTCTCGGAGAGTAGCGATCATGGGAAGGAGAGTGAGACTTGGTTCGTGGTATGGAAGTCTGGCCTGAAGAAGATTTGACCCGTGTGCAACATATTGTCTCTTGATCCTCGGCTCCTTATCAAGATAACTATGACTAGTGCCATTCCAACCTCCTATTATGTGAGGAGCTAGTGTGGAGACTTTTTGGATTCATTGGTGTTTGCGAATTACAGGAAGGCAGTGGGGGGTGACTCTGTTTGTTGGTGGCTTTTCATTATGGCACCTCGGCACTGTGCACGTAGTTGAAGGGGGGGGTAGAGGCCACTCTAGGAAAGAGCGGAATTTTTTCAACCCCAAAGTGGATTCTGAAGAGAATATCCCTCTGCACAATTAGACGACAGTCGATAGAATGGAAACTCAATCGCTTGGTGAGTAGGTGAATGACCCAGAGAAGCAGGAACCTGTCAGCCCCTACTAGACCATCAAAACTATCCTAACTCGAGTTCTCTAGCAACATGAATTAAATAAGAATGATGTTAGTCCCATTGTCTATGGTATCTAGGAAGCACTTGACACCATACACCAAAGCTTGGATGTCCTGATGAAGTCGGCGGGAGCATGTCACCATTTATGTGCAGACATTGGCACTAGTTATGGGAAAATTGTTGCTCCTTATGACAAGCATCCTAGCGAGTAAGGTCTAGGAATATGGCATCCCTCTCCTAGCTTAATACCAGTGGTATTTTATCCTTTTTTTTGTCAGCTTGGTTTCCCCAAAAGGGTAGGTGGTTCCTTTGAAGATGGATATGTATATATATCTGGTCTCAGTTCTTTTTATAACTCAACTGGGGCTTTCAGTCGATTTTAGTTTTTACTCCAATCTACCACAGTTCTGGTTCTAGTTTTGAAAGTCTAGTTTGAGATAATCATCATATTCAGACACATCATAGCTCTTTGAATTATATTTTTGTTTTTAATTGTTAATAGAAGATTTTTCTCTTACTTAAGAAAAACTTTCTTAAAAAATACCATATTAAAAATGGTGAATTATATATATTAAAAATGTTGAATTATATATATATAGATAGATAAAATGAGTAAACAATTAAATAATTAAAAATAATCATAATAGGGATGAGAAGATTGTCAATGTATCCACATATACATTTGCATCTATAATACTAATACATAAAAGAAAAAAAATGAGGTTCATTACTTATATTTTTAATGGTTGGTGGAGATGAATATGAGAGAGATTTTGGTATAAATATATTTATTAGGAGATTTTGGATATTTAATAAAATTTGAGGTTCACTTATATTTTCAATGGTTGGTGGGGATGAATATGAGAGATTTTTTGGAATAAATATATTTATTAGGAGATTTTGGATATTTAATTGTTTGGAAGTTTCGAAAGGTTTTAAGTTTTTAGTGAATATTCTACTTATTTATTGGATTTTTTTGGTTATAAGTGGAGTGTTTGCTTAAAACATTTTCATTTTGATGTATATTCAATTCAATAGCTAAAGTCTACGTCATAGTGATAATTCAATGTGAAAACATCCATATTAAAATAAATATATTTATAATTTTTGTGGCATAAGTTTAAGTGATTGTAAACAATATCATCATTATCATTAATTATTAATATTTATATAAAAGTAAATAATAAAATAAAAGAAACAATCAATTAAAAATAAATAAAAGATAAATTAATATAAATTTATTTTATCTAGTCAATTGAGTCTAGCTTGAGTAGCTGGGAGGAATGTTTGTTATCCTCTCTAGTCTCTACCGATAATCAATTCCAACAAGTGACATGTTGAACTCTTGATGAGTAAATTGGTATTGTATTTATAATCATTCCATCCATTGATCAAATTTAGGGCTGGTCTTAATTTCAATTTGAAGGGCATATATTTAACTAACCCTTCACTATAATGCCAATGTAGAAAATAGATGCCCGAGAATTGAACCATCATGAAATTGGAAAAAAACATAACTAGATTCAACTCAAAGTGTAGACTATGAAATATGGTTTCAAGTATTAATACAACACTTTTTGTTGAAGAATTAAGGATAAATTTGGATAGAAATATTGACCATTGGAATATGGTTTGAAGTATCAATACCACACATTTTGTTGAAGAATTAAGGATAAATTTCTATACAAATGTTGATCATTCTTATTAAATTTTCTTAAGAATTTTGTTGTACCAAAGTACAAGTCATAATTCTTCTTTTGAAAGTCCAATAGAAACACAAAAAATGCATGAAATCAAACAAAATTTAAAATTTTCACCAAACAAATTTTCACACCAATGAATTTTTCAAAACCACTCTCCAATTTGCCATTAAAGAGAATTTAATAATATAGAAGATTTACATCTACTCTTCCATTTTTTAGTTGGTCCAAAAAAATTAAGATTTCAAATTTTTGAGGGCAAATTTTACTAAACACCTTGGGATGGGTCAAAACCCTTTGGAAGGGTCAGGACATGTTCAAATTTGATATCAAATTTTTTAAAGGAAAATTTTACTAAACACTTTGGGATGGGTCAAAACCATTTGTAAGGGTAAGGACATGTTCAAATTTGATATTAATTTCATCGTAACGAAGTTCAGTTTGTCACTTATTAACTTACTCCTTAAGTGATTAAGTGAGTTGATAAATGGAAAACTCAACCTTTTTAATGAGTCCACTTTTTTCTGTTAGTTAAAGTTCAACCTTAATCCACTTATTTTGTTTAAAAATTATAATTACTTTGTTTATTTTAAAATGAACCAAATTTTTTAAGTAAAAAGTTATGTGGTCAAAGTTCCATCTATATAGTGGAACTATAATTTTTGACAAAATCTCTACTAAATTTGATTTTTTTCCCAAAAATAAAACTAACCCCAATTAATATTTTATTGTTTTAAATTGTTATAAAATAAAAATAAAAAAAATAAAAATATTATTTATGTAATTTAAACTAAGTGATTAATAAGTTCAAAATGTTCCTTGGATGTAGGTTGGGTGGTTGGAAGAAATGATTGTTACCCTCCCCACCCAGGTTCAATTCTTGTAAGTGACATGATGCTCTTGTTGAGCCCCTATGCAATGATTGAATGGATTATGTAATCTGGCCATACCTTGATTCTCCAGAATAAGAATAAAGAAAGTGGGCTCTATAGTCTCAACTCAAAAGATCGTAATTGTTTTGTCCATCCCGTAAGTGGATAAAATATCATAACGGTTTTGTATATCTCCATTTTTTCTTTCAATTCTATTTAATAATTGAGATAATAATAATATAATGAATTTATAGATAAAATTTAATTGAATTTTAATTGTCAATTTATTATAACATCGGTTTAATCTTAATTTACATTTTACATTTTTACTTATTATTGATAATTCTTATATTATTAATGGTGAGCAAGTTAAATTTTATAAATATTGAGCTTTGACGTTGTGCAAGAGTAATAAGAGTAATTTGATCATTAAAAAGATTGTTGTGGAGTGCTTGTCCAGTGTTTATTACACATCCAAATCAAATTCATATTCTTGATTTTATTTTGTGTGAATTAATGGTGATTTTTTTTAAACAAATTAATTAATTAAATGTTATTTTAAATAAGGAAAATGAACACCAGTGATTGATAGAAATAAAATCCATAGAGGGGTGGGGAGAAATTTTGGCATAGGATTTACTCCAACAAACTGCAACTCTAAGTACTCTTCGATGTCCTCCAAAGAGGGCGGGAAATCAAATCCCTCCTACAAGGAGATTCTGACATCATCCATCAACGGAAGGATGGATCTCCTTGGGGACACTAGCAAAAACTGTAACAACCTTGATGTTGTTTCTCCTTCTTTGGGTTTGGGAGGGACGGGAAATGGTGGCCGTACGAATTCATAGGGTTAAGTAGATAAAAATTACTCGAGCACATCATGGGATCTGCAATTTAAGAGATCCTGCATACCGAAAGTTGAATTTATGATGCACTATGAAGTTACCTCGAAAAATATTGGTAACTATGTTTAGTATATGAAGGACCACACTGTGATCGGAAAGTTTTTGGGGTTTCGGCCCATAGAAAGGGCCCTCAAGGGTTAGATTGCGACCAAGTGGAAGACAAAGGGGCATCTGGAGTTGAAGCTCGGTTCCAAGGGCTTATTTACTATGAATTTTCCCATCCCGGAGGATAGAAACAATGTTTTTGATAATGGCTTGTACTTCTTCAACTTGGCGGGACTTTTCCTCAAAGACCAGACGTAACGCTTTTCCCCTGAGAAGGAATATTTCTCAAAGGTTACAATATGGATCAGGTTGTATTCCATCCCATATGAGTTCGGGTACGAAGAAACCCTAGAGGAGCATAACACATGAGATCCTTTATCAAAATTCCAGATGCAATGAAACAAGGGATGTATAACTTGTAAGACTGAATTAATGTTTATATGGATATCTCTAAATCCCTCCTTGATTCAATATGTTTGAGCTACCTGGACTATGAATGGATCTAGACTATGTATTATGAGCACGTCCCATTTTGCTGCAGACGTTGCCTTGAACATGGGAATCTATTTCGAGATTTCCCCCTAATCCGACAAGTCCCAAAAGGAAAGATGAATGTTGAAGCAGACCCAAGAGGATTCATGACCTTCTTTAGTCAGTTTCATCAAAGAGGTAGAAAATACTCCACAACATCTCCTGGCCCCCGAACCCCAATCCAAAAATCGATTTGAGGTTCTGGACAACTCGACGAGCTAGGAAATCACTGTAAATCCTAGGGGAGATTCTCATCCAGAAAATTAGGACAACTTATCTTCAAATCCGACTCAAGTGGAGGGAAGAAAATGCAAACAAGTGGAGGACCATTAAACCCCAACTTCAAAACATATAATGGAATATCCAAGCATGTTGGAAGAGGAGAGTATTTTTCTTTGAAGAAGTTGATGACATCATGGATTGGGAGATCTAGATCTATAAGGTCTTCTAGAATCATGTAAACAACAAGTCATCCAATAGTTTCCGAAAAAGCAATGGTATTTGCTTTAGGAGACTTTGGTGGAAGCTAGAACTCATACCTCTCCATCTAAGTCTGGGGACAGTTCAGGTCGCCTTCCATTGGGGATACAATTAGTACCTTTAAATGAGCATCAAAGGGCCCCAAAGAAATACAAGGGGTGGGGAAAAAATCCAAGCAATAAGTATTGAAAGAACTAAGGGAACAACCATGTGAGGCTATATGCAGCGGTGGAATATACAAGGTACTTCTCTCCCTCCCCTAATAATTGATCATGAATATTTTATCCTAGAATGTTAGGGGACTCAATATGCACAATAAACAAAGAATGTTGAGAAATAAAATTAGATATGAGAAACATATGAGAAACCCAATGTTATCATATTACAAGAAACAAAAAGCATTGGATTGCACTAGTGCAAATAGTTAGATATGTCTAGGAACATGCCTAGGTCACAAAGATAGATGTGAACGAGGTTGTGGGGGGAATTCATGTCATTTTGTGGGATCTGGGAGTCATGGTTATGAAGGATTTCCTAGCAACTTCCAAAACTATGTCAGTCTCCTTCCACCTCATTGGCACGAGCGAGTTGAGAGTTATCACTAATGTGTATGGCCCGGTAATGGCAGAAGATAAGATTCATTTTGTAGAGTCATTGAGAACCATCAAGGCTCTTTGGAATCCACAATAGTGGATTATTAGAGGGGACTTCAATTTAATATCATCCCTTTTGGAGATGAGAGTGGGGATTCAGAGGTTGGAATCAACAAGTGATATTTTTAAGGATACCATACGAGACCTAGACTTGATAGATGTTGAGACAGTAAATGGAATGTATACCTAGAATAATAAGAGAGGGGGATCCCATCAGATTTCCACTTGGATGGATTGTTTTCTTTGTTCAGAGGATATCATGATAAGGAATCTCACTATAGAAGATTCCATTCTTCCTTGTGCTGGATCATTTCATTGGCCTATCTGCCTTTCCATCGAACTGGACAATAAACCCAAAAATAGGTCTTTCCGATTAGAACAATTATGGTTGCAACATCCTAGCTTTTAGGGAAATATTGTGACGTGGTGGCTCGAAGTGGAGATCCAAACTGGGGGGAAAGATGTACCAATTTAAGTAGAGGATGAAACTGTCAAATTTCTATTGCCTTGATGCCATGCAATAAATTCTACATCTAAGGATCTTGAAGCAAATATAACCTCACTAGATTAGCAACAGAGATTAGCACAAAATAAAGATAGAAGAATAGCAAGAAACACAAGAGATAGAACTCAATTGGGACACAACCCACCTCCTTCTATTATTCAATAAGATGTGTACAATATATAATACATATCAAGAGAGAAATTCGTGAGCCTTAGGAGGCAGTTGAGTAGCTCACATTAATGCTAGGCTTAGTGGAGTAATTCCCCCATTCTATGACATTGTACAAAGTGTGACTCTTGTATTGGGCCATAATGAGGTCCAATGAACCTATGATGACGTCAAGATAGTCAATTAATGTGGGTGGAATCATTATGAGGGAGAATTAGGTGGTTTAGGGCTTTGGTAGTGGCCATTAATGAGCAATTTGACCAATTCTAGTGCATTAGTGCCCTTGGTCTAACCTTATCCCATAAATCAGGGAACATGGGTGCCTCCCTCATTAAATGCATTAAGTTGGGAACATTTTACTCCCCATATTAATGAAATAGGGCACACTTGTGGACAAACTTGGATATTATGACAAACCACTAGTCTAATATGTGGACAAACCCCCAGTCTAATATGTGGACAAACCCCCTAGGCAAGGCACTATGAAGCCAAACCATGGAACAACTTACATTAAACAATTATAACCTTATGATTGGTGTTTTAACCAAGGTCTAGATGGGAATTATGTTCCAACACCCCCCCTTAAGCCAAAATTGTTGTGAGAAATGAAAATTATTATGAAGGCCCAAGCAATAAAGGATTATGGTTACCCTTTACATTATTAATCCATATGAACCGAGGAAAGAGGAAAAAACACATGGGTAAAATCCTCCCTCTAAAATGGACATGAAATACACCAAAAATAAACTAAAATACTCCAAAAATCAAGTAGGTGTGAACTTGATCATATGTTTGGAGGAACCTTCTTCTTGGGAAGAAGTGGATGTTGCTCAACTAGATCAAGAACATGAACAACTACATGATGGACAATGTAGCCATGTAGAATAGCTCCAATACACTGATGTGAGAGAAGAAGTGGCTACTCATTAGACTTAAACTTCAGACTGAAATCAGGTCCAAATGAGTCTTGAGATGCTTGAGCCAAAACCTTTGAACCAAGAGAGGTGAAATCAACATCAAGCAAAACTGAAATTTCTTGAAATTTTGAACCAAAAACTATTATGGCAGCTCCAAGAATGATGAAAAATAGTTTCAAATGATATTTGGACTTGAAATATGAACTGAAATCAGATCCAAAACAGGTATGATCAGGACCAAATGAGAGGAACAAGAGTTCAATGTGTTCCAAGATAATGGCAGTGTCTCCTTCTTCAGTAGAATTGTGAGGAAATGTGCTAGTCACCATAGAGGAATAGGTAGAAATATTTGGATCAGAATTGGTGAGTGCATTTTCAGAGCTCTCACATATTTATGCAGCCTTCAAATCATCCAAAATATCAGCAAATTTTGCACCATCAGCTAGTGAAGTATGCAAAGGATCTTCACCAACTAGCTTATCATCCTCAAAATCAACATTTGAAGAATTATTGGAGAACGATGATGAAAGATGGAAGGAGAGTTCTTCTTCAACAAAGGAATGTTGAATGGATTCTCTTGGATTAGCTACATGTGAAGATGAGAAATTAGAGTTGTCATGAACTTCTAGAGCAATAAGAGAAGGAGTTACTTCAAGGAGACTTTCACCATCTCGAACTTGAGTTGAAATTTCTACCATGTTTTCTTCTTCAACTTGCACAACTTTAGAAGAGATGCTTGAGGCCGACACATTAGATTGCATATCATGTGAGGAGGTGCTAGGTTCACTCTTCATATGGCTAGAATATTCTTCATCACGCTTTCCAAAAGATCTATCCAAACTGGTCCAAAGAATCTTTGGGTATTCAGGAGTATCATTGAGGTAGTGCATGCTTGGATATATTGCTAAACATATTGCTCCAAATGCTCTGTCACAGTCATTTAGAAAATCATTTCTCTCTTCATAGGATATTGGCTCTTCAACAGCTCCAATAGATATCTCATAGAGACCTTGTCTCTTTAGATATGCAACCAGCTTCAATTTCCACTATGAATAGCATGTGAATGGAGTAAGAAGAGGAACTGCTTTCGAATCCATGTAGAAGTTGTACTTGCAAAACAACACTTTGAAGATATGTATGGATGATAAATTATACTAAGCTCCCTAAGCTCTAATATCATGTCAAATTTATATGGCCTTTATGCCATGCAAGAAATTATATAGCTAAGGATCTTGAAGCAAATATAACCTCACTAGATTAGCAACATAGATTAACAGAGAATAGAGATAGAATCATAGCAAGAAACACAAGAGATAGAACTCAATAGGGATAAAATACACCTCCTTATATAATTCAATAAGATGTGTACAATATATAATACATCTCAAGAGATAAATTCGTGAGCCTTAGGAGGTAGTTGAGTAGCTCACATTAATGCTAGGCTTAGTGGAGTAATTTCCCCAATCTATGACATTGTGCCAAGTGTGACTCTTGTATTGGGCCATAACGAGGTCCAATGAACCTATGATGACCATGAGGATGTTAGGATATTCAATTAATGTGGATGTAATCATTATTAGGGTGAATTAGGTGGTTTAGGGCTTTGGTAGTGGCCATTAATGAGCAATTTGACCAATTCTAGTGCATTAGTGCCCTTGGTCCAACCTTATCCCATAAAATAGGGAACATGGGCACCTCCCTCATTAAATGCATTAATTTGGGAACCTTTTACTCCCCAGATTAAGGAAATAGGGCACACTTGTGGAAAAATTTGGCTATTATGACAAACCACTAGTCTAATATGTTGACAAACTCCCTAGACTAGGCACTATGAAGCCAAACCACAGAACAACTTACATTAAACACTTGGAACCTTATGAATGGTGTTTTAATGAAGGTCTATATGGGAATTATGTTCCAACACCCCCCCTTAAGAAAAAATGGCTGTGAGCAATGAAAATTATTATGAAGGCCCAAGCAACAAAGGCTTATGGTCACCCTTTACATTATTAATCCACATGAACTAAGGAAAGAGGCAAAACCACATGGGGAAAATCCTCCCTCTAAAATGGACATAAAACACACCAAAAATAAACTAAACTAATCCAAAACTCAAGTAGGTGTGAACTTGATCATATGTCTGGAGGAACCTTCTTCTTGGGAAGAAGTGGATGTTGCTCAACTAGATCAGTAACATGAACAACTGCATGATGGACACTGTATCCATGTAGAACAACTCCAATACACTAATGTAAGAGAATAAGTGGCTGCTCAGACTTGAACTTCAGACTGAAATCAGGTCCAAATGAGTCTTGAGGTGCTTGAGCCAAAACCTTTGAACCAAGAGATGTGAAAATCAACATCAAGCAAAACTGAAATTTCTTGAAATTTTGAACCAAAAACTATTATGGCAGCTCCAAGAATGATGAACAATATTTTCAAATGATATTTGGACTTGAAATATGAACTGAAATAAGATCCAAAATAGGTATGATCAGCTCCAAATGAGAGGAACAAGAGTTCAATGTGTGCCAAGACAATGGCAGTGTCTCCTTCTTCAGTAGAATTGTGAGGAAATGACCTAGTCACCATAGAGGAATAGGTAGAAAGATTTGGATCAGAGTTGGTGAGTGCATTTTCAGCTCTCTCACATATTGATGCAGCCTTCAAATCATCCAAAATATTAGCAAGTTTTTCACCATCAGCTAGTGAAGTATGCAAAGGATCTTCACCAACTAACTTATCATCCTCAAAATCAGCATTTGAAGAATTATTGGAGAACAATGATGAAAGATGGAAGGAGAGTTCTTCTTCAACAAATGAATGTTGAATGGATTCTCTTGGATTAGCTACATGTGAAGATGAGAAATCAGAGTTCTCGTGAAATTCTAGAGCAATAAGAGAAGGAGTCACTTCAAGGAGACTTTCACCATTTCGAACTTGAGTTGAAATTTATGCCATATTTTCTTCTTCAACTTGCACAACTTCAGAAGAGATGCTTGAGGGTGAGAAACCAGATTGCAGATCATGTGAGGAGGTGCTAGGTTCACTCTCCATATGGATATAATGTTCCTCATCATGCTTGCCAAAATCTCTATCCAAACTAGTCTAGAGATCCTTTGGGTATTCAACAGTATCAATGAGGTAGTGCATCCTTGGAGATATTGCTAGACATATTGCTCCAAATGCTCTGTCACAGTCATTTAGCCAATCATTTCTCTCTTCATAGGATATTGGCTCTTCAATATATCCAATAGATATCGCATAGAGACCTTATATATTTAGAGATGAAACCAGCTTCAATTTCCACTCTGAATAGCATGTGAATGGAGTAAGAAGAGGAACTGCTTTCGAATCCATGTAGAAGGTGTACCTGGAAAACAACCCTCTGAATATTTGTATGGAGGATAAATTATACTAAGCTCCCTAAGCTTTGATACCATGTCAAATTTATATGGCCTTAATGCCATGCAATAAATTCTATAGCTAAGAATCTTGAAGCAAATATAAACTCACTAGATTAGCAACAAATATTAGTAGAAAATAGAGATAGAAGAATAGCAATAAACACAAGAGATAGAACTCAATTGGGATAAAATACACCTCCTTCTATTATTCAATAATATGTGTACAATGTATAATACATCTCAAGAGAGAAATTCGTGATCCTTAGGAGGCAGTTGAGTAGCTCACATTAATGCTAGGCTTAGTGGAGTAATTCCCCCAATCTATGACATTGTGCCAAGTGTGACTCCTGTATTGGGCCATAATGAGGTCCAATGAACCTATGATGACAATGAGGACGTTAGGATAGTCAATTAATGCGGATGGAATCATTATGAGGGCGAATTAGGTTGTTTAGCGCTTTGGTAGTGGCCATTAATGAGAAATTTGACCAATTCTAGTGCATTAGTGGGCCTTGGTCCAACCTTATCCCATAAAACAGGGAACATGGGCACCTCCCTCATTAAATGAATTAAGTTGGGAACCTTTTAATCCCTAGATTAAGGAAATAGGGCGCACTTGTGGACAAACTTGGATATTATGACAAACCACTAGTCTAATAGGTGGACAAACCCCCTAGACTAGGCACTAAGAAGCCAAACCATGGAAAAACTTACATTAAACACTTGGAACCTTATGAAAGGTGTTTTAAACAAGGTCTAGATGGGAATTATGTTCCAACAGAAATATCTCAAGCAACGTTTGAAGATATGAAACAAGGAAGTATTTGGTAATATCTTCTAGGTCAGGAAAGAGATGGAACAAAAAATGGAGCAGCTTCAGTAAACCATCATCAAGTAAGGAAAATCTGAGTAGATTAGGAGGGAATAAGAGATCCTACAAGCACAGAATGATCTTAGAAACAAATAGGAGGAAATATTGTGGCAAAAAAAATCTTGAGTTCGTTGGTTAAAGGAGGGGGATCCCATCACATCATCTCACCTCTCTCCTGGATTCACAATGTAACCCTTTGTCCAAACATGACAACATGTCAAGATAATTGATTTCCTTCTTTGGATCCATCCTCTAGGATCCTTCAGGAAATCGATATCATTCCATCCAACAAATTATCCGCAATATCCCTAGACTTATCATGGACGACAAAAATGAGAACTTAATGCATCCTATATATTTTGAAGAGGTAGAGAAAGCTATGATGGAAATGGAGAATGGTGAATATTCAGATTTTGATGGATTCACTATAGATTTTTTCCATGCCTACTGGATGGTAATCAAATCGGATGTATGGGCGGTGGTGAAAGGGTCATGACAATGCTTATAAGATGTTTTCTTGGCTTTGAGCTCGACTTTCATTACTTTGATATCCAAACAAGAGGAAGCCCGCACCCCGAGCAAATTCAGGCTCATCTCCATGTGTAATGCTATTTATAGTATCATCACCAAAGTGATTGCCAATTGGATAAATCCCCTGCTGTCTCTTTAATCTCCCCTGAGAAGATAGGGTTTGTGGAAGGTCATCAAATTTTGGATGGCATTATATTTGACCATAGAATTTTGCACTCCCTTAAGATCCTAAAAAATGTAGGTATTCTCCTTAAATTGAACTTGTTTAAGGATTTTGATAGAATAAGTTCACATTATATGGAGTAGATCATATTAGCCTTTGGTTTCTCCCAAAATTGGACCAGATGGATATTGGTGCTCACTTCATCGACCTTCTTCTCCGTTTTGGTCAATGGCTCCCCCACTTCCACTTTTGTACCTTCCAAAGGCACTAGAAAGGGGAATCCTCTCTCCCCATTCCTATTTATTCTGATGGCCGAAGGGTTGGTTTGGTCGATTACTGCTGCTACTCACATTGGAACCATGAAAGGGTTCAAGCTCAGTGGGGATGAACTCTCTACTTCACACCTTCAATTTGTGGATGATATTATGCTTCTCAAAAACCCCTCCATTCAAGAAGATCAAGCTATTAATTCATTCCTCCAAACTTTTATGGAAGCATATGGGACAACCATAAACAAAGAAAAATATTAGGTATTCTTCTTCAATGTCCTGTTGAGGCTCCAGGTTCGTATTTCCCGTATACTGGGATTTCAAAGAAGTAGCCTTTTTTCGATATACTTTCCCCCCTTAATATAATGGGTCAGGGGTCACATGTCATGGAAAATAATGCTTTCAAATCTAGAGAAAAAAGTTGGATAAACATGGCAGGAAGACTCACACCGATAAAGTCAGTTCTTCAATCCATGCCGATATACCTTTTCTCCTTCCCGGAGGCTCCCAAATGTATTCTGCTGGCCATAAAGATCTGTTAAAGTTACAGTATCACGAGTCATTCTCATGTTCAATATTGCATGTCAATATTGATCCTCATGTGTGTTTACGGACAATCTGTAAGAGTGGACTCAAATAGATCTCCCTAGTCTGAATGCTTTAGATATAGAACAAAACAAGTACACAATACAAACAAATTTCCTAGATTGATTAAAATGAAAGATAGTGCAAGAGATGGCTTACCTTATAAACGCATATTTTTTCTCCTTGTTGATCCAGGTCTCGATCTTCAGATCTCAAGCTGCAAAACCAGTCAATAACATGTGGAAACAGACAAGTGATAAACGCACATGATTGTGAATCAATCTAGATCAATAGTCAAATAGGTTAATCCTAAACATTATTAACACAACAAAGTTTATGGAAAGAGATTGCATTAGATGTAATAATAAGAAGTGCAAAGAGAGAGGTGTTACAATTGATGCTTTGATGTCATAACCTCCTTCCAACAATCCTAGCCTCAAGATCAAATGCTTAGCCTTTATTGGATGAAGAGGATCTCCTAGCAAAATTCCACCAGCATATAGGTACTCTATCCTTCCTTCTTTAACAATGGATAGGGGGTTCATATATATAGAGGACACATAACTCATGATGGCAAGATTTTGGTGTAACAGAATGCCCCCCAAAGCATGAAGATGGAAAAATAAAATAAGTGAAATGGTTTGTAATAGGGAAAAAATCAAGGTAAGGATTATTGGTTGGAGTGACGAACAAATAAATTCTTACAGTACAACTGAATCTGAGATACATGTCTCAACTGACCCATATCATGGCTTCCAACCAATACAATGAAGATCCATGATAGTAAAGACCGAATGTACACAATCATGGCTACTAGACACTATCGTAGATCCATGATGAGATGATAACATAACCACGACCAATAAAAAATTGGATTCATGTAATATGACTCAAAAAATTTCCATCGCAACCTGGGTAAGATACATGAGTTAACCCAGGGTCTTCAAGCCGAACCCGCAATGATACGAATCTAACCATGTGATTACAATGTCTTGAAGTCGAACATGGTAGAAACCACTTGATTACCAGTCATTGATGTATACCGTTAACAAGTGCGAGGGAAATCACCATTGATGTCAATGATCCCCAAGGTATCATAGTACATACAACTGAATGTGAATCAATGATATGAGGTCAAACACTCAGTGGAATCTTTCAATCAGAAGTCAATGATGCGAACTTACTGTTGAAAGCGAGGTAACCTGCCATTGAGGCATGCGGGCCCAAGGTACTTGATTGGTTTCTAGGTTTAATCCTCGGATGATGTGTTGAATTCAAAAAGGATAAACCGGTCGAAGGAGGGCCATGATGTTTCCCCCATCACCGACATGAAACGAGATCAAATATTTTTGGATTAGATCAGACTATAGAGTGACACTCAAGACTGACTCAGGAATGAGCGACATGATAGACGGTAGAATGACTGCAAAGATTGACTCGATGAACAGACATCTCTTGAACATGGGAATGGCATGACTTGGAATCATTAACATGACGAGAATGACACCAACCGCTAATGCAACTGATGATGGAATCATTCTTTGAATGAATCAAAGGAGTGAAACAACTCATGGAATGGGTGGGACTCGAAGACAAGCATATTATCCAAGCGTTTGAATGCAGATGAAAACGAGTGCCATGTTCAAGAGTGACTAAGTACTGCCACAATTATGATGAAACACGAACTCTTTCCTTATCCCCATCATGATTGATGAGTACCTCTTTTGTTTTTTTTAACGATCTTGAGGAGGGTAACAGATGCTTGGTATAGCTCATCCTTCGGACGAGTCCGATTTCATATGTTTTACAAACCTGAGATACTAGGGGTTTGTCTCCAAAAGGGCCCTTCAATGTCAGATTTTAACGAGTCTAGAGAAGGAAAAAAGCGACGTCATTTCATATTTAGAGAGTTTGAAAAGAACTAAAGAGGACTCTAAATGGTTCTTTTTCGTAAAATTTAGTCTCGTTATCTGAAAAAGGATAAAACAACATGAGAGAGAACTCTTCCAGTCATGATTAACCAGAGTGCTCCTTTTTCGTAAATAGTCCTCCTGGTCCAAAAAAGGGGTAAATTATCACTAGAAAGATGACCTTTCTAATAATTTTACAAGCATGAAAGAATCATGTCCGCTTAGCGATCTTTTCATATTTATGGAGTCTAAAAAGAGCTTAAAGAGGAACTCTGATGGGTTCCTTTTTCATGGGAGTTTTACGAGCCTAAAAAAGTGATAAAATGTAACTTGGTGACTTATTCTCATAGTTTTACGAGCACGAGAAAGAACAAAAAGTAAGCTCGATTCCGTTAATATTTGATTTTAACAAGCGTCATGAAAGCATAAAAAATGCTTGAAGACTCATTCACACTTAATAAAAAGCATGAAATGTCAACGATGTCGCTAATAAAGTCAGAACACCACTTTACTTCATTTGCGAACTCCAAAAACTAAATCAAAATTGATAATACGGTGTTAAGATATAAAAAGGTCACCAACTATAGAAAAAAACCCATAAAAGAAATATTTAAAAAGGAATTTTCCATTTCTTTTATATAAAAAGTCAAATAGTAAAGAAATATTTACCAATATTTTTTTACCAAGTTAGAATAGTGAAAACACCTCTTTGGAGCTTGATTTTCAAAAGTTGATTGCGGAAGCTATGGTAAGCTATTTTACGCCTCATCAGTCAGAGGTAGGCCTTAACCTTGCTCTTACCTTTTCAGTGGATTGATTTTTGATTTAATTGTCATTTTTGGTGATTTTGGGCTCATTTATAAGGGTATTGCGCGCTCCTTGGGTGATGCACTTTCCCCTTGCGGGAAGCGCGTCGAGGGTGCTCTGACGCACTTCTATCATGGAGAAAGTGTCTCTGGCACACATCCACAATTTAAAAAAAATGGGGCCAAAAAGACCCAACCCAATGTTATGAAAATGTTCTAATGGATGTTTATTTGATGTTTACATAGGTCTCAGCTCACACAATGGTCCAGTGGAACGAAGGGAGCATGAACTCGAAGATTCCCAAGCGAAAAATGATCCACATTCGATGAATGCTTTACAAAGGTGTGGGTTATTAAAATTATTCCATGTACAGGGCATGAGGGCCCAAGTACAACTGCTAGACTACTTGATCAGGTTATGGGACCCAAATCAACAACATTTCCGAGTTGGTGCCCACATCCTCACCTTGGATGTGGAAGATATCTATTTCCTGACGGGGATCCCCAGTTTCACTATTTGGTAAACGAGGTAGTGACCACTTGAAAGCGATATTTGTTAGCTCTCCAGGAGTCCTTCTAGGCTGTAAGTCAAAGGAGCCTGGTAACTTAACCTTTTTATCAATAATGGATACGTGGATGGATCAAGATGAATAACTAAACACCGATTTCCGCACTCAATACAACTTAGTAATATCCAGATAGGACAAGGCCTTCAAAATCCATTAATCAGATAGTTTTGTTGAATTAGATGGGTGGAGAAAAACTAACTATATTAACCATAAACATACATACATAAAACTATACATATGAAGGGTCAATAGAACTAGCAGTAGTTACTTATGATCCTAGTTTCCTGATATGAAAGTGAGATGACAATCACTAGCTCTAAAGTAAACATAGACAAGAGAACCTCTGCTCATAAGCACAGAAAGAAGAAGATAATGGTCTGAAAACAACAGTGAAAGAAGCTTGTATTACTGAATATATTAAAAAGAGGTCTTTCTACAAAAAGAGTGTCTTAGAGTCTTCAAAGTCCAACCTTTTCTTGCTCTCAAGTTCTAGGCTTTATAGCATTTACAAAATCTTCCCTAGATCCTAAGAAGCTGGGTCGAAATCACTAAAAACAGAAAAACAAAACCGTTTTTAATAAACCAGGAAAAAATCCTCTTTAATTTGGCCAAACTGCTGAAAAATGGGGCTCATAGATGGATTCGATTCTCCCAATCCATGACACATGTAGGAAAACTGAGAGAGGTTATTGTTCTCTGATGTGTTAGTCACAAAAATCTCCTCCCGTTTTGCAGAAAGATTCTCCAGTCGCTCAGAATCATCATTTTAAAATGATGACTATGCACAGTAAAAATGCCATTTTTGCTGAAACTGCTGAAAAAGAGGCTCAGAGATGGGTTTAGTTCTCCATATACATGACACCTGTGTATAAAATGAAAGAGGTTATTGTACATTGATTTGTTTTGAGAAACAACCTCTCTCATATATTTGAAATTCGTTTTCATTTGCCCGAGATCTGCATTTCAAAAACATGTGTCAAACAGGCAGATTCTGGGATCCAAAAATTGGGGCTCAGTGACAGATTCGTTTCTCCTAATCTGTGACACCTGTAGGAAAAATGAGGGAGTTTATTTTTCTCTGACATGTTAGGAGAAAAAACCTCTGAGCATTTTGAAAAATGATTCTCCAGTTGCTCAGAATCATCATATAAAAATGATGACCTTTCACAGTAAAAACGCCATTAATTTCAGTAAATATCCTTTCCTTCACCTTGTTGGCACCTTTAAATCTGAAACAGAACCTTGATCACAATGCCTTTAATTATTATATAACATTATAAACTACCCTTTAGGTGTTTGGATCAGTAAAAATCAGATCTGTGCAAAAATGGTAACATTCTGTCCAGTTTTTTAGCTTTCGGTAGCTAGGAAAGCCAAAGTCTGAATCTGTGAGCTATCGAAAGCTCTGTTTTCGGTAGCTAATGAACCATCGCCTTGTCCTCCTAAGCCACCAAAACTGTTCCACGATAACTGACACGTGCCTTTCCTTTTGGTAGCTGAAGAGTTTTGTCTTCCATTCTGTAAGCTGCCGAAAGTTGAGTTTTCGGTAGCTAATGAAACATCACCTGGTTCGCCTAAGCTACCGAAACAAATCTACATTTTTGTAGTTTTCTAAGAGTGATTTGGTCTGTTTTATATTTTAATACTTCTCCTGCAGCAGTCTATTTGCTTGAAATACCCATGGCATTTTCTGAAAACCAAGTTGTAAATTGAGGAAAAAAAACTCATTTCTAAATCTTCTCAGCATGTGGCAGAAAATTTCTTTGCTCCTAATAATGTGTGTTTTTGGAATGCAAGACATAAATGGTCATTTTCTGCTATTGTATTTACAGTCACATGGTGCCACTGTATTTACTCTTGCGCACAGCTAGGAAAACTTGACTTGACAATAGATTTCACTTGCGGATCCTCTCCAAGGCAATCAAAATCATAAGCTTTGTTTTTAAAAACAATTGCAATAGCATGGGTATCTTCTTATCTGATCTTATTTCATTTTAAAATTTCTTTTCACTTTCGGTAGCTAGGAGAGCCCCACAAATTTTGTTTAAGCTGCCGAAAGCAGAGCTTTCAGTGGCTTAGGGACCGTTTTAAATAAGCGCTTAGCTACCGAAACCTATCTTTTGAAAATTTTGAAATGAAAACCCAATCTAATGCTTTTCAAACTTTATTACATGCATAAAGCTATCAACAATGAGCCTTAAGAAATTTAGAAATGAATTTTCAAATGACATCCTATCATCTAAAATTGATCAACTCGACAAATTTATTTGGGGAGATAACATCTGGCTCCTACTCGGGGATGAAAACTTCCCTGTGAGGTTTCAAGAACCACAGATCTGATGCCTTTCCTGGATAAAAAAAATACAGAACCTAGTCTAGTGTTCCATTGGGCATGGAGTCATTTAAACTGCCCCCAAATCTCTGCAATATGTCCACAAGTGTTCAATTGTAAACTTGCAAGCAATGCCTTACATCCATTGGGCATGGAGTCTTAGATGTTGCTTTCAAAAACTGATCCAAATCCTGCAACCCTACTCATCATTTGAAGCCAAACCTCCCCCTCCAATAGTGTCTTATATCCATTGGGCATGGAGTCTTTATTCCAAAACTAAAACCACAATACTAAAAGCAAGCCTCACGCATTATGCAAACTTGAAATGCTTGGTCATAAGCTTATTCATCTATGCTACCCTACTCTAACTAACTGCACTGCTTCTTATCAAGTGACATCATGCTTCCAATGAAGCCATGTAAGAAAGTGATTTACTGATATCCTCCTTGATCTTGACCCAAAAAATAAATGAAACCATAACATGCAGAAATGTAGTTTGAAAGGGTGACAGAACCAGCTATCATCTAACAAAGATATTTTGATATTTGTGCTGCTCACGGATTTCAGAAAATCAACAAAAGGGTCATGAAAGACACAAAGAAATACCTCTTCATGATACTTTGCCAACTGAAAGAAATGTTGCTGCGCTTTTCCTTCATCAATCTCAATGCTGAATGTAGACTGTTCAACCTCTGTTGGAGAAACATGTAGGATGAACTGCTGATCTGAGCTTTTCAGCTCATCATCATCCTCTCCATATCTGTTGCGCTCTCCCTTTGTCTGCAAATCTAAAAGCTGAGGGTTGCCTTTAGTATTTGCTGCAGATCCAAATTTGTTACATGCTTTTCCTTCAATATGTTCATAATCTTTCGGGTTTCCAAAGGGGGCAATTTCAACTTCATGACACCCTAAGTCAGTAGATGCATTTAATGCAATGTCAAGAATATCTGTAATATGGTTATCATCCTGAAGTTCATTAATATTTTGATCACAATAAGAGGTGTCCCCTATTTTAGCACGTCCTTCATGACAATCTGAATCTTTATTCAACAAACTAAATTCGTGACAACATTCAGGATATAAAAGATCGATTGAAATTTTTATTTACAAACTGAATGAAATGCAGAATGAAAGCTTGCCAGATAATTGATACTTTCAATAGGAAAATATCGAAACCAATCATGCGCAATCCCCTCTAATGAAAACCAGAAGAGCTTAATCCTAACATCTTCATGTACAATTTGCAACCGATGAATGCAATCATGAAAGTCAAGCAAATGTTCAGCTGGCACTTCCCATTCTTCTCCTCGAAATCTGGGAAGGCTACCATCCCATTCATCTCTATTAGGCACTGGATTAAGGAAATCGACAATCTTTGAAAAATCACAGAAAGCATACCTCTTTGCTAAGATTTTGTTCATGTCATACCAATGGAGTCGCCAACAGATTTCTGGGCAATGGAGTCGCCACTGAATCCATCCTTCATGAAGTCTCCAGATAGATGATTACAACCAAATGAGTGTCCAGGCTTTGTCTATCATCAAAGCTGGATCTATGTCGTTCTCCCAAGGAAGCTGAGCTTCATCCTCCTCTCCCCGGCAATGACGCCAGTTTGTTAGCTCTCCAGGAGTCCTTCTAGGCTGTAAGTCAAAGGAGCATGGTAACTTAACCTTTTTATCAATAATGGATACGTGGATGGATCAAGATGAATAACTAAACACTGATTTCCGCACTCAATACAACTTAGTAATATCCAAATAGGACAAGGCCTTCAAAAGCCATTAATCAGATAGTTTTGTTGAATTAGATGGGTGGAGAAAAACTAACTATATTAACTAGAAACATACATATATAAAACTATACATAAAGGGTCAATAGAACTAGCAGTAGTTACTTATGATCCTAGTTTACTGATATGAAAGTGAGATGACAATCACTAGCTTTAAAGTAAACATAGACAAGAGAACCTCTGCTCATAAGCACAGAAAGAAGAAGATAATGGTCTGAAAACAACAGTGAAAGAAGCTTGTATTACTGAATATATTAAAAAGAGGTCTTTCTACAAAAAGAGTGTCTTAGAGTCTTCAAAGTCCAACCTTTTCTTGCTCTCAAGTTCTAGGATTTATAGCCTTTACAACATCTTCCCAGATCCTAAGAAGCTGGGTCGAAACCACTAAAAACAGAAAAACAAAACCATTTTTTAATAAACCAGGAAAAAATCCTCTTTAATTTGGCCAAACTGTTGAAAAATGGGGCTCAGAGATGGATTCGATTCTCCCAATATGTGATACCTGTAGGAACAATGAGAGAGGTTATTGTTCTCTGACGTGTTAGTCACAAAAACCTCCTCCCGTTTTGCAGAATGATTCTCCAGTCGCTCAGAATCATCATTTTAAAATGATGAATCTGCACAGTAAAAACGCCATTTTTGCTGAAATTGCTGAAAAAGAGGCTCAGAGATGGGTTCAATTCTCCAGATACGTGACACCTGTGTATAAAATGAAAGAGGTTATTGTACATTGATTTGTTTTGAGAAACAACCTCTCTCATATATTTGAAATTCGTTTTCATTTGCCCGAGATCTGCATTTCAAAAACATGTGTCAAACAGGCAGATTCTGGGATCCAAAAATTGGGGCTCAGTGACAAATTCGTTTCTCCCAATTTGTGACACCTGTAGGAAAGATGAGGGAGATTATTTTTCTATGACATGTTAGGAGCAAAAACCTCCGAGCGTTTTGAAAAATGATTCTCCAGTCGCTCAGAATCATCATTTAAAAATTATGACCTTTCACAGTAAAAACACCATTAATTTCAATACATATCATTTCCTCCACCTTGTTGGCACCTTTAAATCTGAAAAAGAACCTTGATCACGATGCCTTTAATTATTATATAACATTATAAACTACCCTTGAGGTGTTTGGATTAGTAAAAATCAGATCTATGCAAAAATGGTAACATTCTGTCCAGTTTTTTAGCTTTCGGTAGCTAGGAAAGCCAAAGTCTGAATCTGTGAGCTACCGAAAGCTCTATTTCCGGTAGCTAATGAACCATCGCCTTGTCCACCTAATCACCGAAACTGTTCCACGATACCTGACACGTGCCTTTGCTTTCGGTAGCTGAAGAGTTTTGTCGTCCATTCTGTAAGCTGCCGAAAGCTGAGTTTTCGGTAGCTAATGAAACATCGCCTGGTCCGCCTAAGCTACCGAAACAAATCTACATTTTTGTAGTTTTCTAAGAGTGATTTGGTCTATTTGAAGTTTTAATACTTCTCCTGCAGCAGTCTATTTGCTTGAAATAGCCATGGCATTTTCTGAAAACCAAGTTGTAAATAGAGGAAAAAAACTTTCTTTCTAAATCATCTCAGCATGTGGCAGAAAATTCCTTTGCTCCTAATAATGTTTGTTTTTGGAATGCAGGACATAAACGGTCATTTTCTGCTATTGTATTTACAGTCACACGGTGCCACTGTATTTACTCTTGCGCACAGCTAGGAAAACTTGACTTGACAATAGCTTTCACTTGCGAATCCTCTCCAAGGCAATCAAAATCATAAGTTTTGTTTAAAAAAAAATTGCAATGGCATGGGTATCTTCTTATCTGATCTTATTTCATTTTAAAATTTCTTTTCACTTTCAGTAGCTAGGAGAGCCCCAAAAATTTTGTTTAAGCTTCCGAAAGCAGAGCTTTCGGTGGCTTAGGGACCGTTTTAAATAAGTGCTTGGCTACCGAAACCTGTCTTTTGAAAATTTTGAAATGAAAACCCAATCTAATGCTTTTCAAACTTTATTACATGCATAAATCTATCAACAATGAGCCTTAAGAAATTTAGAAATGAATTTTCAAATGACATTCTATCATCTAAAATTGATCAAATCGACAAATTTATTTGGGGAGATAACAATATTGGTGGTACAATTTTGTACACCAGGAACATAGATGCTTGCTGGGAATATTCCCATCAAGAACATCCGAGATCGACCCCTGTGGACTGTGCTCTTTACCATAGAGTGGGTGGCGGGCAGCAAGGCTTCTCATCAGGACACCAAGGCCCACATGCTTTATGCCATGGAGTGTATGGCACCGAAGGTTTTCAACTGGTGTGAGGGACACCTTGCTAATCTAAAGGACCAGCTCACCAAATGCCGCAGGGGTGAGTTGAAGCAGTACGGATACGGATCCATCGTGGTCTCGTTCTTTCTGGAGCGAGTTCCACTGTTGAGACCACATGTAGAGCTGGATGATCTGATCCATGAGATCCTCATATGGTCATATGGTTGAAGGTCATGGTCCGCCATGGATGCGGAGGTCCTATCATCAGTTATGGGCCTACCTTCTTTTGGTGTCTTTGCGGGAAGCTCCTCATGGTTGAGGACTATGCGTATGCAGGTACTGACTTTAGGAGAGACCTGGACTTAGCTCTTCCTGAGGGGGAGCAGTGGGTAGATCTTAGTAAGAACGAAACTCTTGTTGTTTTTATGCATTTTGTAGTTTTTTAATGTTTTTGCGTAGTACTGATGGTTCACACATGTTTGATGCAGATGATGGCCTGTCTCGACCGGTAGGTTCTTCTCCGATTGAGAGAAGAGGGGTGGTACGAGAGATGGTGGCTGCTCAGCAGGATGCAACAGAGGAGATGAACGAGTTGGAGGAGAACCTCCAGAGATTGACGTTGGATATTCCCGACATATCTATCAATGACTTTCCTCGCCACTACTAGCGCCAGACAGTTGGAGTTTCAGTGCGCTTTGTACGACTGCTCCGTCGAGTAGCTTGGGCTATTATATCCTATTATAAGTGTCCATAGGGATAACTCATTGTATGATATATGTATTGAAATCCACAGGATTCAGAATTTTGTAGCCATGACCTACTGAAATCTTATGGGCTTCAGATTTTGTATTAATACCACTTTTTTGTACATGATGATATATATATACAAAACACTATTTTGCGGTTTTATACACTGTGTCTTCTATGATGATTTGGGATCTTATGAATGTTAGCTTACACATTGTGAGTATTTTACATGTTATGTCGTTTTATACATCTTTGATGAAAATGTTTATGAATGCGCAATGTACCAAATCTAATATGAAATTGGCTAGGGACTCAACCACCGTGTTCATGTTTCTTAGAATGTAGAGGTATTGAATTGACTCAAAGGACCTCTCTAAGAGACGTACTCGCCAGAATAAACAGAGTAATATGGGGTCGCGGATAACGTAGACATGGTTGATATGGGAGACCACTAATTGTGAATCGAGATAGATAACAATGTGGTCCACAACCAAGGAACAAGCGTCGGTTAATAGTCCAATTACCGCATGATACTCGACGACATTGTTGGTTGCAAACCCTAAGCAAGTTCCTCCCGAACTAATCAATTCACCAACAAGGGAATAGAGTACCCAAGTTTCCGAAGCGAGGTTGTAGGTGTGTCGGCTAGCGCCGTCTGTGAGTCCAAAACACGTTTCCATCTGCACATCTAGGCAGAACATGGTATAAGGAAAATGGAGATAGTATCAAAATTGCTACTACATCGTGATGAATTTGAAAGTGAGATCATTCCATTTTCCACCACATCACCAATTTGCGCAAGATACTGAAGAAAGCAAATCACTAAGTTTGTGGGAGAAATCTCCTTTTTTTTCCCTCAACGAACTCTTAATCCGTCGAGCTTCCAGTTCGCAGTTTGTATCATCAGAACATTGGGTGACGTGGTATTAAGCTGATCCGGTCACCCAAAGAACCAGTTAAGAAGACATAAATGGTGGAGATTCGACGCCATTCCTAAATTAAGGAGAAGAATGCCACCGCATATACCAAATCACAATTCAAGGTAGAAACTGCATGTACCAGATCAACTAATATAAAGGATTGATTCGCTGTAATAATTATGGAAGATGAGCCACAAAATGCAGGTTTTAAGGAACTGCCAGTTTGCATCAAAGATCTCTCATGAGAGTTATGTATCCAAGATTCACCAGGGTGAAAGGGAAGTTTTTTTATTCTTCATCATTATATCTTTCATGATAATCTTATTTTGTTCATTTTGTTATTTCTATTGTGCAGGTTTAGTGTGAGGTGATATGATGAATCTTCATTGCTACTGTTTTGCATTAATTTCTTTTACACGAATTAATATGATAAGGAGGATTTAGAATATTAGTAATCAAATCACAAAATAAAAACACATTTTTTTGTTTATTTTTATATACATATATTCACGATTTTAACATTTGATTTCGTGATGACGCAGGGTAAATGGGATACGCTGAGTCTTGGCATAAAAAACCAGTTCAGTCAAATTCGGGTGGAGAAAACTGCTGGAATCATTCCTATGAGAAACATAAGAGAAAATACAGATTGGTTTTACCACGTTAGAGTTTTCCAAGATGAAGATAACATAAATAACCAAAGCTTTAATTAGGGCGCAGTGATGCAAATGAACAAGAAAGATAAATTCAATCCACCAGCTCATTGGAGGAATAATTGTTGCAGCTTCTTTTTAGCAAGTTGTTGTTGGTCTTCATGGCCTATATAAGAAGCTGCAAATTCGATAGAAGAGGAGGGGGGATACTCTTGGAACGAGGAGAAACTTGGATTTCTTCTCATCTTCTGTATTTGTTCCCTTTGAGGGTTTTTCGAATACATAGATAAGATGAGTACTTCTGGAGTTAAACAATCCTGATTTTGAGCAGAACCGATTGCTGTGGGAAAAGTTTTCATTTGCATACTGTTCTGAAACATCTTGGAAATTGGTATCATTTCGATTTAGTTTTCTGATATATATATATATATATATATATTGATTCCTTTTACAGTTCTTCTATGCTTGTGATTTGCAATATACTTTGTTATTTTGCATTGATGATCTATATATGTTTGAATGCACACCATATTTAGTCTTTGATTCATATGATTTTTTAAGTGATGTTTGAATAATTTTAGTTGTTTAATTTGACTATGACATTATTACTTTAAATGGTTCATTTATAAAACTATCTATTTGTATAGATAGTCTTCTGAAGGTAACCATTTTCTTTAAAATCTTGGATTTTGAATGTGTAAAAACTTGTTGTCTCTGTAACAGTCTATATGTTCAAAATTGATAATGATTTATTATTATTATTTCCAGAACATGTGACAGTAATTATTTTATATTTGAGATCATGTTATATTATTTGAGATTTCTCTCAAAGTATGTCATGTCTTCATAATATTTGTTTTACAGAACGACAAGTGAAAATAATTATTAAAATTGCTCATGGCCAGGATAGATTAGGTAGAATAAGTTTTTTTAGTTTTAAATTAGAATTACATTTTTATTTCGGAAACCTACAGAAAATTTAGCAGCCACTAAATTGTTTACGGTTTAGCAGCTACTAAATTCAGGTGTTATGATTATATTAGAATATATCTTTCCTAACATTCCAACTAACTTAGTTTTCATTTTAGTTTTGAATAGGTAGGAACTAACAACCCAACTAATACGGAAATAGATTATGAGACTCTCTTGTTGAGAGCAAACGTTTAAAGGTAGCACGATCATAACCCTGTGAGAGTTAGCTATCTTAAACACACCAAGGGATGTATTAAGTGCCTTGTGTGGGATTTCTCTCCTTGTTGGCCTCAGGACATAACATCCGTCCAACAGTCTCCTCTAGAGACTGGCCACCTCTAGAGTGAATTACTTTAGCATATAACCACTTGGAACAATAATATGACAATATGATCACATCATTAGGAAAATATCCTTAGTATATTTAATATGATAATTAAGCTGGCACATGTGGACCATGCAAATAAGACAAGAGATAAATATAAGATGTGATAAGATATGAGAGAATTCAGATTGCACATAAAATAATTAATTAAGAGAGAATTCGAATTGTTAAACTTCAGTAAATCAAAGGAGAACTCGAATTGATCACTACAATGATGTTAACAAGAAAGAATCAGTTAAGAGAGTTAGCTAAGTGATAACAAATAAGATCTAGTTAACTAAGTGTTATTGCATGACGACACTTATGTTAAACTAAAATACGACACTTGAGTTGCGACACTTACATGACGACACTTAAGTTAGCCACCTAACTAAGTGGGCAAGCTTTCAGTTAAGGGGCGATTTCATTCTAAGAATTAGTTCAGTGAATTAATGCACTGCATGAGAAATGGGGCGCTCTTCCTCATGCAAGATTGATACATCCAAATGGAGGGTGAGTTCATCATGACGTTAGAAGAAAAAAATAGAAGCCGATGGAAGTGAAGAATATATAAACTATGTTATACATGATTGATGAATTCAATGTGAAGTGAATTCTCTTCTCCCTTGAAGGCAATGCACTTCTCTTTGTATAGGATTTTATTCCGATTCTCTCTTCTTTATATTTCTCTTGCTCTGTAATTGTACGGGGAGTGCTTGATGTAAAAGACATTCTCTGCTATCTATCAATATACTAAGGAAGGTTTTGCTGGGGTTTTCTCCCTCAAGTCATAGATGGTTTCCCTAGGATAAATTCATGTGTCAAATGTGATTGCTTATGTGTATTTTTGTTATTTAATTTCAAGTATTATTGCAACTCCGAATTAAAGATAAAAAATGAACAAGATCAAATTGCAAAGATGATTTCTATGGGGAGGGTACAAAGATCACATGAAATGGGATTTAGTAGCCCGGTAAAAAATATGTTGTCCCAAGTTAGAAGGAATGTTGGGTTTGAGAGATCCATAAATGTAAAGTGGATCCCTTAGAGATAAGTCATGGTGGAGGTGGATAAAAAACCCCTTAACCCCGTGGGGAAAGTTGTGGATGCAAAAATATTTGGACGTAATAGACCCCCAGGATCTCATTCATCTAGATGGCCAGAGACCATGATCATTGATTTGGAATAATACATGGCAAAATAGGGAGCTTGTTCAAAAACATGTTTCTGGGAAATTTGGGATGGAAAGTCGACCTTGTTCTGGGAGGATGCCTAACAATAGACACCTCAACTGAATATGGATCCCATGTGGTAGCTGATCCGTGACTAAATTTTAAATTGAACTATTTCCAGAGTCCATCAATACTTGCAGAATGACTCAACCCCCTCGCACTTTAGATCTTGGTGGCCATTGGCCTCTTGGGGCCTTCCCGAGAATACCCCTAGGGGAGAGAAACTTGGTCTTGAATTGGATCAATGTAAAATCCAAGTGGTGGAAGGTTCGAACATTCCACATTGTGGTTATTAAGAAAAAGGAAATCCCAATATTCGGGAAGCCTACGCTCTCCTCCTTCAAGAAAATGACAAAGAGATGGATCGATATAAAAGTAGATATGGACTCAGAATATCTGGCCCAAAGTATCCTCGTTCATATGGTTGGTTTCCAAAGGTCAGGCTCTGACTTGGGAGCAAATCAAGAAGTGTGGCTTCGAAGGTCCCTCCAAATTCCTATTATGTGAGCGTGAATAGGAAACTCTAAATCATATTCTAAACTTATGCCCCTTCTCCTCTAGCATATGGGATCAAAGTACCATTGTCCTGCGTACCATGGATAGAAGGAGTGATTGTATCTGAGCAACTATTGAATATTGGTGATCCTCAGCATTCAAGAATACAATTCTAAATATAATTTGGCAACTTCTCCATGGTTTCACCCTATGGGAAATTTGGGAAGAAAGGAACCATCATTAGAAAGGACATTAGAATGAAAAACTAGATACGGAACAACATTATAAAGGACATTTTGGAAATGATTAACGTCTCTTCTTGGTAGGAAGAAGATTGTCAATGCACATATTTTGAAAGGCATGTCCTTGATAGTTGGCTCCCTAATCTTTCTAGCTCTCTCCCACAGCCTGGGCCCAAGCCTTCTTCTGTCTCTTCTATGCGTTGCTGGTTTCCTCCTCAAGTGGGATAATGGGATTCCTAAAGCTCAACTTTGATGGAGCCTCCTTGGACCTGATGGAGAAAGCAATGTTTTTTGTGATGAGGAAGGTAGGATTATTTGGGTCTTTGCATGTTCCTTGGGTTGCAAGAGTAATAATGCAGTAGAAATTCAAGTCCTCATTCAAGGTCTTCTTATTGCCTCTAGGCAAAATTTTTCAAAATTGATGGTGGAGGGGGGCTCTCAATTAGTCATTAACATGCTCAAACGACTTATCCAAGGATCCTCCATTAGTAACATCTCTAACAATTGGAGGTTGGAATCCAAAATTGAGAATCACACCTGAATTATTCAAGAAACAGATAGTTGAGTTTCTCTCACCCCGATGCATATTCGACGATTTGCTAAAAAAATGGTTGACTACTTAGGAAACATCGGCATCCCCTGACAAGGTGAAGGGTTGGAATCGAATTGGACAATGGTTGAAAACATAGATCTTGGTTAGGGTTGTAGAAACATGGGCCACCGAGACCTACAACCTCGGATGCAGGTGCACGAAGAAGTGGGCATGAGGAATGGGAGAAATGGGATACCTAACCGTCTGTCCAACCAGCCGGGGGAGATTTAACATCACTTGTCTGACTCTCAAGCACATGGCTTAAGGTTTTAAGTGGAAATTATTTCGTGTACTTGGTTTAGTGAGTCAGTAATCCTGGGTCGTAGCCGTTTGGTGAGGAGAATGGTCGAGCCCCATCGTGATGATGTTGTGACAAGTTGGTTTCCGGCTACTGCATTTATGGTAATTACAGTCTTGGCAACATTGAGGATGAGAGCGATAGGGAATGATAAGATGACCCACCCCTCACTGGGTTATCATGGCTTGGGGAATATGGTAATATGGTATGAAGTGGTTAAGAACAAACTTGTCGATTATGTCAAATGTGCTTATTCTTTGAATTTTTTGTTAGCTGGTGTCATTGCGTGGTTGACTAGAACTAGGTTGACGTGGTGGGTTTGAGACTGTGGAGGTCTAGTCGACAGTTCTCTTAGTAGTATGGCTAACCCAAAAATTCAAGGGGACGGGGAAGAGCGCATAGAGGCTCCCATATGCCCCATGTGTTGCGGGAGGTAGCCGAGGAAAAGTAGGTGTATTTCAATGACGTTCGAGACGAGACAAGGCAGTTTCTTGAATAGGAAGACCAAGAAATTCTCAATGGGAAGGGGGGAGGGAATCTCTAGATGAGAAAAAGGAGTAGTTGATCTTAGTTGAAGATGTGATCTCCTCTTGCACCTGAGAGACTAAGCACGTGAAAACTGTGTTGTTGTATTGACAAATGAAGATGTTGGTTGGGCATGCCTTGGTGGAGTCCCAAAGTGTCAACTCGACATCTAGTAAGTGGGTGGAGGGAATTGCTAAATGGAATGGGGACCAAATATTGAATATCAATACCAATCTTAACATGATTTCCAATGCAATCAAGGAGCTCATCTCTTGAATTACCACCCTAGCTAAGCTCACAATCGTGCGTGTGTTCAAGCCAATAGTGTCAGATAGCCAGCAAAGCGATTCACAACCAGTTAACGAGGTGAACATAATCACCAGATCTCTAATGAAGTTTAAGATGTTTAGGGTCTGTATGGTCTTACTAATGTTTGGTTTATATCTTGCTAATTTAGTATAGTTGTAGGAAGTATGCTTATGTTTTGAATGTCGATAGGCTTAATAGGCTCAAAAGTGATACTAGTTACTCTTGGTCTGAATCTTGATTCTCTGTGGCTTGGCTTGGATAGCAGTCATGCATGCCATTTGACATCCAAGGTATTCTTTGAGAGCTATATGGTCCTTCTTTTTGAATTTTAATATTAATGTACGCAACCTTTAAAAAAACTATTATTTTAAATAAATAATTATATTGTGAATTAAAAAGTAGATAAACTTAATTAATAAAGTTAGTTTTTATTGTTTTGAATTTAAATGATTTTAATTTTTAAAATAAATTAAAATTAAGTAAATAAAATTTTATCTTCAAAATTTCCATATATAATTTAAATCAAAATTTACACCAATTAAATAAATTTATAAATTCTAATTAATTTAAAAAATAAAAAGTTAAATATAAAATTATCTACTTTTAAAGTTTTTTATCAATTCGTTTTTGAGTAAGATTTAAAACTCTTTTTGATTAGTTAAGAGTTCGTCTTTCTTCGATAAAAAAATATGTTAACCACACAAAACCTAAAAGCATGTGCAAGAGCAAGGACAATGTGGACCACCACCACCAATGAGTTATTTTAAATGGTGTTGATTGATTAATAGTTTGTCTTTCTTGGATAAAAAATATGTTAACCACTTGGATAAAAAATATGTTAACCACCCAAGACCTAAAAATATGTGCTCTAAGCCTTGGATCACAAACAACAAACAACACCGTGAACCACCACCACCACTTATTTTAAATGGTGTGGTTTTATTGAATAATGGTGATGAGTCAACTCGCATTTACCTATAGCAACCAATAATGATGTCCTAGTTATTAATTGGAGAAGTAAGTTACAATATATTTTGAGATTTGGAAAAAGGTTAGAATGGGAGAAGTAAGTTACAATAGGTTTTGAGATTTGGAAAAAGGTTAGAATGGGAGAAGTAAGTTACAATAGGTTTTGAGATTTGGAAAAATGTGTAGTCTAAATATTCTAAGTTTTTAATTTTTTCTAAGCATATTCTCTGTCTGAAATTTTAGATTTTACCAAAACAAAAATTACCAAATTCCGATCAAAACTCACTTAAAATAAAAAAAACATATAACAAAATAGACCACTCCCTTTCGAAAACACAAAAACTTCAAATCTAATTTCACACCATAAAAAATAATAATATTTGGCTTTTGGAATTTTGGAAAAGCGTTTTTCCTAAAAACAGCGTGTCTAGGAAATCACGACAGGCCACATGCACACAACTGTATGAACGCCGGCTCGATGGTTGAGCTGCCTCTATCATCTGAGCATCGCCTGGCTTGTGTCGTCACTATTATTATATGCTGCCCATTTCCTATTCATCTCTCGCTACTTCGCTCACATACTCGAGTCTTCCTCTTCCACCTGTTGAAGATTCTCTTCGCTCAGCATTTACTGGCGAGCCTGCCTTTACTATCCTTCTTTGGTAGACAGACCTTTCAGTACAGGCGCCAATTTTGTGCCCGAAAAGAGTCTTCGATTCGATTCCGGTCAGATCAAAAGCCTTATCTCCCCTTCCACACACTCAGTCTCCTCCTGATCTCCAGAGGACAAGCCTTCTCTCCCCTTCCATATATATATGCCAGATCTGATCTCCCGAAAACTAACAGTACCAGAGAGAGCTGTGATACCCAGATCTGAGAAGAGGAGGACAAGGGAGTTGTTTTAATGGCGGACGAAGGGAACGCGCCAAAGGCAGAGGAAGGAGCAGCCAAGGAAGCAGCGCCTTCGTCTGCGCCGGGACGGCCCCCACGAAAGCTATTCCGCAGAGTACCGGTGGCGGGCTTCGCAAGCCTGCTGTCGGGGTTCCTGATCACGCTAGTCATAATCCTGGGCGCAGTTACGCTGGTTCTGTGGCTTGTCTACCGCCCTCACAAGCCCCGCTTCTACGTGGATGGCGCCGCCATCTACCAGCTCAATGTGACCGATGGCTCTGTGAGCAGCAGTATGCAGTTCTCGGTTATCGCCTCCAATCCCAACAAGCGACTCACCCTGCACTATGACAGGCTCGTGGCTTTCGTGCTCTACCGGGGCGAGTTGATCACGATGGTGACTCCGATGCCCAATCTATACGAGGGCCACCAGAGCTTCGTGGTGTTGTCCCCCATGGTGAGCGGGAACTTCGTGCCTTTGTTGCCCGTTGCTGCCGGAAGCCTGCTCGCAGATCAGGCCTACGGTTTGGTTGAGGTGAGGCTGGAGATAAGGGGCCGGATCCGGTGGACGACGGGTTTCTGGAAATCGAGCCACTATCACTTGGCTACGAAATGTGATCTTCTGTTGTCGGTGAAACAAGTGGCCACGGGTGGCCAAGTGCCGTTGCTCGGAGGGCAGTCTTGTCATGTGGATGTCTGAAAGAAAGGCAGGCAGGCTGCAGGCAGAATTGCTTAGTAGAGGTTGTTATCAATCGTTTCTTTCTTATTTTCATGTATCTATGCAATTTAGATTTCATTCTATATATATTACTTGCTTTTCTGCACCAGAGGCAGAGTACTATGCAAGCTATTGGAATGATACTCGGTGGGACCTTGGTTTGGTTTCTGATTAAAAATCCATATCTATCGGTGGGACTTTGGTTTGATTTCTCATTAGGAATCCCAATCCATACCCATGTGTAAAAGGCTCCCTCAGTGAGTTTGTGGAGATGGTCTCTAAAAAGAGATCTCGCAAATCAAATTCAAATTTCTCCTGTTGCCTGGGCTAAGTTCCTCTAGTTATGCCCGCGAGGAATAATGTAATGAAGAGGAATGATGTATTGAAAATTATTACAGTGGAATATGTATTTTTTTTTATATGTCAGAATTTCTTGGAACGTCCCAATAGAGTTGAGAGTTGAGATCAGGTAGGAATTTGGTAAAATTTTCACTTAATTGCTTTTGTTTTATTTGACGAGAGCTCAAAATTTAAGCTGTATTTTGTCCGTCAAATTTCAGCACTGGTTGAGATTCTGAGGAACGTCTCAATGTTAGAATGTTGAGTGAATGTCCAGCACTGGTTGAGATGCTGAGGAACATCTCAATGTTAGAATGTTGAGTGAAGTTTAGAAATGTCTCAATGTTAGAGACTTGGACTTGATCCAGTTTAGAAATGTTTCAACATTGAGAGGAGGAGTTTAGAAACGTCTCAAGGTTGGAGATTTGGACTTGATCTAGTTTAGAGGTGTTTCAATATTGAGAGGAGTTTAGAAACGTTTCAGTGTTGGAGATCTAGTTTAGAAATGTTTCAATGTGAGACTTGGACTTATCTCATTTAAAAATGTTTCAATGTTGAGTGGAGTTCATTTAAAAATGTTTCAATGTTGAGTGGAGTTTAGAAGCGTCTCAATATTGGAGATCTAGAAATATCTCTCAATGTTGGACACTATTAATTGGTTTTGTTTTATTTGACGAGAGCTCAAAATTTAAGCTGTATTTTGTCCGTCAAATTCCAGCACTGGTTGAGATTCTGAGGAACGTCTCAATGTTAGAATGTTGAGTGAATGTCCAGCACTGGTTGAGATGCTGAGGAACATCTCAATGTTAGAATGTTGAGTGAAGTTTAGAAATGTCTCAATGTTAGAGACTTGGACTTGATCCAGTTTAGAAATGTTTCAACATTGAGAGGAGGAGTTTAGAAACGTCTCAAGGTTGGAGATTTGGACTTGATCTAGTTTAGAGCTGTTTCAATATTCAATATTGAGAGGAGTTTAGAAACCTTTCAGTGTTGGAGATCTAGTTTAGAAATGTTTCATTGTGAGACTTGGACTTATCTCATTTAAAAATGTTTCAATGTTGAGTGGAGTTTAGAAGCGTCTCAATATTGGAGATCTAGAAATATCTCTCAATGTTGAAGACGCATCCAGTTTAAAAATGTTTCAATGTTTATGTTGAATTAACACTCTATTACTATGTAGAATTTAGAAACATTTCAAAACCTCTTAATATTGATGTTGAATTAAGTGGACACTCGACTTATCATTATCTGAAGTTTAAAAATTGGATACTCGACCCATTAGGATGGATCATAAGGAATCCATACTCCATCCATCATGATGGATCATAAAGAATCCATACTCCACCCATTAAAACATAGATTTATCTCAACCATGATCTTTTAACGAATAAATCTCTTTCAACCATAATAAATTAAATCAAAGATTTATCTCAACCATGATTTCTCAAAGAATAGTCTGTAACTCTATATTAACCATGATATATAGATGTATGTCAAGAATCAAGCAACCATGATCTATTACTCAATGAATAGTTTATATCTCTATATTAACCATGATATATAGATCTATGTCAAGAATCAAACAACCATCATCTATTACATAGATAATTTAGATCTATGTCGACCATGATCTGTTAAGCATTGAACAGCCATGATATACTCCCTAGTTCACAGATCTACGTGGAGCAAGATGCTATTGATTATTTTTCTTCTTTTGTTATATTAGATGGAAGATACTAGTATATTTTTTTCCCTACGTTACTCATCACTGTCATTGTAATATGCAAGTCCATTCTCTCAATATACTAAAACCTGACCCTTCACTTTTAGCCTCCATTGTATTTGGATAGATCCCAAGAAACTATATTTCTCTTCGAATGAAAAAAACTCTAAATTTCCCTGTACATTTCTTTATTTTGTATTTGGAATCCTGCTTTATCTTCACTAACCTGGGTGTGTCTTTTAACTTTGAAATAGTAACCATCCATCACCATACTTTTTCTAAGAAAGTAAATCTCTGGTACTGAACCATGGATGATGAACAAACAGGAAACTTTATCTCTTTAACAAAGTAAATTCTTGAAACTTAACAAGGGAATCTAACAACCAAGAATCTTCATCTCTTTAACAAACTAAATTCCTGGTACTTCACATTGGAAGAAGAACTAAAGGACAGCCATGAATCTACGTGTCTCTCTGTATCAAAGTAAATCCATGTTATAAAAATGGAAGAACAACCAGGGGTCTCTCTTTATAAAAGTAAATTCCTTAGCATGGAAGAATAGCCATGAATCAACATCTCTCTTTATCAAAGTAATTTCTCACTGACATTCATGCGGTGTGGTCCAGTATGCTTGAAAATAGTGCTTTTAGTGTCACATTCAGGTGACCTCAAATCAAGAGATAAGGGCAAGAAACAATTCCATCTCCAACTGAGATGTTCAATTACTTTCAAGGTGGGTCCCTCTTTTACAAATAAGACAAAACTGCGTGTTTCTTTCTTTGTTGTTTGTGGTTCTATTAATAGAACTGATGCTTTTCTAAATGCATTATTATTGAAGCGAGGTTTATTGCTTGCTATTACTGTAACAAGCTTTATTATTATTATCCATAGCCATTATTTTTCACTTAATTTTTCTAAGCATTCGATTTGAAAACTTTATAATTTGATAATTTCTCTCAACTAAGTTTATAACATTAAAACAAAGATTATAATATTACATGTAATAGAAATATTAAGAAATATTTAAAAATAAAAATATAGTTTCATAATTTCTATAATGTATCATCAAATTTAAATTATAACAAATATTATAATATTAAAAATTTATAAATTATAACAAATATTATAATATTAAAAATTTATTATATTTAAGATAATATGAAATATAATAAAAATATTATAAAATATTTTAAAATAAAAAATATAAAAATAAATTTAAATAATATTTAAAAAAACATTAAAATAAATCTAAATAATACTTTAAAAACATGAATCTAAATAATATTTAGAAAACATTAAAAAAACATTAAAAAATTAGAATAGACAGCTTATCACTTAACATGTATTTTTAATTTTGTACTTGAAACTAAATAAGTATTAAATTTTTTTTAATTATGATGAATAATATTAACAATGAATATAATTCTATAAAGTATAACAAAAAGATTAATTTATTATGATTAACAATGAGTTACATATCATCTATTTAAATGTAATCTGTATCTTCCACATAAAACTTTATTATAAAGTAAAAAATAAATTAAATTGGTTAATTTTCATTTTAGCATCATTTTAGACATGAATCCCTATGAAGTATAAGAAATGTAGAAACCTAGCTCTAATCATAAAGTTCTAATTAGCTTAACAACCTCATCGTTATTCGACGGTTGAAGGTAGTTACTGTTGATTTTTGGGCAGCATCGAGAGTCATTCTTCAATAGATTGGCATCAACCTGGGGCTGAGGACCTAGTCAAAGACTAGGATGTTGATGTACTTGATCAACATGAATAAGTTACCTTTCTTATGAAGATTCTTGAAGACAAGTTTAACCATTGAAAGTGTGAAGAAGACCAATGTATAGTACTTATGGGAAGTCATAAAGTTGAGTCTAGGAGACTCAAGTTAGAAGCAATTGGAAGAGAGCTTATTTCTTGGCACGTGTGGATCATTTGAGAACTTGAAGATTCCTTATGAAGGAGGGAAGGGCTCTATATCTCTTCTATGACATATATGGACCATATCCATCACAAGAAGACATAACGACTTGATAAAAGGTCATAAAGACCTAGCGCCCACCTAGAAGAGGTCATGAACACCTAGCATCCAAGTCAAGTTATATGATAATGTACCCTGAGTTGGCACGTGTGGGACATAAATACTAAGAGAAGGGCCTATGGTGACTTGGTTAAAGGATTATGGTCATGGAACCACAATGAAGGACCAAGAACACTAATGAGGGTCCAAGAGCCCACTAGTAAAGGACCAAAAGACTAAGTAAAAGTCAACGACCCTATGAAAGACCACAAGGAAATTAAAAGACCCTAAATAAAAGCATTAAAGTAATTTTTAATTTGGTAAATTAAAATTACAAAAGTGGTCTTTGAGAGGTGGCTTCCTTAACTTATGGACTTGTTAATCCTTATCTCACTCAACTGATGAAATATCAATTGAAAGCACTCTCATTTGATCAAGGCACTTCACATGATCTTTATCTCTGATTCAACAAGAGAAATTCATGGGGTTTATGATTTTCTCTATTTCATCTTCATGAGGCATGGTTCAGCTTGTAGGAGGTAGTCGTTGGTGTCTTTACTTCTTGTCTTGATCACATGCTAATGTATGAGGGCTCGATATTCTCCTTAGTTGCCACCCTAACTCTTCTAAGACTTATTCCAAGCACCCGACAACTCTGATTGAGGTTGGTTGCAAGTCCGACAGCCCTTCTAATGCACACACAAGACATCCGATTTAATATGCAGTTCACTCAAGGAATTCGAAGGCACATATGAGGCATCCGAGATTTCAGTCAAGGCATTAGAAATCAGTTTCAAGACACCTGAGATCATCTATGGTCACTTATTAGGGCATCCGAGATTAACTACAATCTGTAGTAACAACCGGTAGCCCTATATGGGCTCATATTTAGGAAACCAAAGACATATCAAGAAACCCGAGGTCCTAAACAGGGCACACGATATCTGTTCCAGGCTCCCAAGACCAAATTACAAGCATCCGAGAGTCAAGTTCAATCAACTGCATAAGCCACGACTGTCTCTCTTGGTCAACAATATAGTCAACAAGCAATCTTAGTGGTTTGCAGAGAGTTAGGGTTTGATGACAGTAATCATCTTACTTAGTTTTCATCTATAGGAATCCTCCTTCTCTTGTCAATAACATATCTCCTATAGTCAACAAGTCAACAGCCACATCACAGTCAAAGGAAGTCTCTGTTTGGTTAATAACAACCTCATCTGTATTGAAGGTAAAGGGTTTATGACAGTTGGTTGGTAGCAGTCATCCTAGTTAAGATTTTCATCATCATAATCTGCAAGCTGCTATGGTTTACCTTCATTGAAGTTCAAATGTTTTCCCTAGCATGAAAGCACACTTATGGCACCATGTGATGGAAAGTTTGAAGTGTTAACATCTACAACTAGCCTAGGGTTTGATGATAAGTCCTTGATGAGATATTAGTAGATCTAGAATGGAAATCCTAGGATGTCTTGTAATGGTGACAGTTCTCTTGTGACTAGTGCTATTGAAATTGCTAGAGTTGATGCTACAACTACATGCCCTATCTGATAAAGATAAGTACTTGTTCTCTATTTTTATGTATACTCTCATGTGTTAAGGGTCATTTGATGTATACTTGTTCTTCTTGAATCTATCATAAGAAAGGTTGTTGGGTTTTTCCCTCTGAAGGAAAGAGGGTTTTCCTAGGGTAAATTATGGTATCTAATGTGCATGATTGATGTGATGTGATCTATTTACTTTCATGTCTATTATAACATGATGTGTTTACTTTCTGCTCTATTTAGTTCATTGTTTAATTTGTTATACTGTTCATACATATAGCTGATACTTTCATGTGTGATTATGCAAAAGAAAATTTTAAAATTGCATTCATAATTACCAGTTTATGAAAGTAACCACAAATTCAACGTGGTATCAGAGCATGGTACTGATGTTTTGCCTTGACCAACGCAAGAAATATCTTGAATATGGAGCAGTATACAAGTTGATTGGATTGGGCATCATAACTTCCTCAAAAAATGTCCACTGAGAATTTGTAGCAGTAAAGAAGACACTACAGATGGTGGACTACAAAATTTCTATAAACAAGCTATTGCATGGAAATTGAATCTTCAAGAACTAAGGCCCGTAAGACTAAAAGAAGGAGCTTGGATCCAACTACATAATCCAAGAAAAAGTTACGAGGAGATAATCCAGAGTGTTCTTTTTGAAGCACCTTTTTCTTCTATTTACAAAGAGAAGTTCTGAGGCTTCAGAAAAGGCACATCGGGACCATTTATGTAAAGTATTTAGTATGGCTGATTTCACACCTGCAGACAATGATCTATTGGAATATTTTGTTTGTTTGAGGATATGCACCAGAAAGACCATGAATTGAGAAAATCAAATGAAAGTTCTTTGATATGAAGTAGTGTATCAGTTAATGAATGCCTTGAACGATGAACATCGAAGGCTGAGCATTGGTTCTTAGCATTCATATCAATTCGTGACGGAGACCTCCTCCAGAAGATGCTACCTGAAAAGAAAAGCTAGGGTTTACCAAGCATATACTCTAAATGGTCAGTGAGTAAGAATTTGAGTCAGCCTTCCTTCAATCAAAATCCTTAGATTCCATGAATGAGTTGTGCACAAATTTAGTAATTAGAATATAAGGATGCTCGACAACCTTTACAGAAGGACACATATTTGTAAGATCTAGGATAAGATATGTGTATGATCAAATCTTTGGATTATGAAAGAATTAGACATATAAAATATGCTCAATTGTAAATTTCCTCTCATTTTTTTGAGGAAGATGATGTCAGCTTGGTTAAATCCTTAGAGGAAAGCATGATGAAACCTATAAGATAGTACTCTTAGTTAGAGTATTATGAGATCTATTTTGGATAGTACTGCCAGTTGCATGTGGACCCAAGATATTCTTCCTCCTTGAGTGGTTCCTGGCACTTCAGTTAGTGTTTCTTATCCAGCATGATTTTGAGCTTTATACAGTGGTATCTTCCTGGGCACAAAGATCAAGAGGGAGTGAATAAATCCTTGCTTTTCAGAGAATTGAATACCCCTAAATGATTCAATAAGACTACAATATCCTACAGATTCTACTCTCCTCAAAACATAGCTTGATGGAAATTGTCAGGGTGTTGTGGTGATATATTGGAAACCTTCAGAAGGTCCAAGACCTCACCTGGAGATCATCCATAAAGAGCAGGAGGCTCTGAAGGGTGTGGTTTACTATACTGCAGATGTTCACCCTTCCTACAGTTAGAGGGAGTCTGTAGATCTCTCTGGGCATTTGAGATGCTACTATGATCAAAGCTCGCATAGCCTTTTGAGACTCTACCAAGAGAAAAGAAACATGCTATTGAAAGTTAAATATATTAGAGATCCTTGAGGTTGTATGAGACACATCATTGATATCGAGCCTTTCAGTAGGCTAGTATTTCATTTATTTTTTCACAAGCAGACATTTGTGATTAGATTGGAGTCCTGTGTAAGTAAGTTGAAATTGACATTTCAGGCTAAATAGCGTAGCCCGTCCTCAGAAGAAGATAAAAATCTTGAAGAAATTTAATTCATCCAAATCCTTTTAATAATATATCCATGATGCGCACAACAAACCCTATGTTTGGTCGGCAAGAGAATTGAGAAACTAATGTATTAGGTCGGCAAGAGGAAAGAGGGTGAGATGAACAAATGTTAAGAATTTTTGGAATATTAGGGTTAACATTATTGTTTGTTAATATATGTATTTCAATGTTTTAAATATTATGTATTATGATATTGTAATATTTACTTATTAATTAATTAATTTAAAATTTTATTAATAAATTGTAAATTTTATTATGAAATTGTTTGGTTTATTTATTTATTATTATGCCTTGATGTTTCATTTTTAGTTTGGTTAATAACTGGAGCCCAAGAGCTACTCAGAGTCCAGCCATCATCTCGATTGATATTGTTAGGGTTTTCAACAATCTCAATAACTTCACAGACACGTCATTTTGTGTAATGGTCAATGTTGCTAATGACTTTTGTCTCTTCTATGCAGATATGGTGTTTAGAAGTGTGCGAGTGCTTTGCTAGGGAATATTTATTTAATCTTCCATGAAAGATATCAACACTATGCTCTTTAATTCTAGTATGAATAGAAAGACCCATCTCACCGATGTAGATCTTACCACAATCACAGGGAATCAGATAGACTCCTTTCCTCTTTTTCGGATCAAATTGGTGTTTTGCATGGTCTAATAGTTTCCCTATGTGTTAGGAGGAGAGACAGTAACCCTTGTTAGTTTCTTTTGTACAATATTATCAATTTTGTCCATGGTGCCCCGAATCTATGGTAGACATATTGTTTTAAAGGGGATGTTGTTGTTCTCGCATTTTTTCATTTTCCTGTTGCTCTTTTTAATGGATCTTTTGATTAGTTTCTCGTCATATCCATTTATCTTGAAAACATATGTCAGATGCTTGAGCCCCTGATCTAAGTGGTCCATGTTTGAGATACGTTTGGCCCTAACAATAAGAGTGTTTAAGATGCCATCTTTTTGAGTTGGGTGATGATGCGGAGTTGCTTGAACATATTTGTATGTGTGTGTTTTCTTGCGATATACACTATGAGATAAAGATCCATCCACTTTTCTAAATAGAAGTATATCCAAGAAAGGTAGTGATTTTTCAGCTTCTGTTTCCATTGTGAACTGAATGTGCTTAGACTTATTGTTCATGTGTTCTAGGAATTCTCTCAGATTTTCATATCCATGTTGCCATATGACTTGAGTGTCATCCACATACCTTTTTCCAATGCTTTGGTTTCAATGGGGAAGAAATGGTGGATTTTTCTTCAAAGAAATCCATATAGATGTTTGAAACCACTAGAGGGAGTGGGGAACCCATTGCCACACCATTGGTTTGTTCATCAATGTCTCCTCTAAAGCTAAAGTATTTGGATTTCAAGCACACTTTAACTAGGTTTGCGGTTTCTTTGTATGTGAGATTTCTAATGACGTCAATAGCTTCATCAACCAGAATGTTGGTGTATAAAGAAACAACGTCAAAACTAACTAATAAATCATCCTCCTCCAATCGTATTGTCTTTATGTTCTCCATGAATCTGGAGGAATCTTTAATGAAAGATTGTGAGTGTCCAATAAATGGTTTGAGCCTCTCCGCTAGTAGTTTGGCTAATCCATACGAAGGTGACCCTATTGTGTTTACAATGGGTCTGAGAGGACATCCCTGTTTGTGTATCTTGGGAAGTACATAGATGCGAGGACTTCATGGAACCACAATAAAGGACCAATAAGGTCCAAGTAATCCTCGCATCTATGGACTTCCCAAGATACACAAACAAGGATGTCCTCTCAGACCCATTATAAACACAATTTGTCGATGCAGACAAGGACAAATCTCTCTAGTCTAAATAGTGTAGATCTAGAACAAAACCCAAACATAACATATACAATTTCCTAGATTAATCAAATTATAGAGAATGCAAGGAAATAACTTACCTTGCAACCGTAGAAATGTCTCCTTTCTTGATGTAGCCTTTGATCTTCAACTGCAAACAATATACTAGAAACAAATGGAAACACACAAACAATAGTAATATGCAATATTGATTAATCTAAACTAGTAGTCAAGGAAATTAATTCTAAATATCTGATGCAAACAATCTTTATGGAAAGAGTATATATTACTGTAGTAAAGCAAGTACAAAGGGAGAGATTACAACCATGCCTTGATGTCGCAAATTCTTCCAACTAGCCTTTTGCCTCAAATATCCAACTCTACTTCTATTTGAGAAAGGAACCTTAGCTCTAAGGAAATTTCAACAACACTTGGATACTCTCTTCTTCCTTTCCCATTCCATGAAGGTAAGCTTGCATTTATAGACCAAAGAAGATAGAATAGGTTGAGTATCTCATGGATAAGGTTAGGGGATCATCCCAAAACTCTAGGGGTTCAACTGCCACCTATGCATATTTGTAGGGATAAGCCTCCATGAGAGCTTCATTCTAGAAGACTCTCGAAACTTCTCCTTTTTTCATTTTAACAAGCACCGATGCACCCTGTCAAAGAGAAACTTGCGTCACTAAGGTATGATGCATGTTGAATGAAGGAAACAAGGGTCAGCGATGCACTTTTTTAATGTGCAGAGTGCATCACCTAATGTATGACGCATGTTGTGAACATACAAGGTGCACCAGTGATCCAAAACTAGGAAAGTGAAAGGAAAAGCCTCTTCCTAGGTCATTTGGCACTTGGCACTTTAGGGATCATGGTTAATCCAAAGATACACACCTCATTATCATGGTGATGACGGTATTTTGGTGTAACAGTTTCAGATGCCTTACGACACTTTTTTCTGTCAGTAGAATTTTTTGACATTTTTTTTTGTTGTGTCATTTTTTGAGAGGGTTTTGCTCTCATTGGTTTTTGGGATCACTTCAGTGAAAACCTACATGTTGTATACCTCATTTGTTGCACAATGAGTTTTAGGATTGGTTTCAACATCCATTTGGCACATTTTCAGGTGGATCTTCATCGACATCCATGAGGTTTCAAACCATGGGTTACAGGTTGAAGACATGGACTTGATATCAGCTCTTACACTAGTTTTTTGTTGCTAGCTAGTACTTTTGTACATACTTATGATTAAGGGGGAGATGATTAGAAACCTATCTCTAATCATAAAGTCCCAATTAGATTAACAATCTCACCGTTACTTGTAAACATTGTATTTAAGCTATGTTCATGTGAATGATAAAGTTACTTTGGCTTTTGCCCTCTTTTTGCCATATTATTTCTGGGTATTTTTGGTATTCTTATTCAGTTAATGTTTGTCAAGAAAGACATTGATTGATAATGAATAATGATTTACAATGAATTACACATAATTTATTTATAATAAATATGAGTCATAGTGGCACGTCCCCTCTCATCGATCTAGTGCGATGGAGAGAACATGATGTTAAGGCTGGGAATCTAGCCCGATGATCATAAGCAAGATGCATTGGAAGTAAAAGACATATGCATATGTATAATGCAAGAATATACAATGGAATTAAATATCTACTTACACCTCTATCAAGCATTCAATATATGTATAATAATTCTTAAAACAAATTCATCGTAGAATTTACATAAGAGAGTACTTATCTTGAAACAAAGTAGTCCCGAGCAACTGGCTATGCAACTGCAACATTCCACCCAACCATAGGCCAATTGTGGTCATCAATCTCTCAACACAACTGCCACCCTCGAGTTGGGCATGATTTCTACAAGGAAAAAGGGAACAACAGGCTCACACATAGCCAAATGCACACCAATATCAGCCAAGCCAATCCACAGTTGGGTTTATTAGGCTGCTAAGGCAATGGAAATGAAGAATTGCTAAGCTAGTGAGCTCAACCAAAGAGCTATGGATACTTCTACAAGATATATCAAGCTTGGTCCCCACAATACCTACACACCTGACACAAGGAATTATCCCTTCACTGCTACACAGTCCCTCAAGCCATACCTTCCATTCTAGTGCTCTTCAAGGTGTGCATAGAAGAGTAGCCAACCCTTTGATCTTTCTGTGAGGGTACTCCCTTCACTAGGTTTATCAAGCCAACTCTATCCTCTTCCAATCCTAATTTATTACTCACAAATTCAACTGAAAACAAGGGTGCACATAACAACAAAACACAAGTGTTGGGCATGAAGAAAACGTTTTGACTGTGGGATTCCCAAGATGGGGTTTCCATTAGCTTCAGAAATCGTGGGAAACCAAAAACAAAATGTTAGATGGGGAATCAACCTTGGGAGAGGAAATCGATTTCAGAAAACATTTATGGGCATTCAAGGGGCATAAACGACCTCTATAAACCCCCAAATCGTGAATCTCTTCCTCCCAGCCATTGTGCAACACAAAAACGAGTTCCCTGCTATGGAAAATGAAGGAAAATGATGGAAAATGTGAAGGAAAATGCCCCAGCTAGCTCAGACTGCGTGAGGGAGAAAATACTATGGGTGAATAATGGCTTTGGGCACAATTTCGTGGGTGTTTTCTTGCCCAAGAAGCCAATATACGATTTCCCAAATTGATGGCTTTCCCAAACACGAAATTGGCTACCATACCTCTCCATTCCCAATGCATTAACTACCTCAACCAACTCTTGGAAGAATTAAATGATTGGGTGCATAAGTCAAAATGGGTAGTTGAGAGTTTATGGGTTCTCTCATTGACATTGGCTTAACACTATTGGCTCAAAGGTTTTAATAATTTTCCTCCCTATTCCTTGTAAAAATCATGCCCCCATCTCTTGTTGCATTGCATAGCTAGTTGTGGGTATTTCATTAAAATTCATATTTACATGATGTCTTAATTTCCATTGTGCGTGGCTAGCACGAGAACCATATACATCAATTTTTAATTGTCGATACATAAAATGCTAAATCGATGGCAGGGCCTTGGCCTTGAGATCCTCACCACGATTTCATAACGATATTTACATCATTTACAATTTTAATGCAATAGGGTCAAAATCATGATATTACACATGGTTTGAAGATGTTTTGATTTATAATTGTTCATTTTTCAACATAAAATTTATAATGTTAAATTAATTTAGCTTTTTTGTTTGCTAGTTTGTTTATGACTTGTGGGACTAGCTAGCCTCTGTTGCATCTAGCTTGGGCCACACCAACCCTTAACATGGTTGGATTTTTAAGTGCCTCCTCCCACTACCTTATGGGATTCGAACTCGGGTTTCCATGCATAACGAGGCTCATCAAAACCAACCATACTAATGGGATTTGGCCTTAGATTAATTTAGTTATTCATACTACTTTGAGTTATTGTTACTATATATTTTAATGTGAATAAATCGATCTAAATAAATGACAGTCACATCTAATCGACACAAAGTTTTATCCTAGAAAAATCAAATGGAAAAAAACTACTGCATGTAAACGGATAATAACTTATTGAGCTTGTATTGAATTTCAAAGAATATTGATTACCGAGATGTTTTTACAAAGATTCTGTACTTAGATGCAATTGACTCAATCACTACAATAATGGAATCCTCCTTTACTCTCATTCTTTTTCTTCCCCATGTTCTTAGCTTCATTAGAACAATAATTGTTACCACTATGAAACTTTGTTAATCTCTTTTTCTAGATTTTTAGACACCCCCTAAGTAAACCCCTTTGGATTTACCTTCTCTTATTTATTAACTCACTCGAAGGCCAACCGTTGGTGAAATTGGTTATGCTCCGAGTGCAACTGTTGACTTTGTTTTGGATTCCCATTTGTTCATTCGTGAACAAGCTCAATCCCCATACAATAATGGAGTATTCATGGCACTTGATTGGTTTCCATGTAGTGGGCATAGGCCGCAAGCCACTCATCCCATCATTGATCATTCAACATACTTTTTTTTTCACATGGGATTCCATTTCAACTTAATATGTGATGGGGATAGTAGATTTTATATGAGAAATAACTACTTAAGCCCCTTTCTCTTGCTACATGCCAATCTTGGATTGTATTGTGGAATTTATTTGAAGTGTTGGGAGGTCTCGTTGCATTAGTCCTAGAATATTGTCATTTGATCTCAAGAAAACATGATGGTGTGAGGTTGATCCCTAACACCTTGATTCTTATGAGAATAACTTTCCTTCCATCAATCTTGGGACAATACAATGATGCACGAGAATTGAATTTTGACTCTTTCTACAAATTCTTGTTGGAAACCTCATGCTGAACAACATATCCTCATGTGTGTCTTTCTCATGGAATTTTGGAACTTCTATGAGGATTGTGGTTCATCTCTTCGAATTTATGAATTCCACCCAATGCTTCCATGTGTCTTGTAGAGTCGGTCTCCTCTAGGTGTATCTTTAAGGTCATTGCCCTTGGGAAGTTGTTTTATGTGAACATGAACTCAGTACTCATATATTAGCTTTTGCCACTTAGAATGAATATTTCTTCTCTAGGTTCTGACCATGATTGAGTAGAACAAAGATGAGAATCAAAATCCATTCCTTACACTACATTACCCATTCCTAATCACTTCTCTCTAATTGGGAGGATTTTGTTCCCCAAAATATTACTATTGAAGCAAACGAGGGAAAACAACATCAATTTTATCCCCCTTTACCATTTTCCCTTCCTCATTAACTAGTCTTTACATCCAATATACCATAACACCCATTGACCTTTGTGAGTAGCCCAAATATTTTTTTGTAATAATGTATCCTCCTCTAACTCTTTGAGTACATTTGATGCAAAATATTCAACTAATGAAAGTAGTTTCCCTTCCCCTTCCTCGTCTAGTGTCGAAGGATTGAATAGACACAACTTATCCACACTAATCACAACTAAATACATTACGATAAACAAAGGTAAACTAATTCGAAATGGATCCAAATACAAAATGGTTGTAAGCCTCAGTACCTAAAAGTGATTTGGCATTTAATAAAGGTTAGTAAGTCATAAAAGACAAGGCAATGTAAAGTAAAAAAAGACAAGAGAAAATAATAAAGAATTATATGTAAAAAAACGAAATAGGAGAGAAAGGATGAGGAATGGGAATTGAAAGGTCAGGTTAGCCTTCCCATTATCCTAACTCTCCTATATATATCCTTTCACTTAGACTATCAAAGGTATTTTTGCTTGTACCTGGCTCAGAGAGGAGAATGCCAAAGTTCCTAGAGCTGCATTGTAATCCAAAGATTGCCGAATGAAAGATTGAACAACCATTGAATGTTGGTTTTCTAGTTTGGGTTTGCAGGGTAAATAATGTCTTATGTGCAATTTTTACTGTGTTTGATTATTTCTCTGCATTCATTTATTTACTGTGTGGATTGAGAGCTTCTCTATGTCATTAATGGTAGCTATTGGGTTATGAAAAATAATGTGTGAGCTAAATGAAAGGTCATACCTGTTGGCCTTCCTATTACCAGAACTCTCTTATATCTCCTTTCACTTAGACTATCAAAGGTATTTTTTCTTGTAACTGGCCTAAAGAGGGGAGTGCATAAGAGCCCGGAGCTGCATTGTAATCCAAAGATGACTGAATTGAAAGATTGATCAACCATTAAATGCAAGTTTTCTAGTTTGGGTTTCTATGGTAAATAATATCTTATGTGCAATTTTTTATGTAAATAAAAAAATTAAAAAAACATAAAAACAAATTTGAAATTTTTAGAAAATAAACAAAAATCTATTTTCTTTAAAACAAACATTAAAAAAATAAATAAATTATAAAAAAACAAAACTAACAAATTAAAATTAAAAAAAAAAATTAAAATTAAAAAACCAAAAAAAATTATTAAAAAAAAAAAACAAAAATCTAAAAAGTTCAAAGGTAATGTTTTAAGAGAGGGGGAATTCATTCCCCTTTACAACCAATGTGAATATGGTTGTCCTTGTTGACTGTTTGATTTTGGCCATTGGGTATGGCGGTTGGAACTTCTTTATTGGGTTGTTTATTGCCCGAATGATGTAGTGTTTATTTACTATTTCCTATATTAATAGTAAGTTATATTTTCGATGGAAAAAAACCAACGTAAATACCTCATCACTTTAATCGATGCCATGGAATGGATTAAATCTATGTGAGTGTTTGCTTTAAGCCATGTGGGTGTTTCTGGTTGTAAAACATTAACTTTGTTAATTGGTAAACATTTTATTTTTATATTTTATTTTATTTTGATTTTTGGTTTGTTATATATATATATTTTGTTTTTTAGATTTTTTTTTTTAAATTTTTTATTTTCTAAAAGAATGGACTATTTTTTAATTATTTTTCTCGTAAATACGTTTTTGTTGTGATTTAAAAAAAATAACAAAATTGTTTAGGGCATTATTTGAAATGTTTGTAATTGTAACTCGAATAAGAAAGGGGTGTTACTCGTAGCACCTTGTTTTGATTCAAGGGATGATTTTGACATTTTCGTTGCAATGATGTTGCTGTTAAGATCACTGTTTCAAACAAGTCTTAATTTTAGCCGCAAAAAGAGAAATGGGGGTGTCATATTGGCATGACTTAAAGGACATTGTTTCAAGTAGGGCACATTTTAGAGTTTTGATCAGGGTATTTTTTTAAATATTCTAAGAGTATACTTAAGTGTAGTATTCTAGGCGATTATTTTGGATTGAAAGAAACACATACATAGATAGGTAGGCGAATATTAAATGAAACATACAATTTACTACTGAAATTGTAAATTTTGGTGAATATTATGATAAAAAAAATATTTTATGTAAATATAGGCGATATTAGAGATTAAAAATGATCAAATAACGAATTTGTTTTTTGAAAAAAAAATTCAATAAATAGCCAATTGGCAAAATTTTGCCTCTAAAAATTACCTTGGTTTTGATTGTAGCGACACCAGTTGTTATGGATGGGGTTTCAAAAAATTGTAATTTTAGCCTCAGGAAAAAAAATGGTGCTATCGATAGCACCACTTTTTGATTCGGGGGTCAATCTATGGTCTCCATTGTAGTGGCGTCGATTGGGGATTCAAAAAAATTGTAATTTTATCCCCAGGAAAAATGGTGCTATTGGTAGCACTACTTTTCATTTTAGAGGTTGTTTTTGCATTTTTGATGAAAACATATGTTAGGTTTAACCTTGACTCGGGATTGATTCAAAGGTGGTTAGGTCCAACACATGGTTTTGGGCACATGGTCTATTGTGGTCCAATGTATTGCATGTAACGAAGCCTATAAAAGGTTTGAGGAGGATCCATTGTAAAGTGGTCTGGAGGTGAGTGGTGGCTAGCTCGCTTGGCTCGGATGACCGGTTTTGGCCATTTAATGAATATCTTCATTGGGTGTTGGTTCTCCCCGCATGGGGTTTCTAGGGTAAATTATGTGTCTCTATTTTGTGATTGCAAGTTGATTTCTCTAGTAATTATTATTTATGCTCATTGAAAACCTAACAGTGGTATCAGAGCCACATCTTTTTTTATGAGAGCCTGGTGTGTAGATGAGACTACCTGCGGATGTATGATGAAAGTGGTCAGATCTATTGTTTGACACTTGGATATGCGAGGAGAAAATGCAGATCAATTGGTTAAAGTTGGTTAAAGTGTAGGTCTTCTATATGGGATGGAGATCTAATGTTTAAATGTCTGCATCTTCCAAATCTATTTCTTTGATCTATTTTTATTTTATTTCCAGTGCTGTTGCGTTCATCAAGGATTCGTTGAGGAAAATATGATCCATGCATGGAAGATTGATTCGTAAATTTAAAATAAAAGGTGAAAGGTGAAACTAAGTTGTAGAATGTGCTGGAGAGGAGCCGTGAATGTTAAAGTTTGTTTTAAAAGGAAGTATTTTTTTATTAATCTCATCTTAAAAGGAGGAGCTCATGTCATTTAAAAGGGAGATATGAAAGATTTTTGTTAAAGGCTTTATTTATAGTCTTTTATTTTTAATAAGTGAGCAAGATTTTTACGAAAAAAGTTGTTTTTACATTTAAGGATGGTGGTTTAAAAGGTTGTTTATTTTTTGGCTTCATTTATGTAATTGAATAAAAGTTATGGGCATGGATTAATCATGGTGAAAGGAAATTGGCAAAAAGATAAAAATTGATCTCTTCAAAAGAGCAACAATTGGTTAATACAGTGGAAAGGTAGTGGCTTTACCGAACGAGTAGTTTGAAGCAATTGTTAGAAAAGTATTGAAAGTTTTTGTACCCATGTTAAATTATTGAGCATGTGTTGTAAGGGGTGCATGATCGGTTGTACCCGACATCTTAGTGTTTTTTGGTTCCAAGTAAGAGTTGATTCTCTATGTTTTTGGCCTACATGAATTGGAGTAGGTGTATCCCTCTTATGTGTAGAAGAGGATGTGGCATCAAGTTGTGGAATGAACCACTTGGGTAGGTATGAGGGTGGCAGGTGTACTCGTAGCCTAGATTGATGTGGAATCAGAGAGGATGAGTATTTGATTAAAGGGGGGAATGTGATATGGATTTATCTCAGACTGTTGGAACCAGGTTATGCTCAAGGAAGAGTTTAATGTATTGATGAACCACGTAGGAGAAAATGATTCCTAGAGAACTGGAGGTTACAACGGCTGAGCACCCATGTATTTCAGTAGATGGATTTGTTTTTATATGGAAATCAATGATGAATTCTTTGCAGGTACAAAAGAATTGTGGAAGTGCAGCACATGAAAAGGCAAGTAGACGAGCAAGAAAGAGAGCATGGAAAAATGAGAGAATGAAGCAATGGATGGTGATGGTGTAGTCACCATGAAGACACATGAAAAAAAATAAAATTAATGGAGTAGTTTACATGTAAAAGGGAATATGGTTGTAAGACCCGGAAAGGCATGCATACCCCTGGTAACTCACCAGTAAAGTCGGGAGATATACCTAGGTGATAGGGGGGTGTATGTGATTACTCCAAGTCAAGTTTAAAGGGGGGATTGTTAGGGTTAACCTTGACTCGAATTTGAGTCAAAGGTGGTTAGGTCCAACACATGGTTTTGGGCACATGGTCTCTTGTGGCCCATGGTATTGGCCCAATGTATTGCATGTAATAAAGCCTATAAAAGGCTTGAGGAGGATCCATTGTAAAGTGTCCTGGAGGTGAGTGGTGGCTAGCTCACTTGGCCCAGATGGCCGGTTTTGGCCATTTAATGAAGATATTCATTGGGTGTTGGTTTTCCCCACATGGGGTTTCTAGGGTAAATTATGTGTCTCTATTTTGTGATTGCAAGTTGATTTCTCTCGTAATTATTATTTATGCTCGTTGAAAACCTAACAACATATAAATTTTTATGGCTAGAGTTCTCGTTTTGAGTATAAAGTTCCCTTCAAGTCATATAATGTGATGATGTTGTAAATATTTATTTATTTTACCAGGCTTGTTGGTACAACAAAGTATGCATCCTCTAATAAACCAAGCTACATATTTTTCATTTTATGGAAATACACATACCTATGTAAGTTGGTAGCTATCTTTCCAACACCAAAATGCCTTGCAACTTTAGAGGTGTAATCCTCTCCAATATGTTGCAATCATTCGCCTTTAGGATAACAAATTTGATATATATTTTAGAGCAACCCATCTTACAAATCATAGTCATCCTTACTATCACCTTTGTCTACATGAAATTGACCTTATAGTTACTAAAACACCTATTTAAATTCCCAATCTTATATGTGTGCCTCTTTGTATGCACCATGGGTGGAAGGATCCATGTGCATAAGAGTTACCAAATTTATGATAATGGACGTGGGTGGATGTGAAAACATGTCTGCCAAATTATTAGCGCTACCCTTCTTATATTTGATGATAAGATGAAATTGTTGTAAAACCCCATCCAATTGTAGTGTCTGGTTGATTGAATATTACTCTGGGCCTGCAAATACTATAGTGCTTGGTGATTAGTGTAGATGAGGGTTTCCTTGTCCATGAGAAAGTGCTTCCATTTCTTAACAGCTCAAACAAGATACTATAGATGTTTTCCATATGCAGCCCTAGTTCAAGCCTCCACTGTGGGGCATTTAGATTTATAGCATACCAACTTACCTCCATGCATCGAGATTAATTATGTAGCATATCCACTTGCATATGTTTCCACTTCGAAGTGATTTTAAAAATTGTGAAATTCAAGAATTGTTGCTTGAACAATCTTTTGCTTCAATTCTTCAAACTATTTATGTTGATTCTTTCCCCATTGGAAATTTTTTTCGATGACTATTATGGCATCGAGTAGAGTGGCTACAATTGGAAAGGGTGCCATAAAATCTTGTAGATATTGTGTTTCTCCCAAAAATATCCTAACCTTAGTGAGATTAATAGGAGAAGACTACTTTAGGATTGGCTCCATCTTCATAGGTTCTATGTTGAGTTTGCCTCCACCAATTACATACCCCAAATACACCAATGATTGTTGATGAAATTCACATTTCTTAAGGTGATCTGGAAATTGATGCCTTTTTAAGGTCTCTAATGCTTGCATGAGTTGTGATATATTCTCTCCCAAGTTAGAGAAATAAAACAACATACCATCTAAGTACACTATATTACAAATGAATATACAAAGGGACACAATACATCATTCACCAAACACATAAATGTAGCTAGTGTATTGTATAACCCAAAAGGCATTACCAACCATTCATATAGATCTGGCTTAGTTTTGAAGGAGATAATATAGGTTTCTTTCTTCTTTAACTCATACATTGTTGTATCCTAATTTGAGATTCAAATTGATGAGAACTTGGCATGATGCAACTAATCTAGTAAGTCATTGATTTTGCGTAAAAGGGTAGTGATTTTCAAGGGTGATCTTATGCATAGCTCTTTAGTTGATACATATTCTCTAAGTCTCATCCTTATTGGGTACTATGGTGATATGTGACCCATAAGGTGAGATGCTAGGTTGAGTTATTCCTTGTTCCATTAACTGTTGAAACTATTTATTCACATCATCTTCTTTGAGGATGGACTATCTATACAACCCAATGTTTGGTAATGCAAAGTTAGGTAGCAAGTGTATCTCATTCTCAACTTCCCTATGAGGTGGTAATCCTTTAGGATCCTATAACACTTTTCTGTATCTGAGCATGAATGTTTTCATAGTTCTTAAACATTGTGTTAAATCTTCTAGAGTTTCATTGTGTAGTAGTTCAAAAAAGTTTTTGTATGCCTGCAAAAGATCCTCCAACTAATGTTTTTTCTCTTTAGTACATCCCTCTAGAGATGCCTTTATTTTTTTATTCATCTCCTCTTTGATTCTCTATTAAGAAGAGTAATACAAACTTCCTACTAGAACTAATCAATTTTTGGTCTGGTTGGCACTCACTAGGGAGATCCTAGATTTACCTTTGTGTGCATTGATGATGAAGGACTTCCATTTATATGACCCAAGGGGGGATATAAAGGGTTAAACGTATATGGTATGACCCCAAGGGAGAAAAATATGGGGTTAAATGTGTATGTAATGAGGTAAATATTTATGTAATAGTGGTTGGCCTAGTGAAACACATTTGTAATGAGTGTATAGGTGTGTATAGAGGTCATGTAGTCATTATTGAGGAGACATGTGATTTAGATATATGAATGTATTGGGGTATATGGAGGATTTTATCCTATTATTTAAGGACTTATTGTATATATCTACATATTTGTTCACCCATATCGACAGATATGGGTGAGGATGGTGGTGAACTTCAATTCCAATCTTATTAACAAGATATTCTGCTCTAATGTAGGCTTGCAAACTAGAATCCATTAGAGCATTCACCTTTTTTTTTCTTGACCTGGATCTTAATATGGGATATTTTTTCCATCTCCTTATCTTCCTTGGGATGGAGGCTAGTCAGATTCACCTCCTTCACATTGCAGTGTAGACATTATTGATGTAGGAGCATTGCGGCCATTGGATCATATCAGATTGAATCTGAGTCATCCAAACAACAGAGGAATAACTGTGTTGTGGAGCCATGAAATTGGAGATGAGAGATCAGAGTGTTCAAAAGTATGGCAAGTTCGGAGTGCCACGGGAGGATCGACGATTGAAGATCAACTATAGCGAACAATGAAAATTTTAAGGATCCATATTTTTTTAAAGTGTGGAAAACTTGGCGAATCTTACTAATTCGTAAATTTCCAACCAAAAAATGTTGGGCTATATTTTTCTAAAATGATCCAAATTTCTAATGGTTTTATATATTTTCTGGAGAATTTTTGCAATTTTTAGGGTAATTCTTTTATCCCATGGAATTTGGGTGAATCAATTTAGAAAAAAGTGGGAATTGGCGAATACTTTTTTGGAGAAAAAAGTAAAAAATTAGCCGTTGGGATAAATTTCGCCCCTAAAATATTTCCCTAATAGGAAATAACTGTAATAGATTAGTGGTGCGAGGTTGCAATCCTGCATCGAGATTGCAAGTCGAGGTTGAAAAGAATCCCATACTTTAAAAGGGTGACGTACCATGGGAGCATTGGCGAATGGTGATCGAATTTGCGCGCCAAATACAAAGTAATGAAAAGTTTGAACAGGTCAACAGGAAATGAACAATGCATTGGGGCTAATGCATCATATTTCAACATAGGAGGGATTGTTGAACTGGGCCAATAGTGCATCGGCAAGATCATATCAGAACTACAAAGGTGCAACGTGATATAAACCCTGATGAGACAGGGGAGCAGGCCTGGAATTTGATGGCCCACAGAACGTTTTTTTCATTCAAACACGTATTTGACACTTGGATTTGAAACAAACATGTCAACAATGACGGTTAAGAAAATATTTGAAACGTCTATATGATGTCTATGAATTTAGAAGTCCAGTCAGAAATTTTAATACCTACAACCCTATACCCTAACCTGTACATCTTAGTAAATGCTCTGGGTTGCTCGTAATTACCTTGGCCATTGTACTGGGCCCGCTTCTACACTGCTATAAGCTATTCCCTGATCGTTCAAAATATTTAATTTCCAAGCCACAACCTCTTACCGCCTACCGTGACACTGTCCAATGACAATGCCTTTCAATGCACGCCCGATCTTGTCAATAAACGAGGAATACTAATCCCCCAGTGGGACTGTCGGAGACCCTTGCAGATGGTTTGATCCAGGCTGGATTTTGGACAGAGGAAGAAACCAAACAACCAATAAATAAATTTGATAGATCATGTGGTGGTAAGAAATTTCGCTAGATTTATGCTTTTTTTATAGTTCCCTTGTGACCACTGTTTGTAATGTTGCATTTCCTTTTTCATTAGAGGGCGCCAGATTGAATTTCTGGATATGACCCCTGTTTGTAATGTTGCATTTCCTTTTTCAATAGAGGGCGTCAGACTGAATTTCTGTATATTTTCTAAACAAAATGTGAAGAAAAAAACTTCACATTCTTTGCTCTTTTGCAATTGACTTGATGGTGGCAGTCGTTTAGACACTCTAGATTGAGGATTCAGTGGAAAAGCTCAAGTTCTGGATAGCTCCCTTTAATATATTTACTCGTTCAAGGGTTTGCAAGGTCGACAAGGAAATTAGTTTTGGACCTTTTGGGAAGTCACATTTTCCCCTGAAAATCTCGTTGTCTAGTGCGCCAGAGGTGCTAGTTGGTGGTGGTGTTTATGCTTTTTCCTTTAAGTGAATCAACGGAGATCCACATAGACATTATTTCGGCCTATATGTTTGTGACTATTGGAATAATGGGAGCCAAGAGAAAAATCTTGAGGCATTTCAAGATTTGATAGACTTCAGAAGGGGAGTCATTCTTTTTCACTCACGGTGTCCTAAATCTTAGACTGTTCGAACATTGAAGAAGGTTAAGGGGTGATTCAGTGTGCATTTTTACGGTTCGGTGAGGATTACCAGAGCATCCTTACTGGAAATGAAAAATATTTAAGTTACAGGTGCACTGTCTCTTATCTTTAAAGTGTTCGAAGTCCTCTTTTTTTTTTTAATTTTTATTTGCCTCCTTTTCTAAATGAGGCTAGCTAGTCAATGCAAATTATTTTGATATCATTTTTAAGTACAAATCGATCAAATAGTTAGGTCTATATTTTAAAAAAAAAAATCGATAAATTAAATTGACAGCCCTAGGAGATTTTGAAGTGTGGTAACTGGTACAGGTTTTAGGTGGAATCCCGCCTTTAACTTTTTCGTTTTGGTTAGGATGAAAAGATTGATGAGAATATTGTTTTTTTTGTTTTTGTTTTGGCGGCATTTCAGTTCTGAGGAGATTAGACTTCCCAATTTCCATTCTTGTTTGTGTTTTTGGCTGTGCGTGTTTCTCTCTCATGCCTTTTATCCTGAATAAGGTAGTGAAATAGTGAAAATCTTCTATCTTTTATCCTGATTAAGGTAGTGAAATAGTGAAAATCTTCTATTTGGTATCTAATAGAATATGTCCAATAAAATATGGGAGGGTTAGTCTCATTGCTCCCTCCCAGCCCATTTATATTAGGGAAACCTAGGGAAATGGTCTATTGTTTTGCACAAGCGAGCTATCATGGATAGCCCCATCACACATGACAAGAGGAGCCCGCCCGGATATGAGAAGGTGAAATGCTCTCGAGAGTGGGTCATGAACCTATTTTACTTATTGGGTGGGGCCTGCGTCGGGCTTTACCACTTTATCCACTACCTAAACAACATAGCCTAGATATGTCGCATGTTGCATGTCATGGTTACTCATGGTCCTTCTATGTAAATATTTTAGTCACATTTACATTAAACATACAAAATAAATTGACACTCAATGAAATTGCCTAAAATGTAAATGGATAGGCAGGAAAAATATGAAACCGTCATCAAATTTTCAATTGACAGGCACTGAAAATTTGAAATTCTAGGCCTGCAGGGGAGATACATTAGAGCTATGTATTAATGATTAAAAGAGAAACCATCCAGAGGGATTCCAATGGGAAGGTGTCGACAGTGCAGTGGGGAGAAAGCGTTGGAGGTGTTGTTTCGATGTGTGTAGAATATGCACAGTTTGGAGACATCAATGGAGAATTCTGGTAGTGAATTAGACATGGACATGTGGAAGCAACCAAGTGGTCATTGTTGTGGCCATATCGAAATTATGAGCAATGAAGTCTAGTGAAGGCCCGATAGGGGAATTGCGGAGAGAGCATGACAAACGGTGGATAGCGGTCAACTATTGGATCACATTTTGTTAGATATAGAGAGTGTGGAATGGGTGTGGAGGTGTCATTAGAGGATGGATATTCATTGAATGTCCAACATGTGGAGGATTGTGAGCCATTCATTTGGGGCTTGTAGTGAACCAGTGGTTCATGTTGAGCATAGAAGGATGATGGAAGGGAAAAAAGGGGTAGGAAGGATCTAGAAGGTGAATTAATGGTGGAATTGAATGCTACCAGTATAGGGATTGAATGCAGATCCAAGAGGGATGCCACCTATACGTGAGAGTTGCGGAGAGTTAGGTCTAGGGTGAAGATCGAGGCTTCATCATGAATTCATGATCAATGTAGGAAGGATGAGTCGTGAGGAGGAATGAAGTTCTAGTGAGGCTCGAGGAGCTCACTATGAATGCATTTTCAAATGCATGAGGAAAGAGGCATTGAAGGAGCTAGTGAATTGACACAAAAGAGAAGCTTCTAGAGGAGGATAGCTTAGAGAATGAAGAAAGGTGGTGGAAGAATTATCTAGAAGAAGAATAAGGAAAGAAAAGAAATATCCAGAAGAGAAGATAAGAAAGAAGAGAAGAAGAAATCTCGAGATGTGAGCAATGAAAATAGAAGAGATGGAAAAAGAGGAGAGCTTAGTTGTGGAAGAAGAGAAGAAACGCAAACAACACAAAGAAGAGATAACAGAATAGTGTCAATTACAACAACGACTCAAGAAAGAGAAAACAACAGTGGAGAAGAACTGCTAAATTAGAGTAATGGTATTCACAATGATTTATCAAATCTATGTGACTCTAACTGTGAGTGGTGTAGGCCACTTGTCATCAAGTGGTATTGGATCTATGTGAATCTAAAAGTAGTAGTTTCGGTGTGGCTGCATCAGTTGGTATCAGAGCAAGAGTACCCTACACGAAGTGAGAAGGAAACTCTAGCTGCAGTTGGGTAGATTTGCAGAGTAAAGGTGAAGGTTGAGGAAGAAAATAGCTCTAGTTGTGGTTGAGGAGAGCTATAGAAGAACCAATAGCTTCCATTAGAGAAGATGGGGTAGATTTATCTAGAGAAGTGTAGTAGAGCCGAAACGAACCCATGGAAGTTCGAGAAGGCTGCAATTGCATAACTGAGGTTGTGGGTAGAGTTGCAGAATTGAGAAAAATCCAACATTGAGGTTGGGTAGATTTTTCTAGCATAAGCAACAACAACAACATTAGAGCCGAAGTCTGAAAGTGTTAGGTGGCTCCAACAAAAGGATGATGGGTATAGTCAACTAGTGAGCAAGAAAGAAACAATTATAGTAGGGAGGTTGGGTAGAAATGTTGGGAAAAGAGGCAAGATTCAGTAAATAAGTCAAGGAGAATATTGCACAAATTGGGAGTATAGATATAGATTAAAAGACCCATATGAACGTTGGGAGTGTGAGCAAGAGGAGGTCACATGAAAAAGTGGCTCCAACAATTGTATGTGATGAATTGAGTAAAGTAGTGGTCATGTTAGAGGCCACATAGACATCACAAGGGATTAGGAAGCCTGTGGGTCAAGATAAATTTTTGAAGACATTAATGGAAGGAAGAAAGATTCTCATAGTGGATGAGATGAGGGAAGTCACCAAAATTGTTATGGAAAGGATGATTGTGCTTGAGCAAGTATAGAGAGCATGCCAAGCTAAGGCATGTGATGAATTTGAAGATGAAGATGAAGAAGGGGTACAATTTTACTACCTAGAAGATGGAGAGATGTTGGAAGATGTCCCTTGGAGGACACAACTTTGGAGGACACAACTTGGGTGTGAAAATGAACTAGAATGCATAGAAGGAAAAGAAGCAGGAAAATATTTAGAACCATTGAGAACATAGATGGAATGGGAGCCACTTGAGAATTCCCAAGAGCAACCACAACAACAAGAGGAAAAGGCTTCCTATGAAGAGGAGTTGGACAAAGAACTCCAGACAAGAGAGGCTGGAGCAGAGAATGAAGTAGAGGGTGGTGAAGCCTTGGAGAACATGCTCGTGGAAGGATTTGAAGAAGGAAACAATGTTGAAGATGCAAGAATAGAGGAAGCACATGTTGTTGAGCTTGAAATCACAGTTGAATACTATGCCGATGAGGAAGGTTGTGAACCAATTATTGAATGAAACATTTAAGAGATGGAGGAAGTCAATCTCCATTTAGAGAAGGTGAGAAACCATGAATCTGACAATAGAATAGAGGTAAGTATGTCAACCTTTAAATTTTAGAATAATGTAATATATGATGAGGAATATTGAAATAAAAAATATTTGTTTGAAATTAGAAAAGAGGTGAAATAAATTGATGCCTTGTGGAGTGGAGTTGAGATAGGGGAGGTTGTAGATGAAGTTGTAGATGGAAATTAGATAGTCCATGAAGGGGCTGAGAACAAGTTTGATAAAGGATATGATCTCGATAAAGATGAGAATATGAAGATAATTAAGGAGATGAAGTTGATCAAAGAATTATTGAATGGAATAGACAACCAACATGAAGCTACAAAACATGCAGTAGAGATGGAGGCTACAGTGATTAAAGAGAAAAGAATGAATGGCTGGGAGATATAATTAAAATCCATGAAGGAATGGATTCATAAGCCAAGATATGACGATGAAGGAAATGAGATGGCTAGTAGGGATATAAACAAAGAGGAAGGAAAAGCAGAGAAAGGAGCGACCATGCAGGTTTCCAGAGTAGCAATATAGTCTTCCAAGATGAAGGAGGGAGATGTGGCTACCTGTGTGAGAATAGAGACTGCATTTGAGGAAGTAAACATCATGGACAAGGTACAAAGTCCATGGAAACAAAATGATGAAGTTAAGGAGAAGGAATTAATTAAAGGAATCAGAGAAATAGATAAAGAAAGTTATGATGATGAAGCTAGTGTTGACCTGAAGAATGTAATAGTGTGTGCACAATGAAGAGATAGGAATTGCAATTGATATGCAAGAAGAAGAGATGAAGATGGACCTTGTGGAGGTCCTTGGTTTTTCTAATTGTTTGAACTTTTATGAGTTTGTAGGTATAGGTGAGAAGAGCAATGGTGATGTTCCTAAGAATGAAAATAACTCCAGTGTTGAAACTGCAAAGGCCTAGCATAAGGCGGAAGGGCATGATGTTGAAAACATACCAAGGTTGTAAAGCATCCACAGAGAGAATATTTAAGATTATGTAGGCACTATATGAGCCCATAGAGGCTTGGATAATGAAGGAAAAGATGAAAGAGAAGTTGAAGAAGGTAAAGAAGACTAGGGTGAAGATGAAGATAACCTTGCATTCCCGGTATAGGGTTTGGCATCAATGCCAGAGGAAAAGGATATGTGTGCAAGAGTGTTGCAGTAAAGGGCCTCAGCATGAGGTCATGCTTTCATTTAACTTGGGAAGATTGATGTAGGAGAATCACAACCATCTAATTAAATATCAGATTAAATATGAGCCATTTGATCATCAAAGGAATAACTGTGTTGTGAAGACAAGAAATCATAGATGGGAGATCAGAATGTCCAAAAGTAGCATAAGTTTGGGACGCCACATGAGGATCAACGATAGGGAATATAAATGATAGAGAAGTAGATATATGATAGTGGAAAGCATGCATTAGGGTTTCACGCCAGGGTTGCAAAGCATCCCATACTTTAAAAGGGTAGACGAGAAAAGGGTGACGCATCATAGCAGCATTGATGAATGGTGATCAGAGCTACATGTTGGGGATAGAAAGTTATGGAAATATTGAATATATAGATGGACATGGAGCAATGTATCGAGGATGACTTATTGGAGTTCAACATAGGAGGGACCGTTGAATTGGGTCGATAGTGCATTGGAAAGATCATATTGGAGGTGCAAGATTGCGGTGCGAAAGAAACATCGATAAGACAGGGGCGATACATTAGAGTGATGTATCGGTGGTTGAAAAAGAAACCATATAAAGGGACATCGATAGGAAGGTGTCGATAGTGCAATGATGAGAAGTTGTCAGAGGTGTTGTTTCAATGTGTGCAAAAGACACATAATTTAGAGACGCTAATGGAGAAGTCTGACAACGAGCCATACATGGACACATAGAAGCAACCAAGAGGTCATCATTGTGGCCATATCATAATTGTAAGAAATAGAGTTTGGTGAAGGCCTAATAGGGGGAGTGTCGATAAAGAATGATAACCGATGGATGGTGATCAAGAGTTGGATCTAGAGAGTGTAGAATGGGTACAGAGGTGTCATTGGAGGATGGACATCCATTGGATGGATGACACATGGAATATTGTGAGCCACTGATTTGGGGCTTGTAGAGAATCAATCGTTCCCATCGAGAATAGAAGGCCGATGGAAGGGGGAAAAGGAGAAGGAAGTCTCTAGAAGGTGAATTAAAGATGGTATTGAATGTTTCCACTCTAGGGATTGAATGTGGATCTACAAGGGATGCCACCTGTATGTGAGAGTTAGGTCTTGGGTGAATATTGAGGCTTCACCATGAATGCATGATCAATGTAGGAAGGATGATCCATGAAGAAGAATTGAGGTTGGGTGAGGCTCGAGGATATCACCATTAATGCATTCATAAATGTAGGAGGACAAAACCATTAAAGGAGCTAGTGAATTGACATGAAAGAGAATATTATTGCGAATGATAGCTAATAGATTGAAGACAGGTAGTGGAAGAATTATCTAGAAGAAGAATAGGAAAAAAACTGCAGAAGAGAAGACAAGAAATAAGAGAAGAAGAAAGCTCGAGACACGAGCAGTGAGAGTAGAAGAGACAAAAAGAGGATAGCCTAGTTTTGGAAAAAGAGAAGAAATGAATATGGGACATATAAGAGAGACAAGGTAACAGTTTCGATTATAGCAGTGGCTCAGGAAAGAAAAAACAATAATGCAGAAGAACCGCTAAGGCGGAGAAGGAGAAGACAATGACAAAAGGTTTCATAGTTGAAGGAGCATAATCCTAATAAAGGATAAGGCAATGACATAGAAGGTAAGAAAATATAGTGTTTTAAGTATTGTGCATTGTAACCACCTAGCTGAGACTTAGACTAGCAGGAGAGAGACTAGAAAGGTACGAGGACCCATTGTAAAGTTTGAATGTATAGAAGACCTTGGAGGCCATTGTAATCTACAACTGTAAATTATTGAGCTAAGTTAATAGAAAGGCCAGTTGAGACATTTGTTATTTTAAATTCTCATGTCTCATATTCTATGAGTGTTGAAGAGGACCAATTAAGTCCCATAGAACCGATTAGAGTAATGGTATGCACAGTGAGGTATCAGAGATTCATGGATCTGATCGCGAGTGGTGTAGGGTGATCATCATCAAGTGGTATTAGAGATGCGTGAATTTGAACAATGGATGTTTCAAGGCGTTTGCATCAATTATTTTCATCTACATCTAAGATCATATGTACCTAGTTTCCTGAATCCACGATTATCCTGTTATTCTTGACATCCTTCTTCTGGTTCTTTTTATTCAACTCTTGATGCAATTTCCAACACTTATATTTGGTGTGACCATGGATATTAGAATAGTTACAATATTTTTTGGATCCTTTTACTAATGTGCAATGGATGTTGTCTTCTTGTCCTTTCCTTTCCACTTCTTCTTTCTCTCCTTGGAAGCATCTTGGTGTTCTCGCTGCTTGGAACCACTTGGTTTCCCTTTATTCTTACCCATATCCTCTAAATATTGTGCTTGAACACATAATTCATCAACTATCCTAGATTTAAATATTATGAATTCCCTACTTTAATGACTATGTAGACCTCCTAGATACTTGAGGAGTATATTTGGGTTCTTGGGAGATATACCCAACATAATCAATTGTTTTCTGAACTTGGTGGTGTATTCTTACACACTGTACCCTTGATTCTACCAAAAGTAATGCTATTGAATCCATTGGTACTTTTAATACCCAATAGGGTATAAATTGGAGTTAATGAGGGTTTTAAACATCTCCCACTTTGTTATTGAAAGATCACCCTTCAACATAAGTGCCTTTGTGTGACTTTCCGACCAATTTTGGGAATGGCCCTCTAAATTTAGTTCGGAAAATGAAACCTTTTTCTCTTATCCTATGTATGAATATTGAAATAAACTTCCAATTGTTGTAACAAGTGATTCAAATTAACAATATCAATATAACTGTGGTAGGGTTTGATGTTCACTTTCACTTCCACTTTAGGTAGAGATTGGGAAGAATTAATGGCATTGGAACTTGGTCTTTCTTTCTTTGGATCTTTTTATTTTTCTCCTTTTTTGGGTGTTCATTATCTCCATATTTTTCATCTGATCCAATTTTTTGAGTTAGAGATACAAAACTCCTTTAAAGATCCAAATAATTTCTTGAGAGTTTCCTCGAGATTGACCATATTGCGAGAGATATTGGTGACTTATTCTTCAAACATTGAAATTCTCTCCTTTGATTCATCCCATGTATTTTTATTGTACTCATATACCATGGATATGGTTTTAAGATTGATTTCTTATGCAAAATATTGTATCTTGAAAAATCCCACAAAATCCCCAAGGAAAGTGACTCTAATACCAATATTATTTGTAGACTACTATGTATATTACACTAGAGCACTTCGTCAAAGAAATATTCCAATAATATGCAATCTCTTAGTATGTAGTATTTTACTTCATAATTCATTTATAGTATTACTAGCTTAGTGCACACGATACTAACATAAATTTAAACTAAAGTGAAAGAAGACAAGCAAATAACACACCACCCACCCAATGAACACAATATGTACCATGGGAAAAACCAATCTAGGAAAAAACTAGCGAGAAGGTTAAGCCTATGCGTTGATCTTTTCTTCTCAGTTATGAAATGAAAATACAAAGAAAGTGCACTCACTATGGAGATTCCATGGACATTGTGGCTTGTATAGATTCTACATGATATTCCACTTCCTCTATTATGCTTCAATATCCCACTCTCAATGCTTTTCTCTACTATAAAATAATACACAACACCATAAGAATGGAAACCTCTATAATATTCTTGATAATCCACACATGACTATCTCCACATGTGTGATTAATGGGAGATAATGTGGCATCCACTTGGTATCATGGTGTTCAACATGATAGGTGAACTTGTGGGAGGCATACCTTCATCATACGAACTCTAATTGATGTAACTTTTGTTCATTGTAATGCTCTTAATGTGTAGAATAACATCGAGAGGCTAAGGAATCTGTTCACAAATTTTTGACCCCAAAATTCCATTTGTTTCCTTAAACATGATCTAAAGGTTTCTAGACTTTAAATCACTAGAGTTGGGCCTAGCCCTAAAATGCGCCCTACAATCCAATAGATCCATTTTTTTTCCACCCAAAAAGTACCAAAAAATATGACAAATTATATAATGATCCATTTTGGATCACTCTATCCTTATTTATAGCTACCAAATGATAACTACGTACCAAGCCTTATTTAATGAAGTCACATTGCATTTATTCAATTCTAACTACCTAATAAGCCTCATTAAAAAATAATTGGCAATGTGTACATCGTCCACATTAAATTGTATGGTTACAAAAATTATCCTATTATTAGCTCTATTGAGACCCTAGGATCATATCACACCCTTTGGGAGGATCCCAACATTCCACCCCGCTTCAAGAAGTGTTATCCTTAATGATTGTAGTGATAATGTACAACCATAAACCAAGGTACCATGCATGGGTCCTAACTACAATGCTAAAGTGGTATATGAAGCTAGGGTCCCATGTACAAATGCTACCATCAATGCTAAAGTAGTCCGACAAGATTTTCCATAATCCTGGGTCCCATGTCTAGGTGCCCATGCTGACTTGTTAAGCCCTAGATATTGTGACATTACATGTTTATTATTATATTAGTTTTGTCTTTATTATTTGGTTAGGAACTTAATTGTAATTGTATGGTTGGTTATGACCTTAATTGTAATTGTACCCTTTGTTTCCTACATATGCCAAAAAAATATAGTTTTAGAGATCATATCATCTCTTATTGTGCATTTGATACATCATAAAAGGAGGTTTCCCCATCAAAGAGGATTCTTATTCACCTCTTTATTTCATTCTCAAGGAGTTGGGTTACTATCTCTTTCTAATTTTATGCTCATTGCGGAATTTGGTGCTTAACATTTGGTATCATAACCATTTTCTCTATAACTATTTTTTCTAGGATGATTCAGGTATCAAAATTTTGAGGAGCCTTAGGAGACATAGTGAAGTATATATGGTAAAAATTTTAGGTCCTAGTCATAGTTATAGTATGTGTAAGTTAGAGTATTTGACTAGTCCAAAAACTAGTCTCAAACAAGAGTTTTCGGTAAAATTATTGTATCTAAATATTGGAAGTGGGAATAAATTATTCAACATAGATTGTAAAGAGGAAGAAGATCCCAAACTAGAATAGTATGAATAGGTATAACTAGAAGATACTTCCAACCATATCTTTCCATGCATTGGCCAACATTAGCACTCGTCAAAATCTCAAGATAGAAGGATATATCAAAAAGAAAAAGGTAACAATGTCGATCGATTTTGGTAGTACCGATAACTTCATTAATGAAAAATATCCAAAATTCTCAATTGGTTTATATATCTAGAACCATATTTCCGAGTAATGATTACAGATAGAGGTACCATAAATTGTTCAGGAAAGTTCCATAGTATTAACGTTACTATGCGGGAATATTTATCGGATAGTCCAGTGATTGCAATCCAAATGGGTGGCGTTGATGTTGTATTAGAGGTCCAATGGTTATAATAGTTGGGAACAATGGATCTTAATTTTTATTAACTTTTCATGAGATTCTCCTTAAAAGTAAAGGAAGTTGAACTCAGAGGTATTCTTGGAAAACCCTCTAAAGTGTTAATCTCTCACAACATGACAAAATTGCTAAAACTTGCCAATAGGTTTTCCTTCATTTTACAAGGCATGGGTAGTCTATACCCTGATAAACTGATTACATAGAAATTTGCATAAAAACATAAAAAAAAACTAAGACAGAGGGCCATCCTTCTATTCAATCTTTCCCAAGAGACCAAAGACTGGTTGTACTACTGAAAATTCTTCCATAGGATGAGCTTCTTCAAAAGGGAATTCTTGAAAATGGTTGCACTGGTTCATCTTTGTCATCCAATTCAGTTCTTTTTTTATTTCCTCCATTAATGCCATAAGCTCCCTCATGTTTCTATCAACATCATCTATTCGGGACTCCATATAGGTTAGATAAACCAAATTGTGCTCGAGATATTCAGATACAGACATAGTGCACTAAAGAGATCTACTAGTTGTTTCAAAGACCATCCTTAAGTTCTTTCTGAAGTCTTCCACACTTCCCTGAAAATTTGCAAATATGTCCTTCCAAATTGCCATGTAAACCTCATCTTCTCTCTTAGTGGAAGCACTATGCCTCTCTCCACTCTCCATAAGGGTTAATTCTTGACTTCATGAAGCTAAAGGGTTCCCCAAAGTGGAATGCGACTGATACCTTTGGCTTAAAGAAAGCTCGTTGAAGAGAAAGGATTCTCCACAAAATTACAAGTTGATGGTTTCTCCAATTTTCCTTCCCATACAAGAAATCGCCATAGAGGAAATGCTCTTATTGATGACTCCATTCATGGATAAATGATCCATATTCACTCCCGTCAAGACACAATAACTTGCAAGTGTGAGAGCCTGCACAGAGAGAGGGATTTTAACCGCGCCTTCAATGCATTTAAATTTTAACTTGCTCTTATCTACCATATTGAGCGTGTCAGAAACATTACAATTATGCACCTTGTCATCTGTCCAATCTGTTTGATGCTTTGTGGAAGAGCGACCAAAGATAGAATAAAGGAACGAGGCCTAATATTCATTTTGAAAATAAAAAAATCCCTTTGAATATCAATTGGAAAAAATCTAAACCATGGGATTATGGCACCCATTTTCTAACCTTAGCTTGGTTTAGATAATCTATGACTCCTTGCTCATTCTTGACTCCCTTGTTTTCCAACTTGTCTTCTAAACAATTATTTTCTCTTCTCACATGATAGAAGATAACATTGGTTGGCTTGTGGAGATGTGAAATGCACTTTTGAATCCTTCCACAGCTTGACATATCTTCTTTGAATCTTTGGTGCATCTTGTAGATCACATGTCTGGAATCACCAAAAACCAGGAGTTTGGGAATATTTAACAAAGAGACAATTTCCATACCTTGATAAAGAACCAACCATTCTTCTTCATTGTTGGTTTTTGTTCCAAGTCCCCACGCATAAGAGTTGACTATTTTTCCACCTAGATCAAAGATGATCCCCCCGCACCTCCCACCCCTAATTTTAGTTAAATATTATAACAACTAACTACTTTACATATTATATTCCAACTAACTAATACATATTATATACTAACCAAATAAACAATATGTATACATCGATATATAAAGTGACTTTTACCTTTAATTTAAATTTTTGGTATTAATATAATATAACTACTACTAATATAATATAATATAACTAAATACTAATATATATATATATACCATAACTTACTAAACTCACGGTGGATTTGCTTTTAAATTTATAATATTAATATAATATAATCAAGTACTATTAATATAATATAATATAAATACTTGCTATTAATATAATATATATTAATATTAATATATATTATTATAACTATATTAATATTTATATATATTATTATAAGTAATTGGATTGTCACTATAACTTTATTACTTTAACACAGTAGAGAGAACACACACACACACATACATGCACACATGCACACACACGCACACACACATGCACACACACACGCACACATGCACACACGCACACACATTGTAAGATCTATAACATTATATTGCTTTAGAAAAAAATATTTACAACAATCAAATGGTAGGCATGCCCCTAGGGAAACTAGGCCAGCCACTGGAATTTATCACCAAAGGTCCCAGGGGCCCATGAGAAATCATGACTATGACAGTTATGGACTTTGATAGACAAAAAACTAAATAAGATAGACATCATCTCTAAGGTAGACAAAAAACTAAATAAGATAGACATCATCTCTATTGTACAAAGAGGTAGGAACTGGACAACCAACCTAAGTATCATCAAGAATTGAGATAATATGCACCTATGAAACAAGAGGGGGATTTCCGGGCCACTCTATAGGATTCTCAAGGTTGAAAACCATACCATGAATAGTTATCTTGTTTAGGTTTTTGATTCAAGCTACCAACTGCTTCACTGCTAATGATACAAGGCTTATATTGGAGTTTATATTATGAATTTGACCCTTGTTTCACTCTTGGCTCTCCTCCATTTTCCTCGGCAGCTTTGTTCCCCCCCTAACTAACCCAAGAGAGTTTTCATTTTCCAATACAACAACACAGTCTTGGCATGTTTTGTACCTTGTGACCATGATGAGCTAGTGTCCTATACCTAGGCTTCCCACTCCACTTGAGAATCGTTTGCTTACAGTTGTAACTATTCATGTTTGACTCTATGCTCTACAGTTCCTAGTACCTGCTAAGTTTCAACAGAGACATATTGGAAGAAGACTTCCTTAGCCTCTACAATTTCCCATTGAAATTGAGGCATATGCAAACCTCATTGCACATGAACACCACTATCATATTTCATCAATTGCATCATGACTCGTAGATATGCCTGTTCTAGGACACCACCGTCCCAAACTAGCGACAAGCATGGTCACGTGATGGCCTACTTCACTCCCCCACAATGCAGAGAAATCCAACTAGTAACATAGTGACCCAGAACTGTGGTTTCTCGTTGTTAATAGAGAGACCAAACTAGAACAACATTATTGTATAACATAAGCAAGTAAATCCCATCATTCCCAAGAACCATCACAAATTAATGCGGGTGAGACATCAACTCAACGTTCACCCCCATCTTCTCCATCGATATTTCTATAATGAGACAAGAATTCAAACTTCTCTACATCATAACTCTGTAAACCATCCCAACCTCATGCTCCTCTTTCCACCCATGGATCTGGTACGAATGTTGATCGTTCATTCACGACTTGGGTCAACTCATGAGGAGAAGGCCTTAACCATATCCTATGCACCTGGGCACTTGGACTGTATTCTTGTCTAGATGTCCCTTCCTCATGGAGGGGAGTGGGGAAAGTGGTCATGTCACGATTGAACACCTAGATCTTAGATATATGGTTCTTATATTATTATTGCATTATTATTACATCTTATTATATAGTTATTTTATTATTATTCTATCTTATTATTGTACCTAATTAGTAGTGCATTATTATTTTTATGCTATATGTTATGAGTTATTGTGTGTGCACAAGAATATAAATTTTAAATTATTATTTTTAACAATTATCTTGTAATTCTATAATAAATCTACTTACATGGCAGTGTGATGTGATATACATTGTTGTGTGGCAATTTTCTTAGAAGGCCACTTTTTTGACCATGTTTCATGTAATGACTGCAAGTTCATCTATAATTATGGTAAAATAAAACCACCTCTAATAATGTTATTGAAAAAGGCTCCATTTTCTTGGACTCAAGAAGAAACCAAAGCTTTTGAGAAACTTAAAGAGTTTATGTATACAACTCCCGTATTAGCCACGCTTGACCTCATAAAAGCCTTTATTGTGGAATGTGATTCCTTAGGGAATGGAATTGGTGCAATTTTAATGCAATAAGGAATACCCCTATCATTTGAGAGTTTCCAAATCAAAGGAAAAAACTTAAGCCAATTTATGAAAAGGAAATGTTTTCCATACTGCATGCAATTAAAAAATGACACCCTTACCTAATAGAAGAAACTTTAAGGTAAGGAAATATAATGATAGTATTAAATACTTTTTGGAACAAAAAATATCTTCAAAAGAGAAATAAAAATGGGTTACAAAGATGCTAGGTTGTGAATTTGGAATTATCTACAAAAAAGGAGAACAAAATGTGGTCGCAAATGCACTTTCAAGGAAAGAAGAAGATACTAATGGCTTGCTTTGTGCTATTTCCATTTTGCAATCTAATTGGGTGAAATAAGTAAGGATAGAATGGAAGCATGATCAAAAGGTATGCAAGATAATTAAAGAACTACAAGGTGAAATAAGTAAGAATAGAATGGAAGTAGGATTAGAAGGTATGAAAGATAATTAAACAACTACAAGAGGACCCTCGTGCATTTATAGATAAATTTGTATAGAATAATGTTTCACTATGGTATCAAAATCACCTATATTTTTGTAAGAATTCCCAACTCACATAGAAATTCCTTTTGGAATTGAACACTTATCCTATATGAATACATTTAGGGTTCTTAAAAAATTAACACATGATTAAGAAGGATTTTCTATGGGAAGGTCTTAAAACTTATGTCCAAAAGTTTGTGGTGGAATTTTTGGTTTTTCAATAGAATAAGGGAGAGACAATCAAGACACTAGGTCTTCTACAACCATTAGCCATATCAAGTCAACAATGGGAATAGGTCTCATTGGATTTTATCACGGGTCTACCAAAGTATGAAGAAAATAATGACATCATGGTAGTGGTGGATCGAATCACAAAGTATGCTCATTTATGTTCTCTTTCTCATCCTTTTAAACCAAGTACAATAGTTTCCACATTCATCGAAACAATTTAGATTCTACATGGAATCCCCAAGATTATTGTAAGTGATAGAGATATGGTTTTCATTGGTAATATTTGGAAGGAATTGTTTTCTTGTTTTTGTACTTGAGTGGCTAACAACTCCACTTACCATCCTCATTCCGACAGACAAACTAAGATTGTGAATAAATGTCTAGAAGTGTATTTTTGTTTCTTTGCATTAAATAAACAAAAAAAATGGGTCAAGTGGTTTCCTTGGAAGAATGATGGTACAAAATGCCCTTCCATAATTCTTCAAAAATGCACCATTTATGGCAATCATCCTCCATCCATCACATCATCCTTGAAAGAAAAATTTAAGTTTCCAGTGGAGGATCACATAGAACACCAACAAAAGGCTCTCCAACCATTTAAAGACACCTTGGCTATAAAACAAAATAAGATGAAACTACAAGCATATAAACATTGTCATAAAAAGGAAATTTGAATTGGGGGAATTGGTATTTTTATGCCACAACTATACAAATTGATGTACCTCAAGCAACAAAAGAAGGAAAATAAATTAGCACTCAAGTACTATGGTCCCTATAAGGTGTCGCAGAGGATTAAAAGTATGGCTTACAAATTGGAGTTGCCTCCAACTTCACATGTACATCTAGTCTTTCATGCTTCTTTCCTAAAAATGTAATCGACGACAAGATATCAGTTCAAACTATTTTACTAGACATTGATAGAAAAGGGAAAATCATACTAGAACTTGAAACAATCCTTGAAACATGGATCAAGAAACTGTGAAATCGAGCAACTACTGAGTAACTCATAAATTGGAAGAACTTGACAATAGAAGAGGTGACATGGGAATATGAGTTCATGTAGAACCATCCATAATTAATCAAGTGTTTATGACACCGATTGTTTGAAGGGGAGGGGCATGTCAAGCCCTAGATATTGTGACATTGCATTTCTATTATTATATTAGTATTTTCTTTATTGGTTAGATAGGACCTTAATTATAATTGTATGGTCGACTATGACCTTAATTGTAATTGTACCCTTTGTTTCCTATATATATCAAGGAGATATAGTTTTAGAGACCATCTCATATTGTCTTGTGAATTGGATTAATTATAAATAGAGTTTTCCCCCCCAAAGAGGCTTCTTATTCATCTCTTTATTTCATTCTCACGGCATTGGGTTACTCTCTATTTCTAATTGTATGCTATTTTAGGAATTTGGTGCATAGCATGATTCCAAATTGATTACACATGAACTTGAAAAATTATTGAGTGATGTGCTCAAAATACCCATCATAGTCAGATGGATCCAAATAAATATAACCATCCATATCTAAAAGATCATATACACAATTGTAAAAGGTTGATTACAAATTTAGAAAGAACACTACCTTAGGAGCAAGAGAATATGCAAGTTGAATAGTGGTAGTCATAACCTGCCCTTGACTTCCTTCAATGATGTCCACTTCAGACGAGATGATTATGGTCATAAAAGAGAATAGGGAAGTAATTCTCTTCTCATAAATTATAACAATCCATATACAATTCATCACAATATTCCTCTAAAACTCACCATATATGTCTCTTGTATACTCCTATTCAGTATGTCTTCAAAATTCCAACATGTGGATTGAATCCCATGCTTCCTATAGTTTTTTAACTTAGTTATCTACAAGAAGAAATCTTGTATGTGTAACTTCAAGGTATGAATAATATTGTTGTTCCCTATAAATCTCCTCAGCTTCCAATAACCACTTCTTGTTATGCTCTTCATATTCCATAGCAAATTCAAGAAAACTTCAACTATAGTCTTATTCCACATAAGTTGCATATAAACCTAGATATGCCTCATTGAGGGGGGATATATTTCCATGTTAAATGCAATATGCTACTGTATATATGATAAATATGGTTTAAAAAAAAAGAAAAAGAGAATCTTACATTTAATGTATTTTTGTGTGGCTAGGGTTTTGAGGCAATGCTTTGAAATGGTTGTAAATTCCTCAATATAGATTAGAAGTATATCATATAATATATCAAATTGAAGATGTGTAAATATATATTAGACTCTTATCACATAATATCTCAAATCAAATCCATTGAAGTGATATTTCACCTAGTTTTGATCTAGCTTCAATTTGGACAACTTGTCAAAAGTGATATTATTTGCAATTCCTAGGATAACATCCAACTGTAACATGAACAAAACTATTTTTAAAATGGATTTTTCAAGTGAGATATTTCAACAAAATGGATTTTATCTAAACTTGATGGTGTACTCTTACATGCTCTGGCCTTTGTTTTGTTGGAAATTGTGCTAATGGATCCATTGGTCTTATTCATACCTAATAGGGTAAAAATATGAATTTATGTGGGATTAAAACACCTCATTAGTTATTAGTTGATCACCCTCTAGTATAAGTGTTTCTATATGGATTTTCCACCAAGATTTCATGTGGCCCTCTAAATTCAGTTAGACAAATGAAATATTGTTTTCTTCTCCTATGCAGTTCACATTGAAGTAGACTTATAACTCTTACAACCATTGTTTCCACTTTATAGTATTAATTTGGTTGTGATAAGGTTTAATGTCAACTTTTCCTTCCACTTTGAGCAGAGCTTGGGAGAATGTGATGTTGGAACTCATGTATGCTTCTCTATCTTACTCTTTGGTTGTTATTTATCTTCAAGTGTCTCATTAGAGATGCAAATCTCCTTGAAAGGTATGGAATTTACCTCTAGAGCTGAAATTAGTATCTCCATATTGTGGGATATGTCAGAGATGTGTGTTTGGTCATGAAAATATCTATTTTGATCCATTCTTTGGATTTCTACTATACTCATCCATCCTAGTAAGGGTTTGAGTATTCTTTCTTTATGTCAATTTTTGGATCATGCAATATCCCCAAAATAAAACTTCTTCGATACCAATATTATCTACCGTGGATATTTCATTGGATAATTCATCACAACATAGCTTAAATGTTGCTACAAAATACCATGAGGATATTCTCTGTTGATTTTTATATATTTTCAGATATTGATGATTACTACCTTATGATATAACATCTATCATAGAATAACCATACACTGAAAATATCAACCACATATGATTGTTTTAATGGAAAGTTCATGACTTTCACTTTATAGTGAATGAAGTGAGAGGATGTATATCTTTATTGCTTGCTGAAATGTCATTTCATAATAAATATTAATAATGCATTTAAATATATTTAAATATTATTTATTTTTGTTGCGCTGACTTGGGAGGATTCCTCCCTACGCTACCAACACCAACATTCTCTATTATGCGGTGTTTACTTATGATCTAAATGTAATATTATAAGTATAGTGATCAAAGCACTAAAATTAATTGAGAATATAAAGAGAAACCACTATAATAAAAAACACAAACAACACAATGAATACAAGATTTACCATGGGAAGCCCAATGTGGCAAAACCAAAAAATAATGAGGAAAATGCCTTGTTCTTTTCTTCTTAGATATAAGATGTAAGATTCAAAGAAATATGGGCTCAGTGTGGAGTTACAATAGACATTGTGGTGTGAATAACTACTACATGTTCTTCTACTTTGTTTTGCTAAAATATCCCACTCCTTTGCTATGCTCATCTATGGAACAATAAATCAATACAATAGGAACAAAAATCCTTTCATTCCTTAGGGTGTAGTATTTATCATGCCTTGGTAGCCTTATAAGGTTAGTGTTAGGGTATTTTTTGATCTAGATGGACATTGGAAGACATCCACCTAATCCACTAGCTCAAAACACAATTTTCCATCTTGGCAGTTTTCTCATGATTTTTTGGGTCTTGAACTTCCAAGGCCATTTTGAGGCCCTAAACAACGTCTGTCATTTTTTTGGCACAAAAACACCTAGTAGATCGCCTTTGTTCATGCACTAGGCCATTCAGAATGTGTACTTCACAGCTAGAAATTTCCGACAGACTATCAAATTCCCCAAACAGAGATTGTATGCAAACGTTACATCCCTGGGAAGTTGACTTATCAATTAACCATAATGGGTCCCACAAATATTTTTGTGTTTCATATTCTGGGGTTAGGGTTTTGGATGTTTAGAGTTTTCTCATTTATGTTTTATGTTAAAAGGTGCTTTTGGCCTCATTGTAAGTCACTTCTTGCGAATGCATGCAGCTGTCACATCTCTTCTCAGAGATAAGATGCCACCTTTCTAGTGAGTTTATTTCACTCTGCATTTGTTATAGTTTTTGTATATTTCTTTCATTAATAGAAATTGAGTGTTACTGTATCTTTGTATTTCATATTTTTTCTGTGTTTCATTTCATTCCCTTATAAACCCAAATCAGTGGTATCAAAGTGGTTTGCTCTTTATTTATTTCTATATGCATGTCCCCAACAAGGTCGAGGTATAAGGAGTTGGGACTCGAGATACTTGAGCCTCTGAAAGACCGTCCTCGCCAACACCAACAAACTCCCATGATGGAAGAAAAGAGAGACGAGGGAGCAGGATATCCTATTAAGATGTTGCTCAAGGAAGCCCTCATGCAACAAAGGGATGAGATGATAAATACATTTTCTCAAATCCTTTGACGGATGTCGAAAACAATAGATGCATCTTCGTCAAGAAACCACTTTGGAGGCATCGCACCCTTCAAGGTACAAGTTAATTTTGATATTCCTGTATTTGAAGCTCAAATAGATGTAGATGCTTTGGAAAAATGGTTAAATTTGCTAGAAGGCTATTTTTATGTCCATATTTTTTCTGACAAGGAAGAGATCACCTTTGTACTCCTTAAGGTTTCCCCCCATGCTAAAATTTAGTGGGAAACTTACTGTGAGAAAAACTCCATAGATAAATTTAAACTATTTGGGGCCAATCCCACTTGGGCCTATTTTGTGGATTCTATTAAGGAACAATATTACCCTTTTAGAAAATATGAAGACTGGTACACGAGATGAACCACACTGCATTAGGAGAGGGACCAAACAGTGCAAGAGTTCACAAATACTTTCCATACATTGTGCACCAAGATGGGTACCAGATACTCTAAGTGACATCTGGTTCTAAAATATCATGGGATTCTACATAGGTACATACAAATATAAATGTATTTCTTGGACATCTCGTCACTGCAAGCCACTTATCATTATACTCTCAAAATCGAGCAAAAAATAAAGTAGATGAATAAGTAGGAGTTTGGATCTACAAATGTATCACAACAGAAGCAGGGAAATGTAGCCCCAGTCCACAGAACAAAGGACAAGAAAAGGACAAAAAACCTTAGGACAAGCATTCAAATCTGCGAGTGAATAAGGGTAATGGGAAGACAAAGAAAGAAATTGGGAAGTGGTGTGAGTTCCATAAAAGCATCTGGAACAACACTAATGAATGTCGCTCGAATTAGTCATTGGTGGTTGAACTGAAAGCCTCAAAGTTAGATCTAGGATCTGAATATGATTCATATCTAGAAAAGGGGAAATGAATCATTGATGTAGAACCCAATTCCATAGTCCCTACTACCAAGGTCTGTCCCAATGAAGCAGAGGAGCTGGAAGAAGGTGAGCAGTTTTTCACTCATAGATGTGGGTGAAGGGCGCTCTGCTGCATTTCATTATTGATAGTGGAAGCCAAAATAACCTAATCTCAGCAAAGGTCTTCAAGTGGCTGTATTTTATTACAACCCCACACCCGCAACCATACAACATTGGGTGGCTTAGCCATGGACAATATCTTCGTGTCAACCAACATTGCTTCCTACCTTATGGCATCAAGCCCTTCAAGGATGAGTTATTGTGTGGAAATTTTGAGGTCAAAAAGGGGCCTCAAAACAAAGAAAATGTACTATAAAATACAACCAATCACATTCTAGTAGATGACATCATCCCCCTTGGTGAGGTGGCATTACATGAGTTAAGAATGCTTATTTGTCAAATTTTCTATGGTGGATGAAAACACATAGTTAACCAAGGTAGTGGTGTAAGCACTTTTAAGTCATAAAGTAAAGTACTCATAATGATAGTCTTTTCATAAAATAATATTATTGTCATTTTCAAGTAAAGTACTCATAATGAATGTCTTTTCACACTTTCTCATAAAATAATATTATTGTCATTTTCAAGTGAAGTACTCTTAATTCATAAAGAAAGTCCTTTCACATTTTTTTATAAAATAATATATTATCATTTTTATGTTTTTAATTTTAAATTATATATTCACTCCATTCTATTTAATAACATAATGTCAAACTAATAAATAATAATAATAGATTTAATAAATAATAATAATAATAATAATAATGCAATGTGGATTATAATAATATTATTGACATTTTACATGTAAATAAATTCTCAATTAAATTACATTATTAAATTCATGAGAAAAGTACTAAATATAAAAAGTCAACATAAAATTAAAAAAATAGCTCTTAAATTTTTTTATTATTATTTAATTTCATTTGCAAGTTCAAGACAAATAAATGCTAAAGGACAATAAATTTTTGGAAATTTACAATGAATCTTAGTCACATCAATGTAGACTTATTTTATTAATTTTATTTCTAGTGAATTTTGAAAAGTAACTCAACCATGGTTGTTTATATTGTGCATAGAAAATAGTGTGGGAGGTGACTTGTCATATATACCTACCCCATAAAACCCTCAATTCATAATATTTTAATATATCTCATATTTTTGTAGTACATCTCTTAGGAGGCCATTTTTTGACCTCAAAATCTCTCTAATGGATGTTTCCCCACTTGAAGTTTTTGATTTTCTTTTGGGTCAACCATATATGTGGAAACGTCATTCTGTGTATGAGTCTAAACCTCGTAGCATCCTTGTTACTTTGGGAAGGAAATTATATAGGATACCAAAGGTAGATCCACATACTACAATCTCTTTGATCTTAGATAAACAATGCAAGAAGGTCATCTCCCATATTGGGAAATTGGTCCTCTTTGTGATTTTTTCTCATAGTGAAGGAAAGGTCAGGGCCACATTTATGGCCTCCACATAAGGCCTCTTTACATAGTAGAAGTAAGTAGACAAAGTCGTGCAAGAATATTGAGACATCTTCACCTCATCTACCGGGGCACCTTTGCACTGTCAGGTCAAGCTTTCAATTGATATTAAACCTGGTGTGCCTTTACCTATTGGGCTAGTATATTGATGCTCTATCCTAGAAAATGAGGAAATCAAGTGTCAGATTGAGGAGATACTCCAAAAGGGGCACATTCAACCCAATTCCTCACCCTGTGGAATTCCATTTGTGCTTGTGTAGAAGAAATATGGGACTTGGTGCCTATGTATTGGTTATAAAGATTTAAAAAAAATCATAGTCAGGAATGGATACCCATTCCTTGATTTGACGACCTTATCGACCAACTAAAGGGAGCCAAGTACTTTAGCAATATTGATTTGAATTTTGGCTACCACCAGGTTCGAATAGAATCAACTAATGTATGGAAGGGATACTTTCAAGTCTAAAGAATGTATTTTTGAATGGATGGTCGTGCCCTTTGGATTAATAAATTCCCCAACAACTTTCATGAGGATGATGGACGACATCTTGCAGCCTTTCATTAACTCCTTTGGGGTTTTATATTTGGATGACATCCTCATATTCAACACTAGTTGGACATAACACTTGTAGCACGTTCAACAGGTCCTTCATACTCTGTCACAACACAAGCTATATGATAACTTAGAGGAATGATACTTTATCATGAACAT